>QEOQ01000508.1:5083408-5104115 GCA_010279815.1 Brachionus plicatilis
GATTTATTCCCGTTATTCCCTATATTTAATAGAGTTATTGTAAAAATGGTAATAAAACTTTAAATAAAGAATCGATTTATTTAAACCATATTTTCAATCATTAATAAAAAAACATAAAAAAATTGTGGGAAAATTTAAGTAGTTTTGCCATTTGTTGACGTAAAAACTTGTAAAATACTTTTTTACGTATAAAATCTTCATAACTACTGTAAAATTAAAATATTTTACTATTCTAAAATTTAGATTTTGAAAAATATGATGTTGTCATAAATTCACAATAACTATAAAGATTGGTTAATTTTGGTGGCCTTTCAACTTGTTATATTTTTAGTTGACAGACTTTTTACTTAAAAACAAGTCTGCCGTCAACTTCTAAACTAAATTCATTCAAAATCTATGAATGCCACAAATTTTTAAATTTTGTTATAGGTTGTCATTTTTTAAGATAAAAATAAAAATTAGCTTATCTATTAATAATTAATTTTTTTTTGTCTCTTAAATTATATCTTCTATTATCAATATCATGAGCACCTCCAATTGTAACCATCAATAGCATCTATCTGTTCTTGTAATTTAAGTTGATTTGAACATTTACAATAAATTTTTGAAGGAATTAGTTTTTAAAATTGAAGTTATCATATAAGCTAAAAATTTTCATTAATTTCAGTAATTTCTGAAAAATTCAGTTTAGTAAATTGAGTTCGAACATTTTTATGAAAGTTTTAAACAAAATTTTTCATTTAAAAATTTGAGGAATACAAATATTAAGTTAAGATTAATAAAATCAAATTTCACAACTAATAGCTTTCTAAATTAATCTTAATATTTTAAAATTGTCGGCCAGTTAGCCAAATTCATGGCCAAAATTTTAATTTGACTGGCCATCAATTTCATTTTTGTTTTTTGTAACACATTTTTATAAGTTTATTACAGTGTCCTTACAAAAAAAAACTCAAATTTTGAATTTTATTTTTGATTCAAAATTTCAAAGAGAACTTTTTTTTTTATTGACTACTTTTAGTAAAAATATACCTGGATGCCATTGAAGGGCAGCTTTTCGATAGGCTTTTTTAATGTCATCAACTGTGGCATCCATTGGAATTGCCAATACTTCATAGTGACACCTCATCTAAAAATTTTTATTTTAAAACCATATATTTTCAAAAATCTTCGGATATTACTCCAAATAAAACATAATTATAAAATAAATTTTTTTATTCAACATTTATTCATACAAATTTGTCTAATTCTAGTCCATCTTCTTCTTCTTCTTGTAGAACTATATCTTCGTCAAGCATGGATTTTCCGAGATGACCATCAAAAAAATGCTTTATCATCATGTGACCAGCAGCATCAATGTCATATATTTTTTTCATTGAATTATCAAACCCCTTCATTATTTTTATTTTGTTTGTTTTTTTAGCAATGTGAAGGAGGACATCAAAAATGGTGTCCGATGGTTCTTTCAACCCATAATATTCTACATATCTTATTTGTTTATTATTATTAATGAAATTAATTTAATGTAATTTCAAAATACTTGAAATTTGAAGACTTATTTAATCTGAAAAGAAGGTAGTCTGCAAGGATATCTGAGTTTACTTGGTGATTTTTTACGCAGTCTTAAAAAAATTTTAATTTTAATTTTTTAAAAGGCATCAAATTTCTTACTAAGGCAAGCTAATTTAAAACCAGTTTCAATATTTTCAAAAGTGGGCTCCAACACCCCAGGTGTATCATAAATAAACACTAATGGATTTTGGTTGATCTTATCAATATGAAAAAAATTTTTTGCTTAAAACACAACAGAAAAAAAAAAAATTTTTTTTACTTTAACTTTACTTTGGACTGCTCTGGTAATTCCAGGCTCACTTCCCACTTTGACTGCGTTCCCTAAGAACAAAAAAATTATTACTAATTCTCTATGATTATTATGACTATGAGTATGACTATTAATATTTCAATTAAAACAAATAATCTTTAAATATTATATCATATTTTAGATTAAATTTGATTGTCGTAATTTAAGATTTTAAAAACAATTTTGAGGAATTAATAGATATAAAAGCGATTTTAATTTCTTTATTTTATAATAAATGTCTTGTAGAAAAAACAATAAATTAACAATGATAGCAAAAATTTTAATTTTATATTGTGTTATTGGTGTAATTATTGCAAAGAATTTAGTTGACTCAAATCTGGATGAAATGGTTGAGAAGAAAAAATTTGTCAACTTGTTTAAAAAGAGCATTTTAAATGAAGATTCGAAAAATTTATTAATAAAAAGTTTTCTCGAGACTTATCAGCTACTCAAAGATCCACAATTGACATATTTTCAGCGTTTTAAGATCACGCAATATTTACAGAAGATAACTCAAGAACTAAAAAAGTATATAAATGGAAAAGAAGAAGACTTTTATGCAGAGATTTTGGCGCGAGGCTACCAACCAACTAGAGAAAAATTCGATTATGGCGAAAGACAGCCCTTCAAGTGGGGACGTTAAACAAAATCGTTTCTAAGACAATTTTTATTTTCAAAACTATCAATAAAATTTATTACCTTTTTTTAAATGAAAATTTCTTAATTTGTTAATCAATGTAGACTTGCCTACATTAGGTACGCCAACGACCAAAAGATGATAATCTGTTGCCTACTAAGCAACAATTATTTAATCACTTAAACACTTTTTAAAAATCATCAATTGCCTACCAGTTCTCGGTTAAATCTAAATTGATTTTCAATTTGAGAGGTAATGTCAGGTAAAATCTATTTAATAAATTTTATTTTTAGACTAGAAATAAAAACTTAAATAAAAGCAAACTTTTCTGTATGTTTTATCTGCAGAGTCTCTCAAATTAGTGAAATAAACAGGAGAATAGCCTTCTTTTGCCAGTTTGCTTGTTATTGTCTTCTTGTCTTTCAGGTCTGTTAAATCAGCCTTATTTAAAACGTATGCATACGGCTTGTTGCCGACTACTGACTGTCGGAATTGTAGATTTCTGCCAGTAAAAGGTGCCTAAATTGGATATAATTTTAAAAAAATTTATGTCAAATTGAGCATTTTTTCTTTACTCTGGCATCATGGACTTCAATTACAGCATCTACACTTGGTAAATGTTCGTGCATTTTCTTTAATCCCTTTGCCATATGACCAGGAAACCATTGATATAGTTCTTTGGATATTCTGCTAAAATCAAACTGTGTTCGAAATTTGGACATTTCGATAATCAAAGCAAAAAATTTATTTAATTTTTATTAATTTGAAATTAGTTGATGGGACTGTTTGATTTTGACTATTAAGTTGATTTTTTGAAAATAAAAATTTTAATTGGGATAATTTATTTTTTTCAAAATTTCATAATAGGCACATTTTTGCCTCAAAAGTAAAGATTATTTTGGTAATTTGGATTAAAAAATTAAATTAAATAAATAGAAGAATATTTATAGCTTTAAATTTTTTTATTTGAAAATAACTTTTAAATAAAATTAAATTTTATTTATTTGAAAAAAAGAATTTTAAAATAAAATTTTCTCATATGTATCAACAATGAAAATAATTACTATTTGTGTACTATTTAAAAAAAATAAATAATAAAATTTTAATTTCAGCATACTGCTGGTGTTGACAAAACAAAAACATAGACACACTTTTGAGGCTCTTGCACACTGATTATCTCATCTTTAATGCCACATTTGAAATTTATCTTAAATTTTAAATTTATTAAAAATCTTGTAATCTTAATTTATCGATTCAATTTACTTCACTTGATCTCGCTTGGGGACAGTTTGTTGATTCTCCATTGTTCATTTTTAGAGACCATTCACCAATTCTTTTTCGGATAAGTTGTGGATCACGACCAATATTTACATGCTAAAAAAATTGATAATTAATTTTTAAAAAATAAAATTAATTCACTTTATTTGAATCTATTTGCAAGACTTCTTTGTAAGGACAAACTTTGAAAGTATATTTTGACAAAAATATTTCAAAACAAAATCTGCTAATTCTATAAAAGACACCTTTCGGACCATAAAGCTTATCAAAAAGATTACAAAAATAAAAAAACATTTTATTTGCATTACTTTTTCATCCTTAAGTATTCCCTCAGCTAAATATTTTTTTTTCTCCGACAAACCTTTGGTCTTCAAGTCGATCTCTTTTTTTTTGTCAAATATCAAACCTGAGCAAAAGTTTTTGCACTTTATTTCCTCTTTCTCTTTTTCAATTTATTAATAATTTTAATCAATTTACATATTTTAATTTACCATCACTTCCATCACAACAATCACATATTTTATCATTCACTGAAATTGAATCAATTATAATTTTATCAAAAATTTTTGATAGCGTACCAATTGTTACCTTTATATGAAGGAATCCGATAATCAAATAAAAGCTCATTTTGAGTGTCACAATAAAAGCTTGAAATTAAAAAATTATATTTCATAAAATTCATTTAAAATAAAAGCACTCACAATCCAAATTGACAAGCATTAGTTCCCGGTTCATCAGTACCATCCACACAGTCACAAAAATTATCATTTAATTGTTCATATGGAATAAATTGCTTTTGATTTAAATTTTAAAATAAGTTCATTATTTTTTAAAGTATGTTTACATTTGAATTTAAACACTTGAATTTATTTTTTGCTTTTGGTTGATATGAAAAAATATTTTTTTTGTGAATACCACGAATTTTTGTCACAGGTAAAAGCTTATCTGAGCCAATAAAGCGATTTTCGTGTTCAATACTCAAGAATTTATTTCCTTCTGATGATTGATTTTCATAGGGAAAATTTTTTTCAGTCACATAAATTTTTTTGAATTTATTAAAATAGAATATTTGTTGATTAAATGGTAGCAAGTCGATTAATTGAGGATTAAGATTCGAATCTAGCGGGATCAAAAATTCTGTTTTATTAATTACTAAAATTTTATTGCTAAATTTGGCTTCTTTTATTGATTGAAATTTTTTAACTTCGAGTAATTTTGGATTCAATTTTGTCTCACTATTTGTTTGCTTTAAATTGATGATAAAACTGAATTGAAATAAAGAAAAAATTAAAGCAAATGTTATCAATAATATTAAAATATGATTAATTTTTAGACGTTTCATTTAATGTTTAATAATTTAACACCATCAATCACAAAATTTAATAAATAATTAAAAATTAAAAAAGTTCTATTAATTTACAATATATGCAAGACAAAATAAATATTTAAAAAAAGCAATTCTTCAAAACTAACATACCGATTTTGCCATTTTTTTTTATTTAAAAGCAGCTTTTAAATAACATTTTTATGTCAGGTTATAGAATTTATTACTTTGATCTTTAAAATCCTTAAAATCAAAAACTTATCAAGCTTTTTTAATTTTATATTTTAATTAAACTATTTAAAAGTGTCATCGTCGTTGTAATGGCCATTGAAATTTTTTTATTTTTAATTATTCAATTAGAAATTTATCTTGATTGACGTTTTTTAATTGATTCTTTTGGAAAATTGAAGTTTGAGATCAAGATCATATTTTAAAAATATAAAATGAAATATTTTTTTAAGGATAAGAGAAAAATAATTTTTTTCCTAAACAATTACTTGGCTTGTCATGTTTATTTTCATATATTTAAAATGTCCCTTTTTATTGAACTCTAATAGCCTTGAATTTTTTAATTAATTTAAAAAAAAAATTTTAAAAGCAAAAAAATTAATTTTTTTAAATGAAAAAATAAAATTTAGTTTGAATGAATGAATATATGTTATGAATTTGAATTTTTGAAATCCTTAAAATCAATCAATTGGATTAATTAAGTTAAAAAATTTAAAATGATCGCTTTGATCTAAAAATTTGATCTGTTACTTTAATTTGCCGTTCTTTTACCAAAAAAATGTAATTTACTTCTTTATTTTTCATATTTTTTATATAGCATTATGAATTTTTTACCTAGTATATTTTTAAAATATTTACCTAGAATTTTGAATTTTTAACTAGCATTTAAATGCATGCCTGGCTGATTAACACGATTTATTTAATACAAATAAATTTTTTTAATATTTGAAATTAAGATTTTTACAAAATTATATAAATAAAAAAAAAGAATTAATTCTTTTGAAAACAATAAAACATTGATAAATTTACGACAAATTTTTAAAATTTTTTTACCAAGTCAATAAAGATCAAATTGATATTATTGAAAATTTATAGCTTGAATGTTGCATATTTCAGTATTGATCTTTTGATCACAAAGCTATTTATTAGTCTAGAACAAAAAAATCCAAATGTTTTTCACCACTGTTGGTTTTTGTCATTGGTGGTGAAAAAACATCTCCTCATTATTAACATAAACTTATCGGAGGGTTAACATAATTTTGTTTCTTCTTAATTTTTTTCAACTTTACGCTAATAAAATACTCAAAAACGATAAGATCAATTTTTACCATATTTTAAAATAATTCTTTTAGTACTTAAGTCCATTGGTTAAATTTTTCTTAATATTCTTATTCTTTCATTCTTTTGCAAATTTTTGTATTAAATAAGAATTTAAATTTTTTTTAGGAGACTTACCTTAATTCGCTCCCTTTGTTTTAGGGACTCATAACATAATTGTATTTTTTCTTGAAAATGTTCTCAATAAGTTCTCATTAAGTTTTTTTGAAGAGTTTCAAGGATTTCAATAAATAATATCAAAAAATGTATTTTTTTATTATATTTTGAGATACGAATTTCACACTTATTATAAATTGTATAAAATTGGGACGATTTTTTTTCAGTGACGGGCATATGTGAAATCTAATAGAACTTTTATGTTTTTAACTATATTAAAAATGTTATAATTGAATCTATTATTATCTAATGTTATCTTAAAAAGTTAAAATATTAACTATTAGCACTTTTCCTATTTTATTTAGCCTTTAAAAATAAAGCTAAATTTTAAATAACAAATCTTTTAAAACCAAAAAAATACTATTTTTAATGATTCATACCTTCTAGTTCCCAACATGCCCAAATATTTTTTTAAAGAGCTTTATTTATTTTTATAAACAAATTGGATCATTAAATTTTTTGGATCCTTTTTGAGTGACAAATTCATATTTCCGATGTTTATTTGGACTCAACAAGTGATATTAATAAATATGACCAGTAATTTTTTTAAAAGTTTTAATCAAGTTAACTAGATCATTTTTAAATCAAAGACAGCCAAAATCATATTGATAAAGAATAGAGATTGAACAAAAAAGTTAATCAAAAAATAAAACACACAAAATAAGTCTAAAATTTTTTTAATAGTTTATCTCAATCCTTCATTTTTTGTAATAATAAAAATAATATATTTTTGTCATTAAAATAAACTTAAATCCCAAATCAGGGTAAAAAATTTTAAATTAAATCTTACAAAATTAAGATGATATCGCTAGAAAAAAACCGAGTGAAATTTGCAGCAAGAATTCTTTAGACTTCTAGAATTTTGCCATCGCTACTTTGTGCTACTTTGTTTTAAAAAGTTTGGTCAAAAAAGAATTAATTATCTAAATAATTTTTTTAATTTTTTTGGAAAAAATAGAAATGATTTTTTATTAAATTTTTTTAACACCCGATGTAATAGTTAATTTTAATTAAATTTAATTTATAAGATAAAATCTTAAAAAAGCTTAAAGAGCTTAAAAAAAATTTAATTTTAAAAATTAAATTTTTTTTAAGCTCAATTATTTTTATTTTGCAAGCTTTGGTCAAGTGCTCAATTTCCGTTGTTCTCTTCGGTTTATTTCTCCTCTCTGTTTTGGTCCTCCGTTTCAGTCTCCGCTCCGTTTTGGTCCTCCGTTTCAGTCTCCGCTCCGTTTGGGTTTCTCCGTTTCCGTCTCCGCTCCGTTTTGGTCCTCCGTTTCAGTATCCGCTCCGTTTTGGTCCTCCGTTTCAGTCTCCGCTCCGTTTGGGTTTCTCCGTTTCGGTCTCCGCTCTGTTTGGGTCTTCCGTTTACGTCTCCGCTCCGTTCGGATTCTCCGTTAAAGACTCCGTTAAATCCGGAGGCTCCGTGCATTTACCCTTTTCCGGAATTTTTCTCCGTTCCAACCTTCGTCTCCGACTATTGTCACCGTTTATATCTCCGTTCCGTACGGTGTCATTCCGGAAATTCAACCGCTCCGTTTACGTTCCTCCGTTTAACCTTCCATTGATTTTTTTCCGGAGCCTTCCGGTGAACCCTCATCCGTTACCCAACACTACTTTTGACCAATAAATATGATGAAAAATTCATCAAAATTAAACATTATCAAACAGGTTTGTTCAAATTAAAAAAATAAGACATTTTTAAAGTCTTTAAAGTCAAATTACTTGCCTTAAATTTTAATTTGTATTTTTGAGGTTAAGAGTAATTTTGTATTTGCATTTTCAAAATTTTATTTTGAATTTTTGATGATTTACAACTTAAAAGCTTAATTATTTTTTATTTTTTTTTTATTAACTCTTTAATTTTCAAGAAAAAAAACTTGGTCGAATCATTTGGCTTGATATTAAAAAAAATTGAAGTTAAAATACTTTACTTAACTTGTTGACTTTTGAACAACTCTGCTAATAAACTTAAAAAATAAAACAAAAATATAAAAATAAATAGATTAAACAATAATTTAATTAAAAATAATATATGGAATAAAACAGCTTATAAGAACAAAAAATTACATTTATTTATATAATAATAATTTTTAAGATATTTAAGACAAACCTAATTAGAAAAGGATCTTATTTCAAAAATGCAGGACGAGTAGGAAGATTGATGTTCAAATGTGTATTTAGATTTAAGAATCAATTATGCTTGTATCTGAAGATGACGTTATTGAAGCCTTTCTATTATTTTTAAATTACATTCAATAAATGACCGTTCGGCTTTTATATAGCTTGAGAAAATAGAAAAAATTAAATACGACTACCGAGCGGTTAGATTTTAACTAATTTTTTTAACATTTTATAAATTTTAAATATTTTAAGATTTAATTTAAAATGTTTTTCATATTTATGAAAATCGATTTCAAATTTTTAATTAGAAATTTAAATTAAAAAAATTATTTAATGAAAAATTTATCAATTGAAAAAATAATTAAAAATATTTTCTAAATAATCTGATATTTATCCTATAATTCCTAAATCTACATTTCAACGATTTAAAGTTTTTTCTCGAATTATAAAAACGCTAAATGCATTTATATACATTTTTATAAATTAAAAGCTTTTTTGACAATAGATATATGTAATAAATTTTAATGTGATTTTTTCTCAAAAATGTTTGATTTGGAAGGTGAATCCGATAGGAATTTTATTAAAAGAATGAACACTCAAGCAATTGCTATATAAAGATAAAGACAAAAAAGAAAGAAAAAGGCGCCGAGTATTCTAGATTATTTTAAGAATCACTTTAAGATATTTGAAATTTTTTAAAACTAAAAAAAATTTTTTTGCATTGATAGTTTTTTAAAATGAACATGTTTTTTATATTTAAAAAGTATTTTTATATTAATAAAATTGTTTTATACGCTAAAATGGTGAACGTTCAATTCAAAGATCTTTTTCTCGTAGAATAATTATTTCAAAGGGTTATTTTCATAGAATGGATTAAATATAGAAAAAAAAAAAAAAAAATCATATCTTTGAGAATAAAAGTCTCTTTTTATTTTTCAGTGACATTGAAAAAATGTTTAAAATTTTCCTTTAATCTACAAAACACGAAAATTTAAATTGAAAATTTTTTTTTTTAAAGTTAATAAAACGTAAATACATTTAAAAATTTGCTCGTAAAAAAATTTTAAATTAATTTAATTTTTAAATTTTTCTATTAAAGTTTTTAACATAATTTAAAATTCTATGAGTTTATTTTTTTTTTGAAATATTTTTCTACCAAAATTTATTCTATTAATTTTGTTAAATTTTATTAATTTTCGATAAATTGACACATCATCCTTTAAAATTTAATTCAAATAAACAAAAGTAAATTTATACAGCTGAAGTTAAATTAATAATTAATTAATATCTATCATTGATAGAAAAAGTATAGGCTATAAAATAAGGTTTATCTTGTAATACCAAATTTATGATGGAAATACTTTAATGAAGACGTGGTTCATAAGACATTAAAATTTACAAAACTTCACTGAAAATAGAAAAAAAAACATTTTTTCGGCTTTTTAAGAAGAATTCAAAATATTTAGACCAAAAAGTGAATTTATTTAATCTCAAACATTATTTAGGTAAATATAAAAACAAAAAAATAATAACCAAAATATTAAAATGCATTAATCGAATCAATTTTCTATAACATTTTTCCCCTCTTTTTGTCTAATTGAAATTTAAAATAAAAATTTTAGATATAATGAACCAAAAATGATGAGAAAAGCTTACTCTTTGAATTTCTCCACTGCGTTTAACTTAACCATTTTTCTGTCTTTTGGAGCGAGAGATGAACTTAATTATAAAATTAATTCTAATAATTTCTTTTTATCCTAATTGATTCTTACTATGTTAAATTGGAATTTACATTTAAACGTCTCGGTTGATTGATATCAACAGGGTTAACATCTAAATAGAAAATTTATTTTTTGTCTAAAAGTTAAAATTTGTCCCACGGTTGTCCCAGTTTTCTTCTTCACCAAAAGGATTTTGATAAGTAGAAGTTGTTTCATTGGTAATTATACTGTCCAAATCATCTTCAGTATTCTCTAAATTTTTTCTATGAGTTTCAACTGGGAAAATTAAAAAATGAGCATAAAGTTGAAATTTATTGAAATTTTTCCTTACCTAATGAAGCTTCGTAAACCAATCTGGTCCTATCTGGACATACCATTATATGATTTCTGATTTGAAGACGTGTCATGATGTGTTTTGCGTTGAATGGACACATTTCAATTCCAATATTACCGTAATGCTTTGAAAATTTTATTCAAATAATTTAAATAATTTAATTTTAAAAAATTATATCCTACTTTTCTACATTTAATAACATGGTTTTCGAATCTTGACGGTCTAATTTTATGATTTGGGTCGAAAGGACAAGTGATCAAATCTTCTTCCATTTTAAAAAGCTCATAAACAAAAAAATTTAATTATTTTTGAAATCAAAACTATGCTTTCTCTATTATTTATAAACAAAATCGCATTTGTAAATTCTCTTTTGATAAAAATTAAATCTTGCATAAAAAAAACTTTTTGATGAGTTAGAACTGCAAATTTTTTTTCAAAAAAAAAATTAAATTTTTTTCTCAAATTCTAAAATCTATATAATTATCAATAAATTTTCAAGTTTAGTAAAAATAACTGTTTAAATTAAAATTTATTTTAAATTATTTTAATTTAACTAAAAACTAAGATACTAAGAAACTGAAATTTTTGATATTTATTTTTGCTACTCTTCATGCTTTAACATAAAAAATACCGTACTCATTTATAATTTTGGTTTTAAACTTTTGAAAAATTTGAAATATTGTAAAAAGTTTTAAAAACCAATTTAAAATTCAAACATTTTCCCAGCAATGATTCAAATTGGTTTCAGTTTGTTGAAAAAAACAAAACCAAGTTTTTGTTTCAAAAACTCCAATTCTGCTCTTAATTGGCAAGGTATAAATCTTTGAAATATCAATTTTAAGCCTTAACTATAAAATTGTAGTTTTAAATTGATGAAATTTTATTAAAATTATTTTTGAAGGAAAGAGAACATTTTTATCAGAAAACTATTATTGCTATGATCAATGGGACAAGTATCTGGTATCAGATATAGTCAAAAAAGTCGGACCAGGTAGGTTTATTTTTGATTCTAAACCGATTTATATTTTTTAATTCAAGTTAATCAGTTTTCGACCGCAGTTAGCGAAAAGCTCAAAAATAAAAGTTTAGTTACACCATTAGATATGGATCTAGTAAGTTAAAATCACACCAAAAGTTAGTAAAATATTATTCTTCACATATCTTAATTTAAAAGTTAGCCACAAAAATAATTCATGTCAATAATATTCAAGAATTGGAATTTATTGAAAATATATTCCTCAAGTAAAATTTAATTTTTATCTTATATTTGATTTTTTATGATTTTATTTAAGCTTTAGAAAAACTCAACCCGCTATGTTTGTTAGAGACTCAATGCATTATAGCTTCGCTAGGAATTATTTAGATTTAAATCAGGCAAATAGACTCTTACAAATTTTGAAATTAAAGGTATTTAAACTTTTATTTATATCCTGAAAATAAAAGAGCAAAAAAAACAGTATGAAAAAAAAATTAAATTTTCTTTAAGTCTAAAGGAAAAATTTTAAAAATTATTTGGCAGTTAATTGATTAATTTTAATTAAATCGTATGTTAATTACGAGTTGAAAATTAAATTTTTTTCAACACTCAATTCGTTAAAAACCAGTGTAAACTTTTAAGTTGTATTTCTTTAAAATTAAAACCAGCAAAATCAAAATTATTTAAGTAGCAATGATAGAATTTTAACATTAAAATAAATTAAATTCAAAAAATGCAAAAAAATAATTCCAATTAGAATAGATCATAGAGACAAATAAAAATAAATCTCAAAATATTGATATTTCATTTGATCATTAATATTTCTTGTGTAAATTAAAAATTATTTTTTGTAATTTTTGGAAGATATATAAAAAAATTCACAATACTCAAAATGTATCAGACGACATAAATTTTGTATCACTAAATTGAGTTTCTGCAAAAATTCTGCAAGGGAGGTATTTAATCGATCACTAATATTTTTCTATCTCTTATTTTACTAAATACCCTTAACTTATATTTATTAATCTGTCTCCTAAATTAAATAAAACAGCAACTAATTTTTTTACTTAAATTATTTTATTTTTATTTATTAAATTGATTTAAAAAAAAAGAATTATAAAAAATTTCAAAAAGTTTCAAATAAAATAATATCTTATAAGTTTTTTTTTGGTCTACCTCTACCTCTCTTTAGTGGAGCTTTTACTTTCTTACTTATATCACTGCTGATTGATGCTTGCACTACTTTTTCAGCTTCCTTATCAATTGTTTTTTTGTTCTTTTTTATTGGTATAACTGTTTCTTGTCTACTTCTGTTATCTTTCGCTTTAGAACTTTGATTGAGTTGTTTTAAATAAAGCCACTGATAAATTTTCACTTTTATAAAGTAAATAAATTGCAGCTGCGCATTGAGGTCCTTTTCTCTTAACTAGGTTGCATCGATAATCAACTCTTAAACCGGCCTCAGTTTCACTACATTTCAGAGAAGACCAAATCTTTTCATTATCTAACCAGTCTTTGGATGCTTCTTGATCGTCGAATGTTCTCTCATAGATCCAGTTCTTCCTGGTTCTTTTCTTTTTATTGGATTCTTGAACCTCGTCTTCAGATTCTGATTCAGAAGTTACATAGTCATCAACTACTCGATACTCACTATCAGACATTTCAATACTTTGATAAAACTTACATCAAATTAGATCATCTTTAAATATCCACAAAAAAAAACTCTCACAGGAGATAATTAACTGTTCATTAATTAAGTTAAGAGCATCATAATCATACTCATCTTCAGTAAATTTAGTGACAAAAAAACTCAGGATACATAAATATTTATTATTAGAGATAGTTAATTAATCAAATTAATCGAATAAATAATATTATAGATAGAAAAAATAAAATAATATATTTTATTAAGTGATCGTTTAAGTAATGTAAGAGATCGATTAATAATACCCCATTCTGCAATTGGAATGCCCTATTGGTAAATTTAGGTAATACAATTTTTGTATCAACTGGTTGATTTAAGGCTTAAAGAAAATTCGAATTTAATTTTTTGAACGGTTCATTCGCTAAAAAATTCAAATGATCAATATTTAAAATTTTTTTTTTGAATAAAATTATTTTAATCTAATAAATAGTATAAATATGGAATATTTCTTGATCCGTATACAGCCAATATGCTGATGGACTATTTCATAAAAAATGGTGATCACAAAAATGCGGCGTTAACAGCTCACGAAATAATGCTACAAGAAAATGCTGAAAATGAATTTACATTAGCTGTTTGTTTATTGACATGCTTTAAGTGTTTAAGAATTGGAGTTGATGATGTAGATGAAGAGTCAAACATCGAAGACTCAAAACAAGCAAAAGTAGTTTATATTTTTTATCTAAAAATAATAAAATTTTTTTAAAGGAAAAGCGACTAGTTTATTTTTTGAGAAAAGAATATAATGATGAGCATTTCGATCTAAAAAGCATCCCAAAACTTTGTGGAAAAACCATTTATTTTTCAAGCAGCAATTTAAAAATGCATGATCAAAATTTAAACAAAAATCTTAAAGTAATTTTTTTATTCAGATTTTTTTTTCAAGAAATTAAATTCACTTAGACTACTTAAAACTTTGACTTTGAAAAAATTAAACTTTTAACTATTAACTTATTAGGGATAACAAGTGAATAAAGAAATAAGAACTTTAAATAAATTAAAAAGACAAAAAATGCAATTTTTGCAGACATTCAATAAAAGTAAAACATTGCTTTATTTACATTCAAAATAACCTCTAAAAAAATTTTGTAATTTTTAAATCTAAAAAATGATTTTTTAATTTTAAAATCTTTTCAAAAAAATTTTTTAAAATTGAAGTTTGAGATCAAGATAATTGGATTAAAATATAAAAACGTAATATTTTTTTAGTAATAGAGAAAATAAATTTTTTTTAAGCATTTACTTTTCATTAAAAAAATTCAAAATAATCTATTTTTATTGAATTCTAATAGGTTTAAATTTTTTAATTGATTTTTATAAAACTTTTAAAGACAAAAAAAATCAATGTCAAAAATTTGTAATTTTTTCTAAGTGGGAAAAATAAAATTGTTTTAGCTTAAACCAATGAATAAAAAATTGTGAATTTGAATTAACTTAACCTGAATTATTTAAATTGTTGATTAAATAAATTAGAGATCAATTATCTTGACGTTGATTTGACAATGTACTATACTAGTAATGTTTAGTTTTTATTTTTTTTAAAGTTATCAACACCACTAAATTAATTAAGTTATAAAATTTTAATGAATGCTTTTGAAACTTAAATTTGGCAAGTTTTGTATGAAATTTCACAATGCCCATTCAGCCTTATTTCTGTATTTGTTTTTATCAAGGCGTTTTTGGATTTTATATCATTATTAAAATGTAAATAATTTTAAAATTTTCATATTTTTATATTTATTAATAAATTTTCTGCAATATTTCAGAAATTTTTTAAAAAATTTACTTATGAAAATCCTTAAAAAAAATTTTCTGAAATATTGCACAAAAACTATTAATAAATAAAAAAAATGCAATTGTAAAAATTTAAAATTATTTACATCTATCATATTCGTCTATAATATTAATGTCAATAAGTTTTTTTAAAGTTAAAAATTTTCATCCCTTTCTTGAATATCCAACTTTTTATCATGGATATATTTTTTTTGTTACAAATGCTCATTTTTAAATTAAGCTATATGGACTGGTTCACTTTGGAAAATATGAAAAGGCTGTTGAATTTTTGGAAAATTCAATGATAAAAAATAATGAGGCTATATATGATTTTGTGGTAATTTTTTTTTTTTCAATTTATAATTATTTATTAAAAAAAATATTTTTTAAAGATTGATGATTTCAAGAAAACGATTGATTCTTTAATTCAAAATGAAGAGAGCAGTCAAAAATTTTCTTCATCAATTGAGAAATGGAACGTGAGAACAAAAAATATTTGAATTTAAATTAAAAACTAAAAATTTTTATTTAGAATTTGAGTAAAGTTTTAGAGTCTGAGAGTGAAAAATTTGTTTCCAAAGCCAATATTGATTCAATCATTCAAAAGATAGAAAATTATGTGAACCAAATTGGTGAATCCCAGACTAAAATAGACATTGAAAATCAAAATAATTTGTTTTTGAAGTGGAACAAAGAACAAGAATCCGAACTGAATGAACAAATAAGAAACTTTGCCATGGAACAAAAAAAGCAAAGCATTCTACAAAGGCTCGAGAATCTAGAAAAGCAAGAAGAAATGATTACATTCTTCGAAAAACGTCAGGAGATAATAGATGCATATTATGGCAAAGGATTTCCAACTGAGTATCCATCCGATATTCCAATAGAGCCAGAAGAGTCTATTTTCAAAGCCAAATATGAACGACATTTCAAACCATGGCCAAAATATATGAACAGACCCAAAAGCTCGTATGGCATAAGCAAATCAAGAGCATCCAAACTCGAATCACTCAAAAAAATCTACTTTGCCAACTCTAATCAGCCACAATAAAAAAAAATTTCAATCTAAATTTTGAATAAACTTATGTTAACTGTCACTTAAATTTCGAATTTTTTAATTTTGGATTTAAATCCAAAAAAAAAAAAGATCTTCTAAAAAATGGAAAAATAACTTTGGTATTTTAATTTAGAAAATGTCCCAGAATAGAGCGAGATTTTTTGCCAAAGCGAAAAGGAAAATTTTTAGATTTAAATGCACAAGAGGAAACATGAGCACGGCTATTGACGAAACAACCAGATTTGAAAATGAAATTGAATCAAAAAAAGCTCTCAAAAATTCGCCGATACAATTTTTAGATGGCAGGTATTCAGTTTATCCGATTAAAAATCAGGTTCAAATGATGCAAGAATTTTACGAGGAAGATTCAAATATTAGTAAATTACCAATTTTGGTATTCACTCCGGAAAAAAAGAGGGATAAATTTACCAGCACTTTTGCAGATAGACCTCCGATTGAATCTTTTATGACTGAAGACTTGACAGTCACATCACCGAGTACAAGCTCAATTAATTTTGTAAATTCTCAGATTACAGATAGTTTAATAACTAATGACACTACCATTACCGGAACAGAGTTTGCATTCTCAAACATTCTCTATCATTCACCAGATTTGACCAAACGATCAACAAAATCTTTGATTTCGGAAGATTTGACAAATTTTTCAAGTAGTTGTTTGAAGTCAATTTGTTCTAGCTCAAGTAATTTTAATAAAACAAATTCAGGAAGCTTTCACAGTTTAACAAATAACTCAGGCGATATTTATTAAATTTGAAGATTTAGTAATTAATAGTCAAAGATTTTATTTGAACTTATAATATGTAAATTTATTTAATATCCAATTTAATTTCTTTTTTTATGAAGCTTGTATCTAAATAAAATTTTCAATTTTCAAATAAAATTTAGCAATATTTTTTTTTTCAAATCATTTGATTGATCTGGTCAACCTGATGTTGGGCTTATTAAATTTTTTTTCAACATTTGATATTCAACCTATCTTATTATTTTTTCCAGAATTATTGATATCATCAATCATTATTCTGGTGTTTTTTAATTTAATTTTTTAAATGAATAAAAAATAAATTTTTTTTATCTTAAAAAAAAAAATAAAAATCTTGTTAGAAGAGTGTTTTCATTTCAATTTATTTTATAGAATCTATTGACTTTCAGTTAAAAAATTTTCACCTAATAATTTAAGCTTTCATCTCTAAATTCTTCTACCAGTTGAACAGAATGACTCAAACTGCCCTGACATATCTCCCACTTAGTAGTAGTAGTAGTAGTGTAAACTGCAGCTTGGAGTCAACCAAGCAGAGCTCTAATGAGCTATAGCAGTCGCTTCAAATCGTTTCGCCATCCAAACATCAAGATTTGCTTTGAAACTGTTTATATTCCTTGAGTTGATAATTTCTTCCTGTAGTTTATTCCAATCATTGACAACCCTGTTAATAAAAAAGTTAAATCTAGAAAGACAACTCCTAACTAGCTCTCGTGTAAGGTTCTGTCTGTGTCTTCTCAACTCATATCTTCTATTATCCATCTTGGTGTTTAAACTATAATTGATCTCGTTGGTAAAATTCACAATTTCTATACCTTTTACTATCTTAAACATTTGAATCAAATCGCCGCGTTCTCTTCTTGTTTTCAAGTCGGTTAATTTTAACTTTGATAGTCGTTCCGAGTATTCTAAATGACGCAGTTCATGAACTAATTTTGACGCTCTTCTTTGTACTTATTCCAGCGCATTCACATCTTTTTCAAAATAAGGACACCAAGAGCTAATCGCGTATTCTAAGTGCGGTCTGACAAGTGAACAGTATAGTAACCTAATCAACTCGAGCGTAAAACTCAAAAAGTCGATTTGAAACTGTTAATAAATCTAGTTTATTGAAGGCCTCATGGTGTTTAATACAGTGTATCTAGAAAATTAAGAACATTTATTTTTTTTATGCAGGGTTTGTTTCTGGGAAGCCGTGCGGCTAAATAAAAAAACAAAATTAATTTATTTTGTTTGAATTTTATTCAGAAAAAAATTTTTAATCGCAAAAAAAGAGAGGTTTATTTTTTATCAATAAAAAAATGTCTACAGAATTTATAACATAATATTTTTTAACATTTAAAATGGTCGCCCTTAGCTTTAATACACTCAGCGACACGTTTTGGCATAGATTCAATCATGTTCTAGACTATTTCACTTGGAACTTTCAACCATTCATCAAAAAGAACACTTTTTAATTTAAAATAATTTTTTTATATCTATTTTTTATCATTAAAAAATAATTGCTCACATATCTAAAATTACTGGCCTCATATTTTTTTAAATTGCTATCATTAATTTAAAGGTTAAGATTGACTTTAACTCTTTTTTTTCTCAAAGATCATGTAAGATAACTTTTCAATAAAAATTTTCATTTTTCATTTTAAAAGCCATTTTTCAACTTCTTTTAGATATTTATTAATCACTCTTTCAAGATTTCCTATCTTTTTAAAAGTAAAAAATGTTTCCAAATCGTCTGCAAAAAGAAGAAAGTATTGGCACTTTGTTTTATTTTCTATTTGGTATGTCATTTATGAAAATGCTAAAAAGAAGTCGACTAATTACTGACCCTTGTGGTATTCCTGTTTTAATAGGGTAATTATTACTTAGATGAGCATTTATAGGGTCTCCCTCAATATGTGACCAAGTTCACTTCGCTCATTAGGGGACCATCACTGGTCACATACATATGACCAGCAAATTATGTGACCATGATTTTAAAAAAACATAAAAATTAATAATTTTGTTACCAATTTTAAAAAATATGCGACCAATTATATTTTAACAATAAAAAATCAATATAAAAAATTATTTTGAATTTTTATTCCTAAAAAAATATTCGAATTTACTTAATAGTCATTTGTTTGTAACAATAATAATACTAAAATGATAAAATAAAATAACCTACTTGTGTTTTCTGCTTATCACCACATAAATCGCACAGGATTAGATTTTTTTTCCACTTAAATATTTCTTAACTAATTCCGTAGTGGATTTTAAGCATTTGAGTGAAACGTTTGTCACTTTTTTAAAAATTTAATTTTTTTCTTTTGGTGTAGCGATATGTAAGTCATCAAACTTGTCTTGCATAAAAGAAACACCACAATCTGATTAAATCAATTTAGCTTTATGGTGGATAATTTGACTTAAGAAAAATTTTAAAAATTAGTGTCCACAATTTTTATTTTGGTGACCATGGTCTTATATTTTATTAACAAAATCATGGTCACATAATGCACTGGTCATATGTATGTGACCAGTGATTGTCCCCTAATGAGCGAAGTGAGCTTTGTCACATATTGAGGGAGACCCCATTTATATTTACTTTAAAAGATCTTAAATGCAGAAACGATCTTATCCAATAAATAAGATTCGTAGGTAGATTAGTTCTTATTAGCTTGTAAATATGTCCATTATGCCAAACTCTATCAAAAGCTTTAGAAATGTCAAAATAGAGACAACACACTTTTTTCTTTCTATTAAAGGATGTCACAACTTTCTGAATAAGAAAGAAGAGATTATCGGCAGTAGGTCTATGTTTTCTAAATTCTGATTGTTCATGAATAAGTAGACTATTGTTCACAAGGAAATTATATATTCTAGTGAAGATGATACGGTCAAGTAACTTTCCAAGGCAAATTGTCATACCAATTGGACTAAAGTTGTTAGGGTCATGAGTCATATCATAAGATAAGATCAAGATATATCGAATAGGCATATGATTATCGCTTCAGTAAAAATAATAGAATTAATCAGTAAATGTAATATTTTATTCAGTAAAAATGATTATCTCATCAGAAAATTATTTTTCAGCAAAATTGTTTATTTGTCAGCAAAATTATTTTTTAGCTAATTATAATAACAATACGACATCATCTGAGCAGCGCATAAGTTATTATCGTAGCGATGATACTGACTTTGAAGCTGAAGAAATCGAGGCCCCTGTTTAAAAGAAAACGCGTTGTGTTGGAAAAATATACGACCCTCAAGGCACTTTTGAAACGGAGTCCGAAGCGCGTGGGCCTGGGCGCCAGAAAAATTCTAAAAGAGCACTCATCAAACAGTAATTTTACTGTCAGTTAGCTAAAATTCAATAAATTTCATGAATAAATAAATATTTTTGCTATTTCTTTTTAATTAATTTACTGAATTGGATTTATTGATTTAATAATATTATATTGACTGAACATTTAATTATTTTTTTGAAATTGTTACTATTATTTTGTATAATTTTACTAAATAAATTTTACTGCAGATTAAAATACTTTTGCTAAGAAAATTCAATAAATTTACTGAATTAATAAATATTTTTGCTATTTCTTTTTAATTAATTTACTGAAGTATAAAGTGGTGATTTGATAACAGTATTTTACGAAA
>QEOQ01000508.1:5143475-5156477 GCA_010279815.1 Brachionus plicatilis
ATCCAAAAAAAAAAAACTAATAGAAAAATTTCTCATAAATTGGCTAGAGGCTATTTGATTTACAAAAATGAACTTAATAAACTTTTAATTTTTGTGAGTTTGCATAAACGACTCATTTCCATGTATACCGCTTGTATTCCAAATTGGCGAAGAGTTCCAAATTGCACTGCTTGATCGTTGATAAAAATTTTTTCTTTTCTTTTCGAAAATCTCGCCCAGATCGATGTTTATCTGGGCCGACTTTTTAAAAAGCTTCGTAAAATTAATAAACCTATAAGCTTGGTTTTTAGCTATCTTGGTTAGGCCAGGATCTTTTGCCCAATTCGGTATTGGCTTAGTTGGTTCTTCATCATCATCAGTCTCATCACTAGAATGTAAATCTTGAATGCCATAATCTTCATACACAGGCTCTTTCTTTTCGCCTAAATTGTTGATTTGTTTTAGAATGTTCTTCTTTTAAGAAAAAAATATCAAAGAATTAATCTAAAATATAAAAAAATTTTACTTTTTCTGGGTTAACACATTGGGTAAAAGGCTTAATATGATCATGTTTAGTAAAACTAGCCACGCTTTTAATCTGAGGAATTAAATCATTATTTATTTTATTTTCTTTATTTGAAGTCTGTTTGTCAAATTTTTGGAATGGAGAATTTTTAACTATTCCAGTCATTGTTTCAGGCAGCTTAATGGCTTGCTTGGCCAATTCCTTTGATTTTTCAGACTCGTGTGACTTTTTATCTGACTCATTCATTTTCTTCTTGAATTCATTTGAGTCGACTGCTTTGGCAGCGTTGATTTCATCTTGACGCTTCTGAATATCGATCTCATTCTTGTGCTTTAAATCGGCTATTTTTTTCATTCTTTCTTCTCTTTTTCTAAATAAGGAAAAAAATATAAAAAATTTTTTAATTTTTCAAACTACTTTTTGGCTATTTCGACTTTTTCATGGACCAATTTTTCGCGTTCATTTAGTCTTTCTTGTTCTCTTTTTTCTTTAGCCAACAATTCCTTAAAAAAAAATTTAAATTAAATTAAAACAAAATTTTCTATTATTTTTTTTTCAATTAATATTTTTGAATGTCAAATAAATTTTTTGATAAAAAGTTTAAAAAAAAATTTTTAAACAATTAATTTTTTCCAAGCTAAATTAATTGATTGATAATGTCGCTTAATTTTTATTTTAAAAAAGCTAATAATAAAGTGAATAAAACTAATAAACTGAAACAGTCTTTTTGAAGTTTAATTAATTATTGTCAAAGTTTCGTCAGAAATAAATTTTCAGGTTGGCAAACTCGTAAAAAATTCCATATCTGACAATAATCAGAAATGAAAAAGATGAAGAAGAGTCTGAAATTGAAATATCCCCACTGAACGACAAAAAAAGTTGTTTTAAATGTAAAACAGTATTTGGAAAAATCAAAACTAACAAAAAAAATGGATTTCTTGTGAGAAATGTAACAATTGGTCTTGTGGGAAATGCCTTCCACGATGCTTTGATTTAACTATGGAATTTTTTTGTTCAAAAAAGATTAATTTTGATTTAAAATAGAATACATATATTTTCTTATACTTTTTTTGTATTTTAATATGCCTAAATTTATGTAATTCACGGATAAACCCAATGTAAGGGTTGAAACGTTAATAAAAATCGCTATTTATTTTAGCTATAACTTTTGAACCGTTCTTTTATTTTAAAGTTTTTTTTAAATTAAAGACAATATTCTCTTTTATTATTTTATATTTTCGAACAAAAAAAATCTCACAACTAATTAACAATCAAATAAAAGAATTAACGGTTTTACCCCGTTTGACTTTACAGGAAAAAAATATTTGCTAAATTTTATTTTTTTAAATTCGCATTACTGGTTCTTAACTTTTACAGAACAATTTAAAAACCATCTCCCTTACTTTCATTTGGTCCTTGTGAAATGTAAACAATTGAATTGCTTACATTTTTTACAAGTAAGGCTTCATTTATTCCATTACGCTGATAAGCTGATATATCTCCTTTTGTAAATGAAAGTCTAGCATCTACAGCTTTCTGGTGATAGTTGGTAAAATTCAATATAAATTTATCATAGACAAGTCAAAAAAAATGAAAAATGCTGACAATTTGGTCTTATTTATTTATGTGTAGCATAACTTGTTCTAACTTGGTCAAGCTTTCTCATTAAATTTTTTTTTTCTAAGACTTGTCTTTTCTCCGTCATTCAATCTGTTCCATATCGTTCCTGTTGTATCAGTTGTATCATTATTATTTTCTTCTTATTCAGGTTATTTATTATCTGAGTTTTCAGCTGAGTCATATAATATTGCAAATTTACAATTTTCTGAGTTTTGCATATTTATTGCAGAGTTTTGCAGAATCAGTATATTAGTGTTACAAAGGATGTATCATTTGCTACAATTTACAGAACATGTTTTGGTTCATCACAACTTAGGCATTGTGAATTTTAGTACAAAAAACAAAATATTAAAAATGCCAAAGATTCAGTTGTGAAGGACCAAAACATGTTCTGCAAAACTCTGCAAAATTCAGAAAATTGCGAATTTGGGATATTTACAAAAATTGGACTCGACTTAAAATGGTGGTACAGAAAATGTATCAGTTGCTACAATTTACAAAACCTGTCTTGGTCGGTCCGAATTAAAGCTCTGGCATCTTTAATATTTTATTTTTGTTTTTTGTACTAAAATTCACAATGTTCTCAATTTTGCAGAATTTTGCAGAATCAGTATATAGGTGGTACAAAGGATGTATCATTTGCTACAATTTACAGAACATGTTTTGGTCCATCATAACTTAAGTTTTGGCAATTTTATTAATTTTGTTTTTTGTACCAAAATTCAGAGAGCCTTTTCATTCTCTATAATCGAATATTTACTGTAACTAGAGAACCCATTACTTTTTAAACGATGTGGACAATGATTTGGGTTTTCAGAACATTTGTATTTGGAATTAAAAATTTTATTCTAAGTGAAAAGTTTACTCTTATCTTTTCTACATCATATAAAAATATGGGTAATGGTAAGGCCTATCGTAAATCCTTGCAAATTACACCGGGACTGTGGTGTATTAATAGCCATAAGCCCAGTATCTAAGACTCCGTTAGAACCACAATTTTTTTCAATTTCATTTTTTTAACATTTTAATCCATGCCAAAAATTTATTTTTTAGCTTTTTTAGTTTCTATTATTACTTTATTATTTCAGATTTTTTAAAAGTTTTTTGTTTAATTTTAGAAATGAAAATGGCAAGTTTTTTTTTCTATTTTACATTTTTAGTAATAATTGTGTAATTAAATTTCAAATTTTGCCAAATACTAAAAGCCCAATCTAAAAATTGCCGATTTTTTATAAAAGTCTACTAAATAAAAAAAATAATTTTGATATTTTCCAGTGTTAAATTTTATTTGTTTACAAAAAAATTAAAAAAATATTTATTAACTTATTAACTCAATCAGTTTATACCAGAACCCCATTTACGCTTTTATCAAAGAAATTTTACATTGTAAAATGACAATGCCTGTTAAATTTTAAACCTGTTTAATATCATAATTTAATTTCTTAAAAAAAAACGAAATATCTTTTAAATGCCTACAAACTGTACCGAAATAAAAATCGGTGAAGATTATTTTTTTGCTCTAAGTTTTAGTATCTTACTTCCTTTCTTTTTTAAATCATGTTAACCCACTGGGTAAAGTTAGACAAATTTACAGAAAAAAAATCAAAATTTTGATAAATATTTTGATTGAAATATTTTTTTTATTTTGACGCAAAAAAAACTATCAAAAATGATTAAATTTGTCGAGTGATAGGAAAAAAAGTGTTAAATTATAAAAATAAAAAAACTCACCGCTCTGCTAAGCTTCACGGGTGTATTTCTTTGCAGAAATTTGGCAAAATTCGATTTTTCTTTAGTTTTCAGGTTGTAAAGATTGTTTACAGAAACAGTAGTCGGCTTCAGGTCAGCTTTGGCGGCGACATTTATACCCGCAACTTTTTGAATATTTGCTCTCAGACTTCTGGTGCTAGCAAGTTGTGCTGGTGGCTTCAAACGACTGTCTGCTGTGATTTTTTTAGCCAAATCTTTTTTGTCATGAACATTATCTTCGTTGATGTGTTTTAATATTGCATTGACTTTTCTCAGAGATTTTCTCTTCTGTTCTTGAATTGATATAGAATTTCTTATCTTCTTTTGCTCAATTGGTCCCGCTTTTTTCTTAAAATTATTTGACAGCCGAGCACCTATTTTTTCTTTTGATTGAATCTAAATGAAAAAATTCTATATTTTTTAAATGTCAAAAATACAAGTACTAGCGTACTTGACTGTTGGATTTGATTAATTTTGAAGCTTTTGAGACAGTCTGCTTTCCGGAGTCTTTCATCCGATCTTCGACCATCTTAACAATTTGCTTCACTTTGCCAGAATTGTTTAAATTTTCTAAAAAAATTTTTTATTCTTGCGAAAAAAAGAGGAAAAAATAAAATACTTGAAAAATCATTTATTAAATTTTTTGAGGGCCCTTTTGGAGAGGAATATTTTATTTCAGATTCTCTGGGAACAAGAATTGAGGATGAGGCAAGAGGTGGATGCATTTTGAGTTGAGGCTCATTACTCTGGTTGGCTTTTGTCACAAAATGGAGATTTTTTTTCGCTTTCACAGTATTTGTCAACTCATTTGGTTTAGAGAATGTTTTATTTTTTTGCTCCGATCTGAAAACGGACTTGATTTGACTGCTTTTTTCATTTGTATTTACATGCTCAAAGCTTTCGATTAACTTTTCAAATTTTTTGTCGACTTTGTTCTCGGTGAAATTTTTTTTCTCACAGTCTTTTATTGGTTTTTCGATTTGAGTTACTCTGCACAAATGGCTGTACTTTTGGTCGACAAGGGTCAGAAATTTTTGCCACAGCTCGTCATAGCTAGAAACGATGCAAGTTTCCAATCTTTTAGTTTCTTTTGTATAATTTTCAAAAAAATTGGTGGCAAACTCATTTTTGGAGTTGAGTTTTTTTCCATTTTCTTCCATTTTTTTAAATTATCATTTGACTGTAAAAATTGATTAATAATGAAGGAAAAATCTATAGTAAATTATATGTATAAATGGCATAAATTTTTAATTTTGGCGGCAATTGATTTAATTTATTCAAAATGTTGTTTTAATAAATTCATTTAAAACACAGTGACATTTTATTTGTCTTAGCTTTTTTTTTTCCAGTAAGAAACAAAAAGCAGAGCGGCAAATTGAAGTTTCAGATCAAATTTTTAAGATCCAAAAGATCATTTAAAATTTCAAAACTTAATTAATCTAATAATTTTGATAATTTTTAAGAAATAAATACTAAACATTACTAGACATGTTAAGTCTAATTAAAGTTCATTATCAAATAAACATCAAAATGATTGATCTCTAATTTATTTGACAAAAACAGTCAATAATTTAAGTAATTCAGGTAAAGTTAATTCACAAATTCAAATTTATGACTTTTAAATCCATTCATTTAAACTGAAATAATTTTATTTTTCCACTTAAATAAATTTAAAATTTAAAAACAGTGAATTTTTTTGTCTTTAACAGTTAATTTTTATTAAAATCAATTAAAAATATTTAAACCTATTAAAGTTCAATAAAAAGGAACATTTTAAAATTTTAAATATGAAAATAAACTTGATATGACATGTCAAATAATTGCTTTAGAAATTTATTAAAAAAAATATTACAATTTATATTTTGTTCTTTTGATCTTGATCTTAAACTTCAATTTGCCAGCAGAGCTTTATTTTTAAAAACTAAAAATTTTCAAGTTACCATGGCATCTTGAATTTGATGATCAATTCAAAAAACTTATCCTTAGATATTAAACTAAATCTTTGATTTAATTTAAATAATTGTAATGTAACATGATTTGCATGCAATGTAGATTTAGAAAATAAAAAAAAAATTGAAAAATTATTTTCTCAGTCCATTGATAATCGATTTTGGTATTTAAATGTATTTACTGATTTTTTTAAAGTTTATTTGAGATTTTTTATTTCAAAAGTATTCGTGTTTAGCATTTACAATTAAATTTTAAAAAGAAATTCAAATAAAAAATTCCAAAATTAGTAATAAAATGAAAATAAAACTTTACAAAAAATCAGCTTACTAAATTGAAAATCGATTTATCATTGGATTGAGAAAATGTTTTTCAATTTTTTTTTCTAAATCTACATTTCATGTAATTCATGTTACTTTAAAATTATTTAAATTAAATTAAAGATTTGTTTTAATATCTAAGGATTAACTATTTGAATTGAAATGTATTTTGAATTGATCATCTACTTCAAGATGCCGTTACCATTGCTGCAAAATGATATCTCTTATAATTTTTATTTATTTTACAAGAAAATGAGCTGATTTTTTTATTTTGAAAAAGTAAATAAAAAAGTAACCTCCGTGCTTCATCAGCTTTTTAAGTACAATTTCAGAAAATCTTATTCAATTTTTGTTTTTTTTGATCTGAAAATTTTGAAATTTTTTAAAAAAATTATTAGAAGCGTTTTTAAAATTAAGGAAAACTCTTTTATTTAATTAATTGCTTACACTTTGCTTTTCATGTTTTGTCAAAATTTATTGAATGTAAATTATTAATTTTATAGGGTCTAGTCAAAATTTTGACCACCTGATCACAAAATTTACTTAAAAAAATCTTCAGTAAAAAATATGAACACACGATCTTGAAATTGACTATTTTAATTTTTGAGTCAATTTTGAGACAACTTTTATTACATATTTCATTTGATACTAAATTTTTTATGAATTTTTTTTCAATTCAAAAACTACTACTACTACTACTACTACTACTACTACTATTTTATGAATATTTTTTCAATTCAAAAACAAATGGATTTAAAAATTTATTTTCCAAAAGAAAAAAAAAGTAGTGATCACAAAATTTACTTAAATTATTATTATTAATTTTTATTATTATTATTATTATTAATCCGAATAAAAATTTATAAAAAATCTAATAAAATATGTTCCTATTAAAAACAGATTCATCAATCTCGACAATTTTTTGAGGACCCACACATTTAAACTTCTCTTATTAATATTAAGATAAGTCATTTGTCTCAAATATTTACAAATTTTAATAACAATCGGTTTTGAAATATTCAAACATTCTTGTATATCAATCAATTTTCTCTCTTTTGCCCAATATTCAATTACTTGTAGGATACATATACTTGTAATTAATAATTTTAACAATTCAAAAAAATGAACCAAATTTAACCGGAAAAGATTTTTTTAATTTAGGACAACGCCAACTTTATTTTTCTGGGACACGTATTTCCTTTCCTCTTTCTGGGTACAGAACTCCAATGTTCATCAACATTTTTGACTGAATTAAAGGGTCGATCTGAAGGAATTCATTTAAAAATTAATCGATTTAAATTTTAAATCGATTAAATTTTTATCGAAAAAAAATTAGTATCAAATGAAATATGTAATAAAAGTTGTCTCAAAATTGACTCAAAAATTTTAGAAAAAAATTAATTTTTTTTGGTTCATAAAATTGGCTATGTTAATCTCAATAGTCAATTTCAAGATCGTGTGTTCATATTTTTTCAAAGTAAATCAAACTTTTGACCAGACCCATTTTATATTAATTATTTTTTACTCAATTGTAAATAGATATTTAATTGTCTGTTAAATTTTTTTACCCTTTTTTATGTATAATATTATGCGTCAATTTGTCCATTTGACTTTAATTAAATAAATAAATTTTTAATTAAAACTAAAGCTCCATCAGAATAAAAATATGAAATCTAAAAAAGCTTAAAATATAGAATAATAATAAAAATTAATATTTTTTAATACCGAGTAACAAGTTGAAGAAATTAAATAGTTTACGGATGAGGAAAATAGAAGTTATTAACCAGTGTTATTGTTAACTAGTCTGAAAATCAATTGAAAAAAGTAATAATCAATTAAATTAAAGTTAATACTAAATTTTACCATATTTTACCTATTTTTACCTATTTACGTAAAAATTAGAAAAGCATATTTCACTATATTGCAGTATTTTTTCTAATATTTTTTATTAACTTTAATTCTAATTTATTTAAAAATGAAGAATTTTTGTTCAATTCGTTCTTGGTTTTGGGAAGTTCAGTACGAAAGAACAGAAACACTACAGACTATATTGAAATTTAATTTCTGCTGAAATCTGCAAATTTAGCAGACCTTGATATTTGATGCAGCTTTGAATGTTGCACTATGTTGCATTTACAGAATTAAGTTTAAACTTTTAGAAAAAAAGTTATTCACTTTTACATTTTTTTCTGTTCTTTTTATCATTTTGTACTGAATTTCACAAAACCATTGTTTTTGAAATTCACTCTTTAAGCATAAAAACTAAGCCGATCAAAATTTCTAAATCCAGAGAGTCAATAGATTGAACAAAAAAACATAATTAAATCTTATTTTTCGATTCAATTTAAAGCACTTTTTCAAAAATTTTTTTCAATTTTATTTCAATTTTTCAAAAAATTTCAAAGCTAAATTTTTCAAAAGCTAAGCATTACACATTTAATTTATTTTAAATTCAAATGATTTTTTCAAAGCTCTTCATACAACTTGTCAATCCAAAAAAAAAATTAAAAATAAGCACTGAAATTCTTTGGTATAAAAAAAATATCCTTAACCTTACAGCGTTCAACATACATTCAGTATGTGTTCTTTATAAGCTTATAATTATTATTAAGAACTTGACTCAGCAAACTATAAATACCACTCTTGACTTTTCTTTTAATCAAAACGCTAAATTTGAAAAGCTAGAAATCTTTGAGAAAAAACATTAACAATGTCATTAATTCCTCACCATTTTTTTCCTCGTTCAGCTTTTGATATGGACAGATGGTTCAGACAACCACACCATGAAATGACTCATCACTTGGCCCCAACAACTCTCGATTTATTCGACCCCTTTGATGAGCTAGACAATGTGATCAGTCGCAATTTACAATGGCTGAATAAGCCAGAATTCATGGAGCCCTTTAGATCACTAGTTCCCAAAGTGCCCCAAAAGTACCGTATCATTGTTGACTGCGTTGGGTACAAGCCAGAATCAATAAAGACTGAGCTAACTGGTCACAAATTAAAAGTGATCGGCCACGAGCAAGTCAAGCACGATGATGAGGATTTTTCAGTAAAGGAATTCAAGAAAACCTACCAATTGCCAGCTCACTCAGAACCTGAAAAATTGGTGTCATTCATGACTTCGCATGGTCAATTAGTAATTGAAGTCCCACTCAAAGAGACTGACCTCCACCAAAACACCGATTTGTTCCCTCAAATTGTTGACCATGAAGATGGTACCAAGGCAGTGCAAATGAAATTTTCAGTTCCTGAAAATATTCATCCCTCTAAGATTAGTGTAAGTGTTAAAGACCGTGATTTGATAGTAAAAGCTGAGGACAAAGTAGAAAAACCCGATGGAATTTCCAAATTTTACTATTACAAGCGAACTACTCTGCCAGAGAACACTGATTTTGAGCATTTAAAATGCAATTATGACAACCACAAGATTTCCATTGATGCGCCATTGAATTTGAATTTCAAAACACACAGACATGTACCAATTGAACACAAAAAGCACCAAGCCATTCAACACAAATAATTGTAAAATGAACAAAATAAAATTGATGTAGTAATTAAATTAAAATTTTTAAATTGAGACTTTGTATTTAAATTCGCTAATAAAATTTAAAATTTGCAAATAAAATTCACAAAAAAAAATATTTTTTTTTGCTTCATAGAACAACAGTTTTGTATTATATAATCTTAAAAAAAGCAGATCTATATATAGTGGTGATTTGACGATAATTTTGGTAAAATTTGGTAATAATCAAAAAGGCAAAAAATTTTTGATAAAATGTCTTTTTTTTTAAAAAATCGAAAATTTAAGAAAGTATTTTATTATAAATTGGTTTAAAATAATTTTTTTTTTAAATCGTTATAAAAAAAAATCTTTCTTAAATTTTCGATTTTTCGAATCATCAAAAGAGACATTTTTGGCCGTTTTGAATATTACCAAAATTTACAAAAATTATCGTAAAATCCTGATAATTACCTCTTTTTCGCATTTCGGATTTTAGGTTTATTTACATAAAATGTGGTAAAATTTGATTAATTTACGGCATTTTACGTAATTTTTCATAAAATATTGTTATCACATCACCATTGTATTGTTTTGAATAAAAATTTAATTTTTTTTGAAAAATAGGCACTACCACATTTCACCGAAAACTTTTTTTATCAAAATAAGATTGTATTATTGTAAATACTTTAAAGAATTTTTTTATCGAATTCATGCATCGAATACTTTTCTCAGAAAAATTATCAAAGAAATTGTACTCATAGAAAAATTTTGTTTTCATTTTAATGTTGAATTTTTGAATATTGGTTTGCAAGGTGAAAATACAGTTTTTAGAAAATTAACAAAGAGCTCCTTTAGATTAAAAAAAATCAAATCAAAAAAAGTTAAAATTTAAGGCAAATAAATATGAAAGTAAAAAAGTTAAAATAAAATATAAAAGAAAATTAAAAAAGTTAAATTGAGAAAGTGTTTTATTACCGGCTTTTATCTGTTCAATATGAAAAATTTTAACAAGCCATAATTAAACTATTTCCAATATATTACACAATTAGTCTAAAATTTTTTGAGAAAAAGGTATCAATTTATGATAATAATTTTAATAAATTTTCATTTAATTTTTCCTTAAATTAATCAATTTAATGAAATTTTGCTATATTAATGTTCGAAAATTGTTTCGATTAAAAGACTTTCGATGTTAAAAAATTCTTTTTTCTGTTAACGCTTTCGGTGAAAAAATTTTCGATAAAAAGTCTCAGTCTCGAAAAATAATAAAACCATATAATATCTTAGAATAGTAATTTTTTAAGGTGAATTTCAAATTGTAAAAATTTGAAAACTTTTTTAAAGCTAATTAACAGTCAAAGCCTTTCTTGTTGTTGATTTAAGATCTTATTAAAATTTTTTGAAAATTTTATTTTAAATAATAAATCTTTAAAGATCATGTGTTTAAAAATGATAAATTTAATAATAAAATATGATCAAAAACTTATAAAAAATATTCTAAATGTATACTATAAATGAATTTTAAAATACTATTAAAAACTAAATGACCGTAAATTTAAAGTAAATTGAGCTTTTGGTTTTAAAGTATTTAATCTATCAAAGCAATTTGTAATGCAAAATTTTATAAAAAAATTTTTTTTTAAATTCTTTCCCACGGAAATATACACAAATTTAATAAATTTAATAAAAATAAAATGTTAATTTTTATCAAATTTTAGCAAACTCTTTTGTCATAACATTTTTGCTTAGTATAGATTGAAAATTTTTTTATCTGTCATCAGACTGTTTGTAAAACAAAGTGCTTACTCAAATCGTTTATAAATTTAAAAATGAAACATTTTATTTAATATCCAGGATTAAAGAGATTTTTGGGGTGTAATTTTCAAATTGTCTGTTCATCCTAAAATTATAATTTTATTTAAATTTGAAAAAAATTTCAAACTTCTCATTTTTCAATATTAAAATTAGAAATACAAATAAAATAAAATGAAAATGAGTAAAAAACAAAAAGAAATATTACAGTATTACTCAAATTTAATCAATGAAGTTGACATTATATGTGAGAAGGCAATATTGTTCTTCAAAACAGAAGATGCCGTAAATGAGATTGAAACTAATCGTCAAAAAATTATTTCCAAAATCAAACAAATCGAAATGATCAAATTGGAAAATGTCAAAGATTCAGAGACACTTTATGATGGTTCATTTGGTTTTTTTATTTCAAACGATCACGTTAATGAATTATTTTGTGATTATGATTCAGAATATGTATCAAACGAGAAACTAGACTTGAACAATAATGCTCTCTATTCATGGACAATGAGCCAAAAAAGAGGTGAAAAATTCGATTTTGTTAAGCACTTAGGACAATTGGTAGTCGCTAGTTCTTTGAGCAGGAATAACGTCAGAAAACTAATGTGAGTATAAAAATATAAATTTTTTTAATTGCCAAATTTAAGTTCATGATCGAATTTTTATGATCAAGATCAAAAAAATTATAAAAAATTTGATTTGATTAATTATTAATTATTATATTAAATGCAGAGAAATTGTTTGTTGCAGAGAGATTTTGTTTCCTTTAGATTTAACTAAGTATGTTAAAACCTAAATTTACCTGTGCACTAATTCTATTAAAAAATTAAAATTTATTTTATATTTTACGTATAATTTGATCATTTTGACCATCAAAAATTGATCATAAACTTCAACTTGCCATTTGCAAAGTATAGCCAATTTAGATTCCAAAAGTTTTTTTTATTAATTAGTTTAAATATCTAATATTTTTTAACTTTTTAATTTGTTTTTTATTACTAAGTTTACTTCAATAATTACTTTTTTTGAGATTAAGCTCCAAGATTGTTAACATTTTTTTTAAACAAAATAAAATAAATTAATACATATAGATTAAGAATAAATCTGAGGTTACAATAGATTGGACTAATTTAGCTTTAATTTAATGGTTGATAGAATATGGACAATTAACTGATGCGAGAACTTTGAAGGTTACCATTTGAAGTGACAAGTTTTTTACTTTTTCCTGAAAAGTTTTTAAGTTACATTGAGTAAGCAATTGCGCCACTACTTGGAGACTCAGGTCTCCCACAGCATTTATACTACTACTAATTGTTTTTTTTAAGAGATGAAAAGAAAAGCATTTGTTTTAGTTGACTAAATTGCTTTAATATCAGTCTAATCTTTATCACTCTTAATCAGAGTTGTTCCTCAAGTCGCTATTTTTCAAGTCTTTCGACCATAAAGTCAAGTCAAGTCAAAACTTGACTTGACTTTTTTTAGATTTTTCAAGTCAAGTCTAAACTTGACTTGACTTTTTTAAAATTTTTCAAGTCAAGTCT
>QEOQ01000508.1:5188797-5200688 GCA_010279815.1 Brachionus plicatilis
TTATTCGTAAAATTCGGCATTCGGAAGTTTTTCTCCGGTGCCTACCCTCTTTCCAATACTTTCAATACAAATTTCATCACTTTTATTCGTAATTTTAGTTCGGTTCATTTTGCCATTCGTAACAAAAAATAATTAAATTTACCTGTGCACTAATTCTATTAAAAAATTAAAATTTATTTTATTTTTTTCGTTTGATTTGATCATTTTGAGCATCAAAAATTGATCATAAACTTCAACTTGCAATTTGCAAAGTATAGTCAATTTAGATTCCAAAAGTTTTTTAAAATCTTTTTAAATTTTTTTATTAATTAGTTTAAAAATCTATTATTTTTTCAACTTTTTAGTGAGTTTTTTAATATTAAGTTTACTTTAAAAATTACTTTTTTAGTGATGAACCCCCAAGATTCTTACCATTTTTTTTAAAACAAAATAAAATAAATTAATAAATTTAGATTAAGAATAAATCTGAGTTTACAATAGATTGAACTAATTTAGCTTTAATTTAATGGTTGATAGAATATGGACAATTAACTGATGCGAGAACTTTGAAGGGTACCATTTGAAGTGGACTAGTTTTTTACTTTTTCCTGAAAAGTTTTTAAGTTACATTCAGTAAGCAATTGTTTTATTTAAGAGGTGAAAAGAAAAGCATTTGTTTTAGTTGACTAAATTGCTTTAATATCAGTCTAATCTCTATCACTCTTAATATTGTGCTTTATCTAATAAAAAATTTTTCAAAAAATTAATCGAATAAAGTTCGCACTTTTTTTAAATTAATTAAATACTATTAATCAATAGATTAATGTCAATATTTTTACTAAAAAACTATGTTTAATTAATTTTTTTATGTAAAACTTAATAATTAATACATGGAGAACTAATAAGTAAAAATTCATATTTAAAAATTTAATTTTTATAATTTAAAAGAAATGGTGAATTAAATATTAAATTTATTTCGGAATTTAATAAATTTATTTCAAAGGTAAAGCTCAGAATTTAAATATGAATTAAATTTAAAAAAATTTGATTTTAGAAAAAATCAACAAAATTTCAAGTTTATGCTCAATTGATCAAGAATAAAAATGATCATGTGATAATTGATTTATCCCAAAAAGAAAAAAATCAAATTGACAGCTTAAAGTTTAGAAGTTATTCAAGAGATGAAATTCCTATTACTGAGTCCGGCTTTGAACTTATTCCAAAATATCTTGATGCGGAAAGTGTCAGAGAGTTGAAAATAGATAGCTACAGTGATACGGAATTTCCCACTCAATTATTTAGACCCTTCAAAAATTTAACTAGACTCGAAATAAGTAATCTTTTTTACTTGAAGTCTCTAAATGAAAACTCATTTATTGGTTTGGAAAGTTTGGAAATATTGAAACTATCAGATTTTCCAACAGACCTCGATTTGATTGATATTAAAGAAAATACTTTTAAGGCCCTTATCAATTTAAAGTTGCTTATTTTTACAGATTGCTGTTTTGACAATTTTCACAAGACAAGTGGACTAGAGAACCTTAGAGAATTAAAGATTAAAGAATGCAGTTTTGAAAATTTTCGACTAGAGTATTTAGAGTTATTCAAGAACCTCGAAAATTTACAATTTTTCGGGTGTATCCTAGATAAAATCAAATCGTTCAATGGATTGGAGAAATTGAAAATTTTAGAAACAAACGAAAAACAAGAAGAACTTCTCAAAAGCAATCTCGATATTTTGAGTCTTGCCTCCCAATCTTTTAAGCCTCATGTTTCATTGAATGGACTCAAATTTCTCTGCATTAGAAAATGTTCACTTAACCAAATAGAGCATTTGAATCAATTGAATCAGCTTGAATTTTTGGACTTTTTTTTGCCCGAAGAACTAGAAGATGATTTCAACCAAGTTAATTTGCCAAAGTTAAAGTATTTAGTGTTAACTTGCACAAATACACCAAATTTTAATCGATCGTTTCATAATTTACAAGGACTGGAGCTGATCTATGCCGAATTTATGCCTAGTGACAAGTTTATTAATTTAAAAAGTCTTGATTATCTGGCTATTACTAACCCAGAAGAATCAATGTTCGATAAATTTTGTGGAACAACTTTAAGTACAGTCAAAAATTTGAAATTTTTAAAAATCGAAGGTTACAAATTTGAGTTTTTTTATGAAGATGATAAAAGGAATGAAATAAATGAAAAATTGTCTAAGCTTTTCGAGTCACCTGAAAATGTGTTGTTTCATGATGAAATCAGTGATAATGAAAAACTCTTTGAAGTAAGAAATGATTTTAATTAATTTTTGAGTGCTCAAAATTTATTAATTCAAAAAATTTTTTTGTCAACAAACCATAGAAAGTTCAGTAAATTTTAACTGCTGCTAAGTTAATATCATTTGATGTGTAAGATTGAAATATAGTATTTCAAAATAATTAAGTTGATTATGAAAACTTTAATTCCAAAAAATTATTTTTTTAATTATTTTTTTGAAAATAATGAAAAATTGAAAAAAGAAATTTGAGGATATAAAATTCTATTACCTTTAAAAATTTTTAAGAACAATGCGGCGTTTTTAGTTCTTAAGATCAAAAAAAAATTTAGAATCATATTTTAATTGATACAGTATGATGGAAAACAATTTAAATGAGAAATCGAGAAGCAAGTCCATTTTCTCAAATATTCCAAGATGAAAATGAACGATTTTTTGCATTTTTTTTTTTAAATTCAATTTTTCCTTTTTTTCTTTATTTTCTTTTTTTTAGAAAGAAATGTTTATTGTTTGTTTTGTTCAATGTTTATTTGAATTTTGTAACCTTGTCAGAATTTTACTTTATTTTAATCCGATTAAAATTCATAATATAAAAATTAAACTGGGTCTCGGCCGAACACTTACACAGAGTTTCAGGCTTGTTGTCAGTTAGGTTTTGTGAAATTCAGTACAAAATGATTAAAAGAACATAAAAAAAGGTAAAAAAAATTGAATAACTTTTTTCTAAATGTTTAAACTTAATTCTGTAAATGCAACTTCAATCAAGGTCATATTAAGGTCTGCTAAATTTGCAGAGTTTAGCAGAAATTAAATTTCCATCTAATCGAGCGTAGGGCATCTTGCAGAAATCTTGCACATTATTAGCAGCCTTTTACAGTTGATGCAACTTTGAAAGTTGCACCATTCTGAATTCACAGAATTAATTTTAAACTTTTTGAAAAAAAGTTATTTGATTTTTTTAAACTTTGTTCTGTTGTTTTGTTCTGAACTTCACAAAACCTGTCGGTTGGAGAAATATTATTTAAAATGAAAATTTAATTTAGGATAAAATTTTCTGATTATTTTTTTAAAAATAATTTAAAAAAGAAATTTTTATTTCTTTTTTTATTTTAAAAAGCCCTTGAAAAGTGTTTCAAAGACGATGGTTAAAATTTTACCGTTTTTTATAATATAAATATGCTTCTTTAAGCGATTTAAAAAAAAAAGATAAAAATAAAAATAAGAATAAAACAAAAATTTAAGAAAAAAATCTTAAATTAGCTAGAAAATACGGGGCTGTGAAGTTCATTAATTCTATCGTTTAAAAAAGTTATTCAAAATTTTCTGAATTGAAATGATCGAATTGAAATCAACTTCACAACCCCAGAAAATACTCTGAATTTAGAAAATTTTCCAAAAATAAAGCCCAAATTTATATCTTACTCTAAAAAAAATTTTCTTATTATAAATTGACCTATTATGAAGAAAAAAAAGAGTTAAAAATAATCCAACAATAAGAATGAAAAAATCTTTAAATTTTCTCTATATTTTCTTTGAAATGTTTAATCTGTTCTAGTTTAATAATTTTTTTAGATCCTTTAAAAAATCTTTAGTGAAAAAATTATTAAAGAAAATGTTGCAGAAAAAATATTTTTAAAAATGTCTTATTGTATATTTTTCAATTTGGTTTAAGTTTATTTTTTAATTTTTTAATCAAAATATGCTCTCCGTTATTTTTTTTATTATTTAATATTACTTTTGTTTATTTTTTATTTTTCTATTTATTTAATATTTTTCTATTTGTTTGTTTTATATGTGCCGAAAAATGAAAATAATTATCTCCTTTTTTAGAAATATTATATAAAAAACACTAATGCACTGGCATTTTGTAGTTTAGGATAAAAAAAAACAGATCAAAAAGTAATTTTTTTATAACTTTTGAATGGGATTTGATTAAATCTCTCTGCAAAATGCTAAATAATGCAAGAAACATGCTGAATATTAGAATAGGCTCTGCAAAAACTCTGCAATTAAACTTGGATATGAGTTTTACTTCCGAACTCAAACTCCTTGAGATAAAAAAAATCAAATCTAAAAAAAAATACAAATTAAAAATTGAATTTAAAGAAAAGAATAAGATATAAATAATATAAGTTAAAATGTAATTTTCAATTAATATTATTTATTATATTTTATTATTCTTTGTTTGTTTATCTGCCAGCGCTTAATCTCCTTCAGAACAAAAAATTAAATAAAAAAATTGAATAAAATTAAATTTAAAAAAAGAAGGAAAAATTAAGAATTTAAAGTTTAAGGAAAAACAGAATAGATAGAAAAGCTAAATTTTATCCTTTTATTTTTTCCGAATTCATTATCTGACTCCTCTACAACATCAATTTTGTTTAAATCATTGTCTAAGACAAAACCAAATTTCACTTTTGCTAAATTCTGAATAAATTTTAGTTTTTTGTCAAGAGACAGTTGCTTTCGTTTAATCCGCAATTTGAGGTTTTTGAGTTCTTGTTGCTCTGTGTTATACTTGGCTATTATCAGGGCTGATTCTTGAAATCTGTTTTTTTTTGTTTTTTTGGATTCATTTTTGCTTTAGTAAAATTTAAAAAAATTTGGTTTATTCTAATGTAATTGAATAATTGACTGAAAGTTAAACTAACTTTACAAAAACATCAGAAAATTTTATTGTAAAAAGTGTGATTTTTTTTAAAAAAAGTAACACAGTTAATAAGCGTGGGAAAATTTATTTCTCTGATTCTCTTAATTTTTTATCTAACTTTTTCACACTTTTGATTTTTATATAGTAAGGATTTCACGTAAAATTACGTGAAAAAAAACAATTTTTTTTTTTTCAAATTCAGGACCGAAAAATTTCAAAAAAGTCAAAAAATGTCAAAATTTTCAAAAAAAATAGTATTTTTTGGAATTTTTACTTTTTACGTAAAATTACGTAATTTCCGGTAATTTACGTGAAATTCCGTATAATCCGGTAAATTTAGTTTTTTTTTACTTTGGTAGCTTTACGAAAATTTACGTGAAATTACGTAAAATTACTGCCCGACTTTCCTTTAAAATTTGGGGCACTATATAATCAGTTGATAAAATTTAGAGAAAACAATTTCAGATTTACTACTACTTCTAATTCTAATAACTTGGTTCTTTAGTAATATATCATTTGAAAAGGGAAGATCACCTATCTTTAAAAATTTTGTTCTTAAATTTCAAAATATCTTATTTAACTAAATTTTATTTTAGCTAAGTGCCAAATTAGGTGAAGAGCAAATAACTGAAAAAATTTACTTTGAGAAATATTTGAAAGTATCGGATTGTATTCGTGAGTTTGTTTTGAACAAAGAGTCAAATTATTATGAAGCATATTTGAGAAACACAAAAAGACGTCAGGCTAATTTTGTTTTAGATGATGATTATTATGATGAATATTATGATGGATATTTTGGTGGAAGTTTTAGTGGATGTTATGGTGGATATTATCGTGGATATGATAGTGATGATGATTAAGGTGGGCTGTGGTACATATGATTACTGATTGCTGTAAATTTTTATCTTTTATTTATTCTGAAAGAATTATTTTCTCTTAATCCAGATAAATTGTTTAATCTGTCAATAATTTTTATTCTTAAAATCAGGTTCACTCTTTTAAAAATTTTAAAACACTCTGAGATAAAATGGCAAAGTAAAAATTTTGCTCATTTTCATTTTGTTCAATTTTGCTCAAAAATGAATAAAAAAATTTGAAAAATTGCAGTTTGCAATTTGAATTTTAATTTTAAACAATTTATTAAAAAATTTAAAAATGTTAATTTAGTAGATTTTTTTTATTTTATTGGATGTCCAGTTTGCAGTCTTCTTTTTTTTTAATATAATTGTCAAGATTATCACGACTACTTCTAAGGTATCCGACTTACTGATATTTTTTAATAGAAAACATAGTGTCCATTTCAAAAAAAAATATTCTTTTTTTGATAAAAAAATTATTTACTATTTTCAGTTTTCAATTTTTTTTTTAAATATCTTTTATTACATATTGGATAAAAGATCAAAATAGATTTTAAGATAATGAATTACTGTCAGCTTTCGCTAAACCGGCCATATTCGGAAAATATTTTTTTGACATATTGTCAAAACTGCCGAACTCTCGAAAGTCCGACACTAGAGGAAAATTTAAATTTTACCGGATTAAATACAAAACAATTAACATAAATTTTTTAAAAAATTTAACAAAAATGAAATTCTAATAACGGATTGAAAAAATTTTTATATATTTAATTCATTTAATTCATGTCAACAATGTTCGATTGTTTATTATTTTTATCAATGAAAAAATCTATTCTTTCAGATATGTAATTTTTTAGCGACATTTAAAAAAAATTTTTGTCGAATTAAAAATTTAAAAATATAAATAATTTATAAAGAAGATGTCAGTTGTCTAAGCCGAATTATCGAATTATATACAAGCTTTTATAATGCTTTTTATAAGAAAGGGAAATGGAAAATGAAAAATTATTCGGCAATCGAATTTTTCGAATAATCGAAGACGAATTTTTCGATTTACGAGGGTTGACTTTATATTATTTTAAAATAAAATAAAAAAATATTTTTCAAAATTATTAAATTAATTTAATTTTATTAAAAATATATTTAAAATAAATCTATTTTAAAAAAAGTACTAATTAAGGTTGCTTCAATCTTCGAAGCTCAGCAAAAATTTAATTTTTCAAATTAATAAAAAAATTGACACTAAAGTTTTTTATTTTTCTCAAAAAATTAAATTAAGAAAATTTTCTTTAATTTTATACACTTTAAAAAATTTTGAAAAAATGCATATTCAATTTAATTTTAGAAAACCTTAAATATTTCAGTATCACAAATATACTTTAGACCACAGGGATCATTTTTAAGATTACCAAAACTAATTGAATTTAAAAAAAAAATGAGCAATTTAACATTTAAATCAACCGTGCCTAGGTTCAAAAGATGGTGCAATTGACCCATAAAAGTCTGTGAACTATTTTCTATGTTTACTTTTACCTCTCCAATCTGCACTCTTATGCTAACCAAGGCTAAATAGCTATCACCCTGTCCGCATACACATCCAAGTCCAACTGGCATTCAACAAGCAGAAATAAAACATCAAATCGTTAAAAACCGGTCCAATCCGACCTCGTAGGGCTGACTCAGCAACACAATACTTTTTTTTTCTGGCACAAAACAGTTTCCAAATAGCTAGTGGCTACATCAGCTGCGATCTTCATTATCAAACAGAAATACATCATGTCTGGATCGAACTTTACCATTTCGCTAGAGCTGAGCACTAGCTGACAAACAATTGAAGGCAATGTGAAATTTTAGTACAAAAATTACAGTACAAATAGTAAAAACTTTATAATTTTTTTTCTAATTGTGCAAAAATGGTTCTGTAAAAAGTACAATATTGTACAGATTTTGTACAAAAGAATTCCAAACTCTGCAAAAACTTTGCAAAAACTCTGCAATTTATTGCATAGTTTAATCAAGGATTTTTTGATGGTGTGCATTTTACAGAAAATTGCAGAGTTTTTGCAGAGTTTTTGCAGAGTTTGGAATTCTTTTGTACAAAATTTGTACAATATTGTACTTTTTGCAGAACCATTTTTGCACAATTAGAAAAAAAATTATAAAGTTTTGACTATTTGTACTGTAATTTTTGTACTAAAATTTCACATTGCCCAATTGAACAAACCGAGCAATGAGAGTGTGACGCCGTTGCGAGTGCGGTCGAACACGGCCGTGCAGCTGCAGGGCGCGTCCAGGACGATGGGAGGCTATGTGGGCGTGCGGGCGTTTCAGCCGATTCCGGTGAGCAAGACTGTGGAGAGTTTGGGCGACGCCGGCTTTTTGCTGGCACTGGTTGCCATGGCAACCGATGTCGAGTTCATGTACCCCGCCGTCAAGTGTCTCGCCTGTGTCCTCAAGTCAAACGCATAGATACACAAAGAAATGGAGCAAATGCACGGCTATCAGCTGTTGGCCATGTTCTTCTAGCGAAAAAAAGCGCTCATCAATAGTCACGTGCTTAATTTGACATTTTCGCTGGCTGTTTGCGACGACAATGGCAAATAAGTGAGCGGTGTGTACAACGCGAAGGCGTTGGATTGTTTAGTGAGCGATTTGGACATTTGGCACGAGTGCTTGGCCGAAATAAGTCGCTGTTTGCACGAGAAAATCAACGAGTTGTTGGTGAGTGACTGGCACAATTTGAAGCTGTTTCATGGGCTCAAAATGCTAAAGAGAATTTTGAACAGTGTTAAATGCGAGGGCATTAGCAGCGCGCTGCTCACTCACGCTCGTCGAAAAATTTCATCACGTGCACCAACAATGCCGCCTGGCTACACTCCGTCAATTCGGATACGTCTCACACAACCATTGACTTTGCCCAAGTCCAAGCAATACGCGGGTTTCGGTTGATTCAAGCCAATTTCTGCAAGTATCTCCACTTGGCGTTGTTGTTCGATGCTCTCAAAATTAATATCAATCAAAATTAAAAGGGGACAAGAAATGTTTTTTTTTAAATATATCAATATTCTACTAAATTAACATTTATAATTTTTTAAATAAATTATTTTAAATTAAAATTCAAATTGCAACTGCAATTTTTCAAATTTTCTTTTCTATTTTTGAGCAAGATTGAACAAAATGAAAATGAGCAAAATTTTTACTTTGCCGATAAAATTAGAACCTAAACATCCTTAATTTCCATTATTTTTCATCAATTTAAAACATCAAAAATCATGATGCTTATTATTCGTGATTCACTAATCTTTTTAAAATATTAAATCATTGACTTGACTTGACTTAAGACTTGTGACTTAAAAACAACTCTGATTTTTAGCATAAATTTCTTATTTAGTAATTAAATTTTCGGTTAAAACTTTAAAAATAATAAAAAACGCCAGCCAAAATATAAACCTTTTTATTTTAATTTATTTTTACTTTTTTAAGGTTTTCGACAATGCTACCATACACTATGTTTTTGAATAAATTTAAAATTAAAATAATATTTTTAAAACATACTTAATTTTTAGCTCTTATTGATACTAAATGAAAATAAAAATATCCTTTTCATTTTTCATCAGCTTGTTTAAATTTTTTACTTGAACTAGTGTCTTTTTTCGACTAATGTCTTTTTATTTATTTTAATTAAAAAAAATGAAAAAAATATATATTCATTCAAATTAAATGGATCTAAAAAAATAAATAATTTCACTAAATATTAAAAGTTTCACTTTTAATAATGATTGCGCATCTAATAATTTTTGAGCAAGATTAATTTTACTTTGCTAAGATATTAAAATTTAAAAAAAAAAGCTATAAATAAAATTGTATTTTTAATTTTTTATTTAAAATAAATTTTTTTAATACTTTTCGAATCATTTTTAGTTGCAAAAATTGTGTTTTTATTTTTAAAATCATCTTTTGGCAAAAGAAAAAAAATTACCTTACTAATATTTACATAAATTTAGAAAATATGAAAAAAATTAAATATTATTACATTAAATTGTGTAATTTTACGTAAAATGATGTGAAAAAATGTAATAAAGTTTAATGTTTTTTTTCAAAAGTTTTTTTATAAAATTCAATTATTTTTATTTATTTTCCACTGTTTCATCTAAAATCCAATTGTTAGCGTGTTGCTATAGAGTTTCCCTTTTAATTCTTAAAATTTCCAAACATATTCCTTTTTTATTAAAGAAATTAGGAAAACGAAATTTTGGTTAATGGAAAAACTAAGAAAAGAAATAATTGAGTACTACTCAAATTTAATCAATGAAATTGATATTAAATGTGAGAAGGCAATTTTGTTTTTCAAAACTGAAGAGACCGTAAATGAGATCCAAGCCAATCGTGAAAAAATTATTTCAAAAATCAAACAAACTGAAATGATCAAATTGGAAAGTTTTAAAGATTCAGAGACACTTTATGATGGTATATTTGCTTTTTTTATTTCAAATAGGGATTCCATGGATATAGAATTATTGCAAAAATCAAATTCTATCCCAGACGAAAAATTTCCCAAATCATGGATATCATGAGTCAAGAAAAAAGTCAAAAATTCAAATTTATAGTGCACTTAGGACAATTGATAGTTTGTTCTTTGAGACCGGATGACTTCAAATATAGTAGGTAAGTAAAAAAATACAAATTTAAAATTTGTCAAATTAAATTCATGTTCGAATTTTAATGATCACGATCAAAAAATAAAAATAAAACAACTTTGATTATTTTTTATTTACATTATTAAAGAGTCATATTTTCAATTTAGATAACCATGTTCCACCAAAATAAGTTTCATTGCAATTTTTTAAAAAATTGAATTTTTTTTAATTAAAACCCAAAATGATTGGAAAAATTAAAAAAAATTGATTTTAACATTGATTACATATATTTAAAATAAAGGTTTTAATTAGTATGTCATAAATTCATTTTGCCAATTTTTGGTTTAAAAAAGCAGCAATTTTTAATGTCACTAAAATCAAGGAAGAGGTCATTGCTTCAAATATAACAGAGAAATTTCGAGGCCCAAACAAAGAGATAACTTTTTTTCGACAGAACCGCTAACATATGGAACTCGCTGCCAAATCAATTAGTTGAAGACCCCAATATTAACAGCTCTAAAGGAGGCATTAATTGCTGCATGAGCATTAAGAGGAAAGGAGGAGGAAAGGAAGAGGAAAGGAAGAGGAAAGGAAGAGGAAAGGAAGAGGAAAGTAAGAGGAAAGGAAGAGGAAAGGAAGAGGAGAGGAAAGAAATCGATGAAGTTAGTTTTAAGATGTACTGTAATAATTGGCAAAAAATCAAATTTTTCCGATAAATTATAATTTCATGCTAAAAAAAAGATTTTTCTTGCAAAAATACAATCTAAAAAAAAGATGAAAAAATTGTTTTAGTGGTTTTATTTAACTTTGTTAGATATTTGTTTAATATAAAATATTCGAAGTCACAGCTAAAAGTTAAAATAATAAATCGAAATTCAAATATCAAGTCAATTCTTTACTAAATGATTATAGACATACAGGCTGCACTGAAAATAAATTTGTTATTTCCAATTCTTTAAAATTTTCGAAATAATTGTCTTATATCATTGAAAATAATATTTAAGATTCTTTTCCTACGGTTAAAGCAGGATATAACAAGAAGTTTATTATTGAATTAAAGCAACACTTCACTTTATTTAAAAAATAATCTTGACCACGCACATTAAGATTGTTAATAATTAATTCTTGGCATAAAGACCATATTAACATTTTAAGGCTTTGACTTTTATAAAATTTTTCTACAATGTTTCTTCCGTGTTTAAAGGAAATATAATGAAAATCGTAATATTAGAAGGTCATCTTAGCTAAAATTTTAAAAATTAAGTAATTTTCTAAAAATAACGAAAACGGTTGATATTTCATTTCTGTTATAAACACTATTCTTTTATCAATATATAAATTCTTATTATTATAATTATTATTATTATTAGTTTGAGGAAAACTCTCCGGCTAACGGGTGTTCAATAATAAATGACCGTTTTTGTTTAATAGATAAAAAATGTGTTCCAGTCGGTCAAAATGGCTGAAATTTTATACACATAAACTAACACCTTTCT
>QEOQ01000508.1:5211589-5240569 GCA_010279815.1 Brachionus plicatilis
ACAGATACATGGATTCAAATGAGATATTTAAAAAAAAATTCTTTAATATTTAGATTTTAAGAATCTTCAATCAGACTATTTGTAAAACAAAGTTCTTATTCTAGTCGGATAAAAATTTTAAAATCAAAAATTTTATTAAATACCCAGGATTATAGAAATTTTTAGTAATTTCCAAATTGTCTATTAATTTTAAAATCATAATTTATTATTAATTTTTAAAAAAAATTCAAATCTTAAAAAATAATTCCTTTTTCAAAAATAAAATTAGAAAAACAATTAAAATTTAAAGAAAATGAGCCAAAAAACAGAAGAAATAATAGAGTATTACTCTAGGTTAATCAATGAATTTGATATTAATTGTGAGAAGGCAATTTTGTTTTTCAAAACTGAAGATGCCGTAAATGAGATCCAAGCCAATCGTGAAAAAATTATTTCAAAAATCAAACAAACTGAATTGAGCAAATTGGAAAATTTTAACGATTCAGAGACACTTAATGATGGTATATTTGCTTTTTTTATTTCAAACGATCAATTCAAAGATAGATCAATTAATCCTTGCCACTTCGTCCAAATTTGTTTTCTAAATATAATGAATCAGATCACACATCAGACGAGAAACTAGACTTGAACAATAATGCTCCTTTTTCATGGACTATGGATGCAACTTTTTCATTAGTTTTATTTCTTATCTTCACACACAAAATGTTTGCACAGCTTTACATAAGAAAGAAATGATTAAAAATTAAAAAAAAATGGCTAACATAATTCGGTAAGCCATAATTCATTTACCAATTTTTGTTTGGTATTTTAGTTGATCAAATTTTTAATTGAATTTATAAGAAAATTTGTTAAAATTTACATATGCTAAAATAATGCAATATTTTTTGTGATATTTATTTAAAATATTAAAAATTTCGACTAGCAATTACTTATTTTTTTTCAATTTTTTTGTTATGGTTAAAAAAAAATTTATCATTATCTTAGCATATGTATATTTTAGTATGTCAGTTGACTTGAGGCTGTTCCTTCTCTAAAATTTTTTAAAAATTTGATTGTCCAGTTTTTAGTTGTGTTTAGATTTTTTTTGGAAATTGGAGCTTGTTTGTTATTTACGATCAGGATACTTTTTAAAGCACCCTCAAGATTAAAAAACACACTTAAAAATTTGTTTAAAAGTCATCTTTTCTACTATAAATAACTAATTTTTAGCTCAAAATAATTGGCTAACCAAAAAAGATGACTTTTATAATAAATATTATAAATAAAAAACACTTCAAATTGTTTTTAATAATTCTTTTTAATAATCAAAATTCAATTTTGAACAATATCCTTAAATTTTCCCCAAAGTGATTAATACCTAAAAAAAGCACCCGGTAAGGGATATTAGATATTATCTTCTTAATTATCAAATAGATAATATGATGGAAATTTATTTTTAGGACAAATGAAATCGAAAGCACAAAATCTTGAAAAAATTATCCAAATTTTTTTTCTTTAATACTTTTTAACTGATGAAAAAATTATAAAACGAAAATAAGATTAAAATTTTTTTTTTAATGTTGTAATTTTTGATTTATCATTTCCACTTGTTTCCAATTCTTGAACATGTAAAACCTGTCATTCCTTATTTGAATTAAAAAATTCAATTTATTTAGTTTTTATTTAATCTGAATATGTCGATTAAATATCAATTTTGAATCTCATATTTTAGAGGTACGGCTCAAAGTTTTAAATTTAATTTAACAAATAAAATATTTGAACTTAAAGGAATCAACAAAATTTCAAGTATATGATCAATTGATCAAAAGTAAAAATGATCAAGTGATAATTGATTTATCCGAAAGAGAAAAAAATCAAATTGATGGATTGAAGCTTTCCAGTAAATCAAGAAATGATTTTTTTATGACTGAATCTGGCTTTGAACTTATTCCGACATATCTTGACGTGGAAAGTGTCAAAGAGTTGAAAATAGTTGGCTATAAAGATACAGAATTTCCCACTCAAATATTTAGACCCTTCAAAAATTTAACTAGACTCAAAATAGAAATACATTTTGAGATCAAACAGTATTTTAAAGAAAACACATTTATTGGTTTGGAAAGCTTGGAAATATTGGAACTAGCTAATCGTTTTTTGATATTGAAGAAAATGCATTTAAGGCCCTTATCAATCTAAAGATGCTTATTTTTACCAAGTGCTATTTTAGAAAATTTCACAAGAAAAGTGGACTAGAGAACGAATTGTACTAAAAGATTGTACTTTAGCAGATTTTCGACTTGAGTATTTAGAGTTATTTAAGAGCCTCGAAAATTTACAAATATTCACGAGTAGATTTGCCAAAAGTGAAATCAAATCATTCAATCGATTTGAGAAATTGAAAATTTTAGAAACAGACTTAGAAGAAGAAATGCATCTCAAAAGCAATCTCGATATTTTGAGTCTTGCCTCCCGATCTTTTAAGCCTCATATTTCGTTGAATGCGCTCAAATTTCTTATTATTAGAGATGAATTTCAATTTAACGAAATAAACTTTTTAAATCAATTAAATCAGCTTGAATTTTTGGACTTGATATTGCCCAACAAATTAGCAGATAATTTCAACCAAGTTAATTTGCCAAAGTTAAAGTTTTTAGTTTTGACCTGTAGAAATACGCCAAGTTTTAACCAATCACTGCAGAATTTACAAGGATTGGAACTGATCAATGCCAAATTTACGCCTCGTGACAAGTTTATTAATTTAAAAAGTCTTGATTATCTGGCTATTACAAACCTAGCAAGGTCAATGTTAGAAACATTTTGTGGAACAACTTTTAGTACAATCAAAAATTTGAAATTTTTAAAAATCGAAAATTGCTTTAACGAGTTTTTTTATGATGATGATAAAAAGAATAAAATAAATCACCGGAAAATGTGTTGTTTTATGATAATATGTATAATAATGAAAGTCTCCTTGAAGTAAGAAATTTATTTATTTTATTTTTGACTGTTCATCGTGAATTATAGAACAATATTGAAGAATTCAATTCTTTTTTTCTAAAATACCTAAGACAGTAAATTGGTAACTTATGGGAATATTTTTTCATCAAGATTTATTTTGTTAGTGTCTTCAATTAAATGGCAAAGAATTAGACTAATAGAATTTTGAAAATAAATAAGAGAATAAAATTGTTTATGTGATTGATTCAATTTTGATTACTTTTTTTTTAATTCTTTTTTTCAAAGATATTATCGCAAAATTTTGACAGAATTTTATTTATTAAATATCAAAACATATTAAATTATTTATATTTTTAAAATAATAAACTTCTTATGCTCCTTCTTGATACAATTAACACGCAGATCCAAATCATTGGCTTTTTTTGAGACGAAAATTACAAAAATATCAAAACGAAAAATATATGACAGAAACACTTTAAGAATATAAACTGTAATTTAGAATACAATTTTTTGGTCACTTTTAAATTAATTAAAAATTTGGTAAAAAATTTTAAAAATGTTTCATACTCTTTATGTATCCTCGTAACCAATTCTTTGGTTAGATGTCATGTGAAAAGAATTTGTCTCCTATTATTTATAATTGTGTTAATCATATAATATAAAAAAAACTTAATTAAATGTAAAATCATTTGATAAAATTTAGAGAAAAAATTTTGAGATTTACTAGTATTACTAATTCTAATATCTTGGTCACCAATTCTTTGGTAATATTTCATGTGAACAGGATATATCACCTATTTTTAAAAATTGTGTTGATAATATTAAAGAAAGAATCGTATTTTTATGTTTCAGCTGACACAGTTTAGTGAAACAATTAATGGATTTTAGAAAAATAAAACTGAATTTTAATTTTATTCCTAAAATTCAAAATATTTTAATTAAATAAATTTTGATTTTAGCTAAGTGCCAAATTAGGTGAAGAGCAGATAACTGAGAAAGTTTACTTTGAGAAATATTTGAAAGTATCGGAATGTATTCGTGAGTTTGTTTTGAACAATGATTCAAATTATTATAAAGAATTTTTGAGAAACACAAAAAGACGACAGGCAAATTTTGGTTTAGATGAAGAATCAAATAGTGAGATGGAAAGTTGTGAAGGCGAAGTTGATTATTATATGAGTTATGAAGAATTTTTGAATTCTTATCATGAACATGATGAGTATGAATATAATAGTGATGAAAGATATATGATGGACTATGAATACACGATAAACAATGACAATGGTGAATATGATTATGAGTATGAACAGCTTTAATGTATTATGGCTGTTATTAATTTTTATTTTTTGTTATCTTATAATTATTCTTAGTGAATAATTTTTCTCTAAATCCAAATAAACTATTTAATCCGTCAATTAATTTTCCAAATACTTTTTTGTCTCTTTAAAACTATCAAGCCCAACCCAAACCTCCTGCATTTCCTTCTCTTAAAACAAGAAAAATCATGGTGTTCATTTATCGTGATTTTCTTACTCCTAAAATGGCCCTTTTTTCTAAAAGAATAACTTTAAAAAAGTAAAAATTTAATTCTAATAATGGCAATTTCCTTCGATTTGTTAAAATATCATAGGTTGAATAAACATTAAAAACAAAACATAATAATTAAAGCAAAGAAATAATATTTAATTGCTGATAACTAGCTACTATTTAATAAAGTGACGAATCTTAATATTTTAAAAAGTTAGCTAACTTTCTAACATATCAAACGGTTTTGGAAAGTATAACTTTGGAGAATTCCACTAAAAATTAGAATACTTTTTTTTAAGGTCTATATTAAAGGAAATATTTAACTCTGAAAATTGAGCGTAGAAAAAATATAGCAATTATTTATTTAAAGAAAAAAACTAAGACATAATTTAATTGGCAAAATTTGTTTCTTTATCGTAATTGCGGCGCTGTTAATTTCAAATACGTATTGAACAAAAAGTCTTAATTTTTTGATTAATTAAAATAAAAATTTTAAAAATTTAAGTTAAAGTTTAAAATTCGTTTTTAATCTGACCATAAGGTTGAGAATTTTTATAATTAAATAATAAATAGGAAAAAGAGCATAAAAAATATAGACATTATAGACTCGTATTAGACTCTTCTTCCCAATTGTTCCTTGAGTGAAATAGAAAAATTATTTACAATTCAATTATTTTTTTACTATTGTAAATTTCGGAAAATATTAATTAAATAAATTGAATTTTCTGATCATTCCTTATTGCCTCAAGTTATAAACCGTGGTAAACTCCTTTAATTTCAAGTCAAGTAGCTATCGTGAAACTCAACATCTCTTAATATTTTTTTTTTTAAATAAAATAAATTTTTTTAAATTTTCAGCATACATTTCTTATTTAATAATTAAATTCTCAGTTAAAATTTTAAAAACAATAAAAAAACCAACTGGAAACCTTTTAACTTTATTTTATTGCATTATTCAATTATTTATTTTTACTTTTTTTAAGGTTTCCGACAATGCTACCATACACTATGTTTTTAAATAAATTTAAATTATAATAATATTTTTTAAAGCATACTAAATTTAAGTTCTAATTGATATGAAAAAAAAATAAAAAAATCCTATTCATTTTACATCAACTTGTTTAATTTTTTTACTTTAACTAGTGTCTTTATTCGAAAATTTATTTATATTTTAATTAAAAAAAATGAAAAAAAGATATATTCATTCAAATTAAATGAATCTAAAATAATTGATAAGTTTTTCTTTAAATATTTAGTGGAATTTAAAAAAAATCATTTAACTTTAATAAATCTAAATAACTTTTTTCTCATTATAAGTGAATTTGACCAAGATAAACAAGCAATTTGTAGTCTAACTTTTTCCGGTTTCTTTGGTGAAGTATTTTCTTGGCAAACAAGTGGGTTCACCTTATCAATAAAAATTTTGTATTCAATAATCATCAAAAATTGAACCAAAGTGAGAAATCAGCCAATTCGGCACTAAAAAATAGAGGGTCATGTCCAGAATCTGATCATTTTGATCACCAAAATATTCAGTGTACTCTTTGTGATCAAAAATTGATCACCAAAATTTTTTTGATCACATAAAATTTTTTTTGTTGAAATCAAAAATTTTTTTCATTCTAGAAATTTAAAAATTTAAAAATTATATTAATATTGATTGAAATAAAAAAACAAAAAAAAATTGCAACTCACCATAATAAACTATAAGTTTTTGAAATATGTATTAAGATTTAAAAATTGTAAAAGAAAAGGCAGTTTTTACAATAAGAAATTGCTTTGGTCCCAGTAGAATCGTCCGGTGCAGCTAAATTAGCTGCAAAAAAAGCATTAAGCTAACTGTCAAAACCGGTAGAATGTAGCATTTGTGGTGAATTTATGAAAAATGAAAAGGGTGTTAAATTGAATATGTCAAAAAAACACAAAGCATAATTTAGATTTTGTTTTATTTTATTTTGAAAATTGGTAATAAAGTTTAATATATTTTATAAAATTTCCTGATCACCAAAAATTTTTTCTGATCACCAAAAAAATTTTGTTTTAATTTTTTCATAAATTAGATGCTTTTTTGATCACGAAATATGTGATCATTGATCACTGATCACATTCTGGACATGACCCAAAATAGAAATTAAATAATTCAGATTAAACCATCCTTGGACTAAACTGAATTTTAAAGGCTAAACAATTATTATTATTATTATTAAATTATTTTTATGAAAAATTAAAGACATTAATCAATATTAATTTGTACTTTTAATTTTTCACATTAAATTTATAAATTTTATTTTAATCTTAAAATAATATTCAATTTTCATGTTTGCTATTTTTGTTGACTTTTCGAATAGCTAGTCAAAATTAATAAGAAACAATTCATTGCTGATGCAAATAATTTCCGTTTTAAAACCATTCAAGGTTTGATTTTTTTTTAAACTTAATCAAATTTTATTTAAAAATTAATTATTTTCGAAAAATGGCTTGTTTCCATAGTAAGCAATAAACTTTTCTTTTAGAGCTTAATCTTAGATGTAAGCGATGGAAATAAAAACTTTTGTTTACATTAAGCTAAATAAATTTAGCTTGCTCGTTTTTTTTTTATCAGCGCTTTGAATTTTTTTCATAACTTAAGCTTTTAAAAATTTTAAATGCAAATTTAAAATTTACATCAAAGATTTTAAAAAAAAAAACTAAATAAACAATGTCTAATAAAATAGACGGTCATCCATTTGGATCACAAAGTTCTCGCTTTACCCACAATGGCGTTCATCCAAATAGACTTGCTACTGGCAAAATGCCTTACCAAGAAAATCTAGATGCTCAAATAGTTGAAAAATAATTTAAAAGTTTGATGAATAAAATTTATTTTCAATTTTAAGTCAAGGCGTCTTGGTCCAGGAAGCTACCAAATCCTAAAATACGATGGTTTTAGTTACGAAAATGTGTCCAAAAATGCTGGTGGTGCTAATTGGGAAAAGAGTTTTTTGACTGAGAAATACGCCAAAATGCCTCATCTTTTGTACCAGGAAAATTATAAAAAGAAACAAGAAGATGTAAGATTTTTCTCAACCAAAATTTTTTGTTGTAAATTTAAAAGTATGCAGAAAATTAGACTCGGACCTGCATACTACACTCTAAAAGACAATATACAATTGGAAAATGACAAACCTAAGAGTACAAAAGGAATAATTGATCACCTAAGCGAAAGATTTTCTGACAAAGGAATCAATCATAATCCAGGACCGGGAGCCTACGGAATTCCAGATGAAATTCTAGAGATAAAACGCAAAAATAAGCCAGGAATCGTGCCTATAATAGAACGCTCAAAAGAATCCAGAAGTTTGCCTTATGTGGTATATTGGATAAAGTTATCTTGGAATAAAAATTTAAATATTTTTCTAAGGGATCAGAGAATCCGCCTGGAACTTATGATCACAAAAACTCAATTGATGAATTGGTCAAAAAAAAAGTGTCAAAAAGAGGCCCTTACGATTTGTTCACCGGCGATCGAAGTGCCCAGAAAACTGGCCATTTGCTTAAAGATACTGAAAATAAACTTGGCCCTGGTCAATACAGTTTGGACTCATTTGTTGATTTGCTATCAAAACCAGAACAGCAAAAGCAAGGCAAATTTGGCAAGCTTTCTCAATATCCGAATCCAATGGGAGACAGAATTGGAATGCTGTCAGATTCGTTGCATCCCAGAAACCCTTCATGGTAAAAATTGAAATCAGGAAATTGTCAGATTTGCAGATTTTTTTTTTAGGCCAGGACCGGGATATTATGATGCCAAAGAACCGTCTAGATTTGTTTCCAAGATGCCTCCTTTCATGAGCTCATCAGAAAGAAGCGATTTTAGATACCAAAAAAGACTAAATAAAAATTATGTTAGTGTTGCCTTAAGTTTACTAGTTTTTTTAAGGTGTATATTTTTTAATTATTTTACAGAATTTGGTCGGAGTTGGACGCTATGATCTGCGTAAAAACGAAATAAATGAATTTGGAAATGGACATCAATCGGTATTTAATTCAAAATCAGCTCATATGATAAACAAAAACAAGCCTTATTATACGTATGAATTTAATTTTTTGGGTTTTTAGTTTTTTTTAAATTTTTTAAAAAGAGAAAGAATTAAACAGCATAATTTGCCCATCAATGAAAAGCTCAAACTTAATTTTACTGGAAGAATTTATGATGACATAACTGTAGGTGTTGCCTAAATAGGAATAAATTGAGTTCTAAATGTCCAAAATTTTGATTATATAACAAAAATTAAGAATTATTTTTAATTTTTGAAACAATAAATTATATTTAAAATCTATTTGCTTTTTTTTATTTCGAATTCGATGAGGTAAAATAAAAATTAAATTTGAATTAGATATAAAAACTAAAGTGACTTTTTAACTATTTGATAAAATATCAAAACTTAACATGTATTTAGTTAGACGGGTGCCCAAAAATGGCCAATGTAGAAATTTGCTTAATTTTTAATTGCTCTTCTTGCTCAAAAAAATTTTGAAAATTTCAGTTTTCAATTTTTCAATAAATATTTAAAAGTATTTAAATTATGTTATATTTTAATTAATGAATGATTTAAAATAAAAATTCAAAATTCAAACTTTTCATCTAAAATCCAATTACGAGAGTTCAGATCAAGGTTCAAGTTTTTACCAATAGGGTGGAAAATATAAAAAAATGTTTTCCCTCATCTTGGCAGCCAGTGTTGAAGAAAAACCTGGGCGAGTATTTCACCACCATCTGTGTCGAGGTCAATTCATTAAGGTCCGAACTGAGGTAAGAAAAAGCAGAGATTGACGCACTAAAAAAAGAAAAGAAATCATTCAGGAGCTTGTTCCAGACGTCAACTGATGTGTCTAATGAAGAAAAACAGTTAAATTCAAAAAGAAAGAATTTAGAGAAGCTCTACCATGCTCCTCTAAATTTGAAAGTAAAATTCATATTTGGGGTGGTATATCTTTCAAAGGAGCTACTCATTTTACAGTAATTTTTTTTAGTTCTTTATAAAAAATAATGCTTTATAATAAATAATTTTAGTTATTCAAATCAACAATGGATTCGAATCTTTATAGGGATATTATAGGGATAATTGACAAATATCCTGGCCGAACTTAGTCTTTGGTGGGTATTAAATTTAAAATACAATTTCGATGCAACACTTCATCTAGAATTTAATTCTTGTTAAAAAAAAGCTATTAAATATTTTTTTCTTTTAATTTTTGCAGAAGTTATGATGAAAAAGTTCAATAAATAATTTTTATTTACTATTTTAATGAAAGATTTTTAAAAACTGATGGTTTTTGTTAAAAAAATTGAAAGTTATTCGTCATTTCTTCTAAATATCTTTTGATCAAGTTTATATATTAACTTGAAATTTTATTAAATGGAATATAAGCTTTTAATTAAGTGGCATTTCGAAAATTTAAACAAAAAATTTTACAGGTGTTTTTCTTAATATTTTTAGTTTTTGATTAAGCTTTTTTAATAAAAAAGTATAGAAGAATTGAAATTATGATACTTTAAAATTTAAATGTCAAAAACTTGTTCTGAAAATGAAACAAAGTGAAACAACTGTTGTTTCACCTTCTGCAGAAGTATGCAAAATCTGTGCAAATAAATTTCGCTTTATTTTTTAATACTTTAAAATATGGTGCAATTTTGCAGAATTTGCACAAGATTTGCACAAATTTTGCAGACTTTTGCAGAAGGTACAGTTGTTTAACTTTTTTTCATTTGCAGGACAAGTTTTTGACATATATAACAAAAGTTTTAAAATTTTTTTATTTTTGTTTTAGAAGTTTTGTATGAAATTTTACAATGGCGCTTTTTGCTTCTTAAAAGCATTCTAAATATTTTAAAATTTTTAATTAGAATAAAATTTTGATTTTTTAATGATTCAAAGATTTCAAAAAAAAGGATGAAGTAATTCAAAATGAAAATTTCACTTAAATTTGTGCTAAAAAGTTTTGCATTTTGTGTTTAAAAGTCTTTTAATAATTTTTAATTTTTTGTGTTGAAAAGTTTTTGCATGTGGGTAACAATTTTTTTGTTTTGGGCACTAGGTAGACCCTTTAATTATTGACATGAAGGCTTAAATTTTACCTTATATTATTAAAATATCCCTTTATAGAGATTTGATGTTACCCCTAAGATTTTAACAAATATTAAAAATAATATTAAAAATTAAATCATAATTTAGAGTTCTTTTTAAAAGTTTTTCCTATAATTAAAACGTGTAGGTTTGGAACTCAATACCAATAAACTTGGCATCTAGCACATAATTTTTTTCTTTTTCTAATAAATCCTCTATTTTCTATTTAAAATGTTATTTTTTAAATCCTTTTTAAAGGGTTATCTATTAAGGATTATTGTTTATTAAAGTAAACTAATAATCTACAATAAGAAAAGACCATTAAGGAACATTTAAAAAATAAATTAAATAATTATTGTTTAAATTTTTTCAATAAAATTTTCAGTGCTGGGTGTAAAATTGCAATAAATATATTTTTTCACATTTTTACTATGCATTTTGGGGTTGTGAAGTTCATTTCAATTCGATCGTTTCAATTCAGAAAAAATTGAATAACTTTTTTACTATAAGGAATAATTTAGTTCTGTAAAATGCTTAATGTTTAAGCAACTTTGCTTAATCCGAAAATATATGTCTGCAAAAACTCTGCAATATACTTGCACAGTCGATTAAAATACTTTTTAATGGCGTGCAAAATGCAGAAAATTGCAGAGTATTTTGCAGACCTATTTTACTGCATTAAGCAAATTTGCTTATAATTGAGCATTTTACAGAACTAAATTATTCCTTATAGTAAAAAAGTTATTCAAGTTTTTCTGAATTGAAATGATCGAATTGAAACGAACTTCACAACCCCATGCATTTTCTGATGATCTATTATTTTCTATCAGGTATTATTTTTTACTATTATTTTTATTAAAATTAATATTATATTTCAAATGAAAATAAAATTCTTTAATACTGTATTTTTTCTTGGTTTTATCCATGAATAATAATAGTAGATTTACGCTTTATTTAAGTTTTTCCTTAATCTATTTTTAATCTCCGTGAACTATTGTTTTTTTTATTTATTTTAATAAATTACGACAAAAAAAAGACATAGCCAGTAAAAATTGATATAGTTAATATTCAAAAAATATGATTTTAAAAGGCAAAAATCGACAATAAATAAATAATAAAGAACATTGATGCTTTTAATTTATAAACAAAGTTTCACATTATGTAAAATTTCTCAAAATGTATTTGCAGATCGAGAAATTGATAAAATTGATTGAAATAATTATCATGTAATATAGAAAAAAAGGAATGGAATTTCTTCGAAAAAATTATTTTTTTTTAAAAATTTATTCTCTAAAAAAATATTTTGAATATTAATATAAAAATAATTTTTGGTGAAAAACAATTTATGACTTAGAGCTAATCAAAGACTGAAACTGAAGAACGTATGAATGAATAAAGGTGCTGCGTGAGGTCTTCTTAATACCATCAACGGACTTGCAAGTTACGATAAATTAAACTATTTTACATGGAAACTCTTTGATTCAGTATTTATTTTTTATTCTAAAAAATTAAAATCTTAACATTTTTTTTTCTCATTTATATTTAGACCTTATTTTATACTAAATGATTATAAGAGGCTTAATTAATAAAAAAAAAATTTAATTTATCCGAATTTTGTTTCATAAAGTTCGGTACAAAAATGTTTAAAATTAACTAACATTTTCCCTAAAACCTAAAATAAAAAAACACACATTTTTTGAAAATTTTATTAAAAATTTTCACACAATTGAAAGCATTTGTATTCAGCCTTGGGATACTCGATAAAAAAGAGAGAGTTAAAATCAATTTTATATGATGGTAGTGAAACTAAATTATTTGCATTTTAAAATAATTTTTTCATAATCATGATTGAAATATGTACAGGAAAATAATGCTTTTAAGTGAAAAAATTCAAATAACATTTTGATTGAATTATTTCATTTCTTGTAAACCAAAATAGATTTTTAGAATTTTTTTCACTTAATGAATTTTTCTGTCTTCATTTGAAATTTAAAATTAGGCATCGAAAAATTGATAAAAAGCTATTACAATTGATTAAAAATTATTGATTTACTTTTAGAGAAAAATCAATTAAATTTTGTTATTGTTCTCAGATCTAAGCATGAATTGGCTTTAGACCGGAATAGCATGAATCAAAATTCAGAATTTCTTTTTAAAATCTATTTCCTGCTGATATTCCAGATGAAAAAAATTGATCACCTAATTTCACTAAAATCGTAAAAGAAATTGATGATTAGTTGATTTGAATGTGGCACATTTGTATTTAAATTATTTAATCTTTTTAAAAAAGATCTTTTTTTTCAAAAAAAATTACATCAATTTTATTTCTATTACTATTTGTTTGTGATGGCAAAAAACAAAAATATACTTTTTTAAAAAAATGGATATCTTTTTTATTGATGATATTACAATATCATGATAACTGTTAATTTTTATTTTTTATCTTTTGGTCGGAAATTTACGTTTATCTCTTAAAAGATAAATTTTTTTTGATGATGATGCACTTTTAGTTTCAGACACCACAATTTATGCCATTCAAGAAAGTTATTCTTTAACTAGGTTTTATTTTTAAGATCCTCTTCAGTTTTTTTTATTCAATTTTTTATTCTTGTTGATTTTTTACACTTAAGTTAAATCATAAATAAATAAAATTATTTTTTTGAAAAGTAAAATGTTTTCTTTTACAAACTTCTTTTAATATTTTGAAGGAACAAAGTTTCTTTAGACTAAAAGCATCTTTAATTTTAACAATTTCAATTTAATTAATAAGTTTATTTTGTTTTAATTTGAACAAAAAATTTAAAAACCAAAAATAAATTAAAAAATCAAGCTTTTTAAAGAGTAACTCCTTGAGCCATAAAAATATCGTATTTCTTCAAATAAAAGAAAGTTCGGTCATCAAAGAATTTATTTTATTCGAAAATTTTGAACTCCAAAAAAGCGACTTAAATATAAAAAATTTATACTTTTTTTTCTTCTATTAGAAACAAGAAAATAAATTTTTTTCATGATAAACAATTTGCAAGTCTTCTTTTAAAATAAACATATTTCTTTTGAGAAATAAAAGAAATAAATAATTGAAAAATTGATGAAGCATGTTGAATCAAAAAAACAAAACTTAATTTTAATTTTATCTAATAAAATGGAAATCATGTACATTCATAATTTTTAAAAGTTAATCAACAGTGTTCCGGCATAAAAGATTTATTGAAATTTCTTTTGTAAAAATGAAAACAATAATGCTAAAGTATTAATAAATCAAAAAAAATTTTTATTAAGGAATTTCTGATAAAGAGATAAATAAAATTTATTCAAAAATTAAAAATAAATTTAAGTACTTGATTTTTAGATTCTTAAAGTATTTTTTCTAAATTTATTTTTAGAGATAATAATAGGTTTAAAAGACCCCTGGGGCATTTTAGTATTAAAAAACTCAACAACATCATGTTTAGCTTAAATAGCCATAATTTGACTAAAAATATCAAAAAATTATATAAATGTGATTTAAATTGACAATTAGCCGATTTTTTGATGGGTTGTACCAAGTGATGAAATCGAATTAGCTGGACACAAATTGAAACTTGAATAAATAAAAAATTTGAAAAGACTATTTAAAAAGTAGTTTATTCGAATAAAATCTTGAATATAAGATAAATTTGAATTTATATATTTATATATAAAATTCGAACTTAACTTTAATTTAAAAAACAACTTGAATTTTAAATATATTTAACTAATAATTTAAAATTATTAAATTTAAATAGAATATATGAAAAATTAAGTATTTGAAAATTTAGTTTTTTGTACTCTTGAAGTCTTGGTTAAATCAGATATTGTTGTATAGACTAGTGAAAATCTGGCACACTTTTAGTATCCAAAACGAATTTAAATTCAATTTATTTGATGAATTCTTTTTTGATTAAATTTTTTTTGATCAATTATTTTTTTGATTCATTTTTATTTTCAAATATCAAATTGAATATTTATTATATTCATTTTTTGATCCAAAAATTTTCTATTTTCAAATTTTAATTCGAATATTTAAGAGATTCAATTTTTTAATTTAAATAAATTAATTTCCAAGTATATTATTCAAAAATAAAATTCAAACCTAATTTTCACCACTGGTTGTACCCAGTGTTCTTGGTCAAAGTGACTTGTGCAATGCTCAATTGGCATGTCAAATCAATAATCAATAGACCAAATTTTTTTCAAGTAGCGGAAAAGTGATTGTGTTTGGCAGCATTTAAAAAAAAAAGTCCTTTGAAAAGATTGAGTGATATTTTTTTATTTCAGCTAAAATTTCTGTTGAAAAAAAGCATCAATTGTTGAAGCCAAATAGGAATTTTTCAATTTCTAATAAATCACCTGTTGATGAGCTGCTGTTTTAGCTTACAAATCTAGCTGAGCTATCTGGATTTTTCATACAGCTTAAACAATTTGAAGAAGAAAAAACAAAAACTTTGACTAATAATTGCAATCAGCCGCTCATTAAACTACTTGATTATTTAAATAATTTTTTTTGCCAAAGCCCCAAATCCATAATTGATTGCAATTAATGAGATTTCAAAGCCAAAACAACAATTTTCAATTAGTCCTCATTTTTGCTTTGATTTGAAGTCAAACGATGTGAGAGAAAATTCTCAGTGTGACATGGATCTGGGGGTGACCGGGGCCAAATTCCACTTTCCACAATTTCTACAAACTTACCTTTAACAACAAAAATAATCGGATTTTGTATCAAGTTGATGTTTAAATCAGTGGCACAAAACAAACAAACAAACAAAAGCTCATTGAGTTTGTCAGTCTCGGACTTGAGTACTCGACATGGTTAATTACAATCAGGATTCTACAGAGATAAATGCTCTAGACTAGCTAGATAGCATTAGACTGCTATTAGCTAACTATATCTACAGGTAATAACTTTCAGTGTTCTCAATCAATCAAGCATTTTGTTGTTCATTCTGACAATAGAATTTCCAAAATCATCTTAAATGGGATTAATTGTCATATTGGAGAAAAATTCTAAGATCCGTGTCACTCTAAAATTATTTTCTAAAATTATTTAGCTCAATATTTGATTTGATAAAAAAAACATATTTTTTCTCCACAACAAATGAGATTTGTCTCAATGAAAATATTTTTTTTTCCATTGGCCACATAAATTCTAAATGCGTTCAATGCCTTTTTTTCTTTTTCATTCATCTTTATATTTATTTATAATAATAGAGCTGGAATTACAATTAGAAGAAAAAAAGCCAAAACAACAATCGAAAGCCAATCCAAACAATATTATTTAGCTCTCTTTTATTTTTTTTCTTTTTAAAAAAAAAAAAAAAAAATTTTTATTATTTTAGAAGTTCAACTCGAATTTCAAAGAGCTGATTTTTTGTTGCCAAAAAAAGTTGTTTGTTCTTTTTGTTGGAAATTTTGTTCTAGCTGCAAGATGCTCAAATTTTCTATCAAAAACCTCATTGAAAACACCGTGTCAAATGGTGTGTCGAATTCGGCCTCTACCGCCTTCAACCTCAGCAACATACTGGACTTGAACGCGGTCAAAGAGCCACCGAGCCGCCTGCCAAATCCGAAATCGGACGCTCACAGCGACGCGTTCATTGCCGACAGCCAAACACTGCTCACCAACTTCAATGAATACCAGAAATTTCTGCTCAGCAAATTTCAGTCAAGCTACCAGAGTGGCCTACTTCAATTTCAGAGCAATCACTGCTACCAGCAGAGCATCAACAGAATGTGGCTGTACCGGTTGAGTCAGCGCAGCCAGCAGCTCACTTGGCCAGCCAATTTTGGTCCTGTGGTAAACACCGCGGCTGTTCTGGACGATGGTTCATGTCTAGAAGTGGACAGAAAAAAAAGATGCAGCAGTGAAGTGGAAAAAAGCGAACCAGTGAGCAAAAAGTCAAAGCCAGTAGAGCCAGTGTTGACAGAGACGCCGGAAAGCAAGCCAATGTTGGCCGAGTTGAGTGAGCAAAAAAACTGCAAGCCAAAAACATTTCCGTGCACCGAATGCGGAAAAGTAAGAAACCTTTTTTTAGCTAATAATTGAATGGTGCAAATTTATTTAAATAGTAAATTTAATTATTTTAGAATTAAAAAAAAAGTGGATAAAATAAAGTGACAGTAAAAATAATTAATTATTAATAATTTTTTGTCGTGAACATTTTTGAGAATTTTTTTGCCATCTTGCTATTTGTTCTTATTTCATCGAAAAATCTTTTTTATAACTAAATTCTTGGTTTGAGTCGGAGTACCTCTTGATTTTAATCAGAGTTGTTTAAAAGTCACAAGTCTCAAGTCAAGTCCAAGTCCGAACCTTTTTTTTTTTTCTTTTTAAATTTTTGGAACTTTTAAACAACTCTGATTTTAATATTAAATTATTTTTTCTACAAATTAATTAAATTAATGATGAGTTGGTGCTCGGTCTAAACACATATATAACCACATTTATAGAAGTCTTTGTCTCCGTCTTTTAATTTTTCTTTTTCTATTTTTATTTAATTATTTGTCTATTTTTACTTTATTTGTTAAGTATTTGTTAATTAATTAACTGTGAAAAAATAATTTTTGTTGTCAACTATTAATATATTATTTTTACTACAAATTTATTAAATTAATTTTGAATTGGTATTTGGTCTAAACACATATTTATTTGTTATTTATTTGAAACAACTAACCTTCTAAGAAGGAGAAGTAGTACATAAAAAAATTAAAAATTAAGTTCCTGATTTTAGAAAATAGAAAAAAAGAAGTAAGAAAAAAAATAGATCACATAATAAATATATGACCACATTTAAAGAAGTCTTTGGATGAACGTTCAATTCATGGATTTTCTTTTTCATAGAATAACTATTTTATAGATTTATTTTCACATGATTTTTATGGGACTAAATATAGAGAAATAATTCAAAAAAAAATATCATTTTTTTCCAGGATAATAATCTCTTTTATTTTTCATTGACAAAAAATTGAAAAAACATCTATTATTTTCCTATGATATACAAAAAACAAGAATTTTAATTGAAAAAAAATCATTTCAAAAGAAAGTAAAATAAATCGTAATAATAGTTTAATCTTTAAATTTTTCTACCAAAATTTACTCTATGAGTTTTGTTTAATTTTATTAATTTTTTTTAAATTAATTTTTCTTTTTCTATTTTTAGTTAACTATTTTTTAATTAAAAAATTATTTTTGCTGTCAATTAATTAAATTAATATTATTTTTTTCTACTAATTTAAATGAAATTTACTACCGCGTTGAATAGTAGCCATACTTGAATAGGTAAAAATTAAAAATTTTAAATAAGGTGTTCAATGCGCACTACAATTTGACGCGCCACATGCCAGTTCACACCGGAGTGAGGCCTTTTGTTTGTAAAGTGTGCGGCAAGGGGTTCCGGCAAGCGTCCACGTTGTGCCGGCACAAAATAATTCATACCAGCGAAAAGCCTCATGTGTGCAAGCTGTGCGGAAAAGCGTTCAACCGAAGCTCCACTCTGAACACACACATGAGAATACACCAGGACTACAAGCCGTGGGTATGTGAATACTGCGGCAAGGGCTTTCACCAAAAAGGAAATTACAAGAACCACAAATTGACTCATTCGGAGACCAAGGACTTTCGATGCTCCATTTGTTCCAAGTCGTTCCATCAAATTTACAATCTTAAATTTCACATGTACACCCATACGGACAGCAAGCCGTACCAGTGTAAGATATGCAGCAAGGGCTTTTGTCGAAATTTCGACTTGAAAAAGCACATTAGAAATGTTCACTCGAATGAAAATGGTAAGTTGGGTGCCAAACAGTACGGAAATTTGAGCAGGGAACAAATTGAGTCAAGCGAAGCTAAATTGGATGAGTCAAAAGAGTTCGAAGCAGAGAGCTTCGATGACGAGAATAATTTTGGCGAAAAATCTACATCTACTTTTATGGACGAGTTTGTCAATGATACAACTCAAAATAGCTCAGATTATTTAGATACATTCGAATGTCTCAAAAATATCTCAGATTAGTTCAATTCCGATTTTTCTTCTTTTTTTTTTTCATCAAGATTTAATACATAATTTTAATCAATTGAATAAATTGTAAATATTTTTAAATAAATTTTATAAAATAAAATATTTTTTTTTATAATTTTTTTTGCTCATCTTTAAAATAGTTAAAAGAATAAAAGTGAAGAGAAAAAAATTGTTTTGTTTCTTTTATTTTTCTCAAATAAAGTATCATTCATTGTTAATGTGAGAAAATTTTATTTTATGAGATCAGGTAATCAAAAAATTGATTTTCATTTAATTTAGAAAATAATTTTTTTGTTAGTAAAATAAAGTGGTCTTAATGCCGAATTTACTTAAAAAAATGAAAAATTTAATTTTTAAATAAAATAGCTAACCTTTTTGTCAAATCATCAAGCAAAAAGTTTTCTCTTTAACCAAAATCAAGGGAAATTCATAATTATTTGTTTGGTAAAATAATAGAAAAGAAAAAAGAATTGTAGTCAAGCAATTCATTTATTTTATGGTGCTAATAAGTTTCTTTTTTCTGTTTAAAAAAAAAAGATAATACCAAAATTCAAATTTCTGATACTAAATTAAATTATACCAATTTTTATTTATGTGATATTAAGTTTTGTTTTGTTGATGATTAGTATTATGAAGTATAATCAAAGTTTGTATAGCTACATTTATCATTTTTTTTAAAAACACTTGAGTCAAGCTTAAAAACATGCACTAAAACTTATAATAAGGAAGTTTAAATGAAACTTGTTGTTATGCTGAGGTAAATTTTGGTTACTTCAAAAAAAGGTGAAAAATAAACTTTTGAAAAATATTTAGTTTATTAGAGACAAACGTAAATAAAATTAGATTTTATTTTATTTTTTTAGCATAATTTTTCATTTCATTAATAAAAACTAATATCACTATTTTTATCAGATTCTTTTATTTTTATTTTTTTGCATCACAAAAATAAAGTAAAAAAATAAAATTGGTATCATTTTTTATTTTGTTTTAGCAGAAAATTAATTTAATGGTCATGTAAATTAGATGGCTTTATTTGATCATTGAGGTTATTTTTGAAATAATTTTTTTTTATTTAATAATAAAGTTTAGGTTTTGAAAATTTAGAAAAACAATCGTAAAATGCTAAACAAGTTGATTTTTGATATTTTTAAAAACAAAGGATCAAATAATATATTTTTTTTTGTTTAAAAAAAAGCAGAATTTTTTTCATTTTTATTTAATTACTATTGCTTTATATTTTGGCTCACAGGCAAATAAAATAGAGTAAAATTAATTTTTAAATGAAAATAACAGTAGATAATAAAATAATTTTATCGTTTTTCATATAAATACAAAGAGTTGTTTTTTATTTTTGAATCAATTGAATTGTCTAACTTCATATTTGAAATTTAACTAAATTGAAAATTTTTACAGTCTTTAAAATTTTCAAATTTTAAATCATACATGGCATTCTATCTAAAAATAGCTTTAAACAAAAATTAAATAATCAAATAGCTTAATGCATTTTGAGCAATATTTTTCCTAAAATTTAATTTAAAATATCTGTGAGTGCCGTTCATGCAAAAGTAGGATTAATTTCCCATCGATTTGGTCTTAGAAATTTTCTTTCCCTAGCTGCTAAAACAATATAAAGCCAATTGAGTGTCAAGTCAGGCTTGAAAATTTTCAAAAAATTTATTTTCCCTTTTTTATGATCACTTAGCTTGATACCTTAATATAAAAGCAAATATCAATTACGTTAAGTGAAAGAGAATAGTGAAATTTAAAATGAATAAGCGATTTCGCAGCATGAAACATATTTTCATTATTTAAAAAATCTCATTCCGAACTTTTAAACATTAAAAGAGAGAATATTGGTGGCTTAATTTTGTTAGAAATAAAAAATATTTCTAAATATAATAGGTTAAATCAAATGTAAAGAACGCAGCGAGTCTGCATCAATCAGGATTTGAGAACTATTTTGACAATAAATCTAAAAATTCATTTTTTCTTTTTTGCTTAACAGTATGAGATCGAAAATTTTTATTTCAAAATAACTCAGATGGTACGAATTAAGATCTTGAAATAGTCAAACTGATGTTATTACCTACTTAAACTATCGACAAGATAGTCATTAAATTTTAATCATGTCAAAAAATGAGCTATTTCCACTTTAAAAAAATTACGCTAAAAAAATCCATTTCTAAACTCAACATAAAAAAAATTTAATAAAATTTTGGACTCATTTTTATTGGGCATGAATTAACTCAAAATGATATCTAAATAAATGAATTTATTATCTAAATGAATATTGTCTAATTAATAATACCGTAAACTCGTGTTCACGACTCTAAGAGTAAAGCCCAAATCCAAACTTTTTTCTTTTAGAGTTGATTACATCGTTTCTATGTAAAGCAATTAAAATTTTAATTTGCTAAAAAATACTCTGAATATAGGATATTTTCCAAAAATAAAGCCCAAATTTAACTTTTACTTTAACAAAAAAATGGTCTTTGCTCTCATAAAAAAAATTAAAAATAAAAAAAATTGTAGAGTTAATAAAGAAATAGAAAAAATGTCAAATTTAAGCTTTTTTCTATTTTTGAACTTAACTCGAATAGCATTTTTAATATTTTTAACAATAAAATTTTTCCATCATACGTTTCATAATTTGAAATTTGAAATTTTAATTTGAAACTTTTATTTTTATTTATTTATTTCAATGAGCGACTTGAAGGCGATGTAAAGTTATAAGATTAAAAAAAAAAGAAAAAAAATAAGACAAAAAATTTTATTTCAAAAATTATTTAAGTGATTATGAAGAATTTACTAAAAATTGATAAAAAAAGGTGTGTAGAACAGTGCTAAGGGTGTTTTTAAGTAAAGTGTGTTTGTTAGATTTTCCCGATGTGCTGAAAAGATTTTTGCATGTGCTGGTTAGGTAGACCAATTTTATTAATTTTAAATGAAATCAAAAATATGTATGATCTGACTGATGGCAAGAAACGTTTTAAAAGAAATAGATGTAATTTCTTTAGTCTTAAATCAAAATTCAAAAAAGGTAAATACAGGTATAAAGGCAGAAACAGTACCAAAGAAGAGAGGAAGAAATAGTTTTCACGACATGAAAATTGAAAAATTATCAGACCAAAAAAAATGTTAATATTTCATCCCCTGATCATTTGTTTAACTAAAACTCAAATCCAATTAGAGAATCGAATAAAATAAATTTTTTTAATAAATCTTTAATTTTACCTTTAATTTCTTACAAAAATGCTATTAGAGTTAAGTTAAAAAATATATTATATATTCAGAGTATTTTATTATCAAATTAAAATTTTAATTGTTATAACATAGAAGCGAGGTAATCAGCTCTAAAAGAAAAAAGGTTGGATTTGGGCTTTACTCTTAGAGTCGTGTACACGAGTTTACGGTACATTTCGATAAAATATACATGAAAGTGCGGATCTTGCGGAGAATGTGAACAGAAGTTCACCAAAAAATGTGACCATGAGCAGTGACGACCAAAATTTGCAATTTACTTCATCAAAAAATGGAAATTTTTTTGCAAATTTTGCGGTAAATTTAGTGATAAAAATTGCAAAATTTGCGATAAAAATTGTAAAAAATGTAATAATTCTACGAGATTTAATATAATATTTACATTTATTTATTAATTAAATACATAAAAAAGCAAGTATCTTTTGAAAATTTATCTAATTTAAGTCTATTTTTATTATGTAAGAAAAAATTGTATTTAATTTTCTTTGTCGTAATCTTCTTCTATTGGTACGATATCATCATCAGAATGATCATTTGTTATATTGTCGGACGAACTTTGTAGGATTTGATCTTTGCTTGAATTGTAATATAAAAAAATTGTTCATTCTGATGGTTTCATCAGACATATATTGTCGATTATTTGCCACATTATAGCTATTTATTTATTATTATTATTATTATTATTAAAATAAGATTATAAATTGATAAAGCTCTTTCTGAGTCACATGAACTCGAAGGTACCTTAACTAACCAACGAGCAAACTCAAATATTTTCGGAAATCTGATCTTGTGATGAAGCCACCATTTTTCCAAATTGAATATGTTTTTTTGTTTTTTTTAATTAATTAAATGTTTCATTTTGAAATTATTTTATTCATAAATTAAATTTAAATAAGAATATATGTCAATTTAATTTTCAATAAAAAAAACAATTTAAGTAAAAAATTTGCAAAATTTGTAATATTTGCGAAAAATTGCAACTTTTGGTCGTCCATGACCATGTGTATCTTGCCTAAAATGTAAACTTTATGTTCACCAAATTTCTGTTCACAAATTTTGTGACTAAAGTAGTTCACATAAAATAAAAAATGTTCACCAAATTTTTAATTTAAAATTTAGAAAAAATTAAAAATCTTTACTTTGTTATGCTTTTTGAAATTTGCAACTTTTTTTTCTTTATTAAGCTAAAAATTGAATTGTGAAGATAATAAGACTGATTAGGTTACTTTGGTTAAATCAAAATCTAATAATTTGCAACAAAATGACCAGGATAGCGATGCTTTGTCAAGTTTTGGTGAAAATTTAATTATTATTGATGAGAATTTAAGTGTCTTAAATCTAAATGCTGAAGAAAAAGCTGTAAATTATCATGAAAAAGCTATGGCTGCAATATCAACTTCACAAGAGACTTTGAATGTAGTAAAAAAAACACTCAGCAAACATGCCAATCCGGTGCCATGGGAGATTAGTGGAGAATTGATGAAAAATATTAAAGGAGAAAAATTGCATTTAGCAAAAAAACATAGAAATTAAAAAATAATTTTTGACAATTTATTTTATTTTTTTTATATCAAAATTAACATTTAAATTTATGTTCACATAAAAAAAATTTAATTCACGAAAAATTAATTTTTTTTTTTAAATTTACTTTGGTCACAAAATTTGTGAACAGAAATTTGGTGAACATTTTAAGCAAGATACTCATGGTCACATTTTTTGGTGAACTTCTGTTCACATTCTCCGCAAGACCTTAAAGAGCTATCTAAATAAATTAAATTTGTATCCATTTGAATTGATTTTTTATCAAAAAAATGAATTAATATATTATCTAATACGATTAATATTGTATCTAATTTTTAGAATCATTTTAGAATATAGTATATACTTTTTGAAATGTTTATTTACTGTACAATGAATTGATAAAAAATTTTTAATCAAACAGTAGAATTTTATAAAGCATAGTAGAAAATTTAAATCAAAAATATAGTAGGAATTAAAGTAAAAATTTGAAAAAGAATTATTTTATTTATTTTTAGATTTTTTAGCTTTTGGAACTGAATTGGTATCCAGAGTTTTTGTAATTTCAGCTAGGCATCCTCTTTTTGGTTTTTGACCCAACTTCAATGTTTGTGTTGCTGAAAGTCATCAATAAACAAAACTGGATCTATTCGCTTATTACCATTTATATTCAACCCAAGTTCCTTAAGTTTAGCTTTAAGTTCATCGAATTTTAGGCTTTTGTAATTTATTTTTTTTTTAGACACTTTAATAATTTTATTAAAAAAGAGGCTCAATTAATACAAAGATAACTGTTTAATTCCTTAAGATAATAGATTCATTTATTTAGATATCTGTTTAGTTCATAAAGATAACAGTTTAATTCATTTAGATATTACTTTAATTCTTTAGATGCTAGTTTAATTTATTTAAAATACAAATTAATTTATTCTCTTTTTTATTTAAAAATTATTTTTTTATTTCGCTTCAGAAAACTTGGTCGTGCCTTATTTCGTATAGTCTCTCTTTTAGTTCCTTCCTTCTATTTTCATCGATTGGATGCTTCCAAATAAAAATCAGAGACATTAAAAGCAAAATAATAGGTCCTGGCACAATCAACATCCTTAACGCTAGACTTATGCTACTAGGCTGTTTACAACATCCATCTGGACAGTCAATGTAGCCTGAAAACCTTTAAAAGATTGATTTAAAAATTTTGATTAGCATTCAAAATAACATTATAATACTCCAATACTAATGCTGACGCAGCCACAGCAACACCGGAAGCTAATTTTGTGAAAAATACATAAAATGAGTAGAATATTGACTCTTTTCTTTCTCCAGTCTTTATCATGAACTCATCAATTACATCAGGTAGCATAGACCTTTAATTAAACAAATTAGTACTAAAAAATTACATGATGTCAGTAACAGGTGAAGACAAAGTTTACGGACTTAGTTTGAGTCGCCATAACTTCCTCATTTTAAATGCAATTTCAAATCTGAAAACAGTCTTACTAAAATGCTAAATGACATGGCAAAATATTAATTTGAAAAAATTCAAAAGTAAATATCTTGTAAATTGAATTATTTTTTAAATTTATATTGTATTGTGTTAATTTGAGTTGAATTTTTTTAATTTTTGTAAAAAAAAAATATTTAAATAAAAATTAAAAATAATATACAAATATTGATTAAAGTTTTGTTTTTTAATTTTTTATTTGAATTTGACTTTTTCATCAATGAAATTGCAAATAAGTATGTGATGAAATTTAATAATTTTTTTTTAAATTTTCTTATTTTAAAAAATTTACAAATTTGCCAAATAATTATTGAAATAGATTAAATACTCAAGTTTAATTTTTGCCACGTCATTTTCAGAAAAGTGATGGCAATAAAAAAAATCTAAAAAAAAATAATTTTTTGCTAATTGTATTTCGCGTAATGCCCAATTTCACGTTTTTTAACATATATGTTGCCGTAAGTTTGTAAATTTACTGGCTTATTAGTAAATATATAAAATTTTTTTTTTTTGACATCGCCAGAATTGGCGTTAATATGAATAAATAAATAAATAAATAAATATATAAAATTACTAGTTAAAAAATATGTATGATTAATTTACTGAAAAAAAAATTAGCAATTAACTAAATAAGTCGAGAAACTTACTGAATAAATCAGTAAGAATGTAAATCACAATTTTTATTAATAACAATAAAAATTAATTAAAATAATTTACCTGTAATCATTTGAATTGTTATCATTTTTATCTCTTTTTTTTCAGGGTTTTCTAATTCATCTTCTAGTACTTTAGCCTAAAGTAGAGAATAAAAAATTTCTCTTTTTGTGTCCTGTCTTGATCAACCTCGAGGATAGGAGCCTCACTAATTTTTTTTTAATTTCACTAATATTAATAATATTAATATTATTGAATTTTACTAATTTATTTTTTTTACTAGAAGAAAAAAAATTTGCAAAATTACTAAAACTTTGGTTAATTTGTAAATTTTCTAGTTAAAGAGCTAAAAATTATTTTTTTTTCACAATTTTTACATTTTTCCCAAAAGAACAGTAATTTTACAAATTTTCGGATTTTACAAATTTACTGCTACATATATATAAAACTGGAAATATTAATTTTATTGACTTGCTGAAACTAAAAAAAAAATGAATCAAAGAGAGACCCTTGGAAATCGTGTGTATTTAGACTATGAAAAAAATAGTGTTGGCAATCGATTATCAATAATCGATTCAATAATCGACTAACTTTAAATCGATTAATTTTTTTTAGTCGACTATTAAATCGAATAATTTTTTCTATATGGCTATAAAACTTCTAATTTATCTCGAAATTAAGAGTTAGGAAAGCAAAAAATATATTTTTTTAATAAAAAAGGTTTATTCGATTTATGGTATTTTTTATTTTTTATTTTGCTTTAAATCTTAAATTTTAAATCAATTTAAAAACCTTTTTTTTTAAAAAAACATATTTTTTGCTTTCCTAACTTTTAATTTCGAGATAAATTAGAAGTATTATAGTCATCTTGAAAAAATTTTTCGATTTATTAGTTGACTAAAAAAAATCTATTTAATAATTTTTAATCGATTTAATAATCGACTAAAAATTATTAGTCGATTTATTAAATTTGTCAATCGATTGGAGTCGATTACCAACACTAGAATAAAATCGTGCATTAGAAAAAAAATTTGAATTGAAAAAATTTTAAAAATTATGAGCCTAACATCAATACAGGCCGTATAATGGAAGGTGTAAAAATTTGGAAAAAATTTGAAGAAATGATATGATTGAAAAAATTCTATAAATAAACTTTGAAAAGCTTTAAATTTTTTAAAAATAAAGCTATGACCTTTTGAAAAAATTCGGGAAACTTTGTCTTCACCCATTATTTAGTTATTAACCATGGTAACAAAAAGTTAACTGCAATTCCCATTCCACTGATAACACAGACGATGTACAATAGCCAAACTGAAAATTAATTAAAAAAAATATTTCGTAAATTGGTTTTAAAGTTACTTGTATTCTCAATGTACAATAAGATAAATAGATTTGGGATTAAAAGCTTTATAATAAACAATTAATTAGAAGTTTTTTAACAATTTCACTAACAATTAAGCCGATGGCATAAGTGGTTTTTTTTCCAAGTTTTATCATCAAGTACTGCCAGAGAGGTAAACTCAAAATACTCGATACCTTTATAAAAAATTTTAATAAAATACTTTATGATTTAGCATATTTTAAATATTTTCTTTTTTTTCTATTTTAATTAATTTTTTTTTCTTCTTCTTAAAGGAGACTAACTGATGAACAGATAATTAAAAATTAAAAAAAAATTTTTTACTAATAAAACAATAATCAAATATTGATACTGATCTCCTGCATCGACTGTGTATTTGCAAAAAAGTGCTAAATTTGATTGAACTAGCTTTTTAAAATTTATTAAAATTAAAGTGAAAAAAAAATTGAATTTTCTAAATACCTGAACAGCAAGTGAGTTGAAAAGAAATGCCAATAAAAGTGTAATGTATGACTTGTGGCTAAAGACTGACTTGAACGATCTGAAAAAATCTTTGTTATGATCAGTTATAACATCTAAATTTTAACTTATTATTTCATCTCAATACACAAAAAAATTACCTTTCATTTCTTTTGTTCCAAAAAAAGTGGTCAAACAGCACAAAAAGTATATAAAACTCATAATCGAAGCACTGAGCAAGTAGCCCTCGCTCTTAAAATTTATTAAATTCTGGAAAATTTCTCTCATAAATAATAAAATACTAATTTATTTTCACTAGACTCAAAGTTATCACTGATATTATTCGATATTAAAGACGAGTCATTTACAAATGGTAAGGTAGTTCCTTGAGCTAATGTAGTTGCATCACAATTTACCGTAGATCCATATATACTAATCACTATTCCTTGAATTACCGCAGCTAAAAGAACCCCAAAAACCTCAAACACCATTCCTTTTAGAAAAAATTTTATTTAAAAAAAATAAAAAAATATTAAATACTGTATCCAGTAGCAGAATCTCTTTCGGCCTGATCAGGAGTCAAATACATAGTCAATGAAGTATAAGGAACGTGAAGACACTTTTTTTATTTAATATTTTAGATCAATTTTTATCATTATAATTTATTACCGATAAAAATGTTTGAAAAAAACAATAGAATACTAAATACCAGACTGTTTTTGATGATCGACTTATATCAGGGACATACCAAATCATTATATAGCAAAAAATTGCCAAAGGAACAGGAAAAATAATCCTTGAAAAATTTAATTTTTTAAAATTAAATCAAAAGTTTTTCTATTTTACCAAGGTCTTAGTTTTCCAAATCTGGTATTTGTGCGATTGACTAAAAATCCAATTAATGGGTCAGTTACTGCGTCCCATCCTCTGCCAGAAAATAAAATTACTGAAACTTGTTTAGGTCGTATCTTAAAAAATTAAATAAAAAAAATGAATAGTATTATATTTTCAGAACAGACTTGAGCAACTTCTAGAAGAAATGGTGAAATAAATAATCCCAATGCATTTCCGCACATTTGATAAGGTAAACCTCCAACTGCAAAGCAAATTTTCTGAAAAACGCTTAATTTTCCTTCATTTTTTAAAATTAAACCATCTTGTTCAAACTTTTGCTTTGTAAATTTTTTATTTGATTTGGTTAGATATTAACAAATAAATTACTTTTTTAGTTCCCAAACTATTGAAGTTCAACGATTCAGTATGCAAATCGTCATATTCAGCATCATTCATTATTTTCCAATTTAAAAAAAAACAATTTTAAGAAAATAATTTTAAAATGCTAAAAAATAACTTCTAGTTTAAATTTATTCTATAATTTTATAATACATTGAGTTTTGTTTTCAATTTTTTTTATCAAATGATAATTATGTCTAATAAATATTATATGTTATCAAGAACATTAAAAATCCTCTAAATAGGCCAAACAAAATAAATAATTATTTATTCTTGCAAAAATTTTATAAACAAACCGAATGTTGAGTGCTCGTAAAACATAAGTATAACAGCTATGAGCAATAGAACCGAGTTTTCTAGTAATAAAGTTTTAGTTAAAACTTTCGA
>QEOQ01000508.1:5248848-5267468 GCA_010279815.1 Brachionus plicatilis
ATTCCAAGCTCTGCAATTTATTGCAAGTATTTTTTGATGATGTGCATTTTACAGAAAATTGCAGAGTTTTTGCAGAGCTTGGAATTCTTTTGTACAAATCTGTACAATATTGTACTCTTTACAGAACCATTTTTGCACAATTGGAAAAAAATTATAAAGTTTTAACTTTTTGTGCTGTAATTTTTTTGCTAAAATTTCACATTACCGTAAAAAAGGTGCAACAAAGTATGCTGCACTATTTTACAGAATTTTTTCTAATATTTTTTGATAGCTGTAATTTTAATTTATTAAAAAATGAAGAATTTTTGTTCAATTAGTTTTTGAAATTGCGGAAAAAAGTTCCAAAGCATTTAAATAAAAATCATTTGAAAAAATAAAGTTTACATAATAAAATTTAACTTACCGCTCCTTTACAATAAAGTTTGATCGTGCCATCTTGATCTTTTAGAATAACACTCATTCGCTTACGATTGCTTGCAAATTAATAAATTAATTAATTATTTTTCTCTATTTAATAACTTATATTTACCTGTTAAATTCTAGAAGATTTAAAATCTGATATTCTCTCTCTTCTTCCAACTAAACAAAAATAGTTCAAAAATTTTATATACAATTAACTTTTAAAATTTAAATTTACAAATTTGACTTTAATTTTGTCAGGTGTTCTAGAATGAAATACAATGCCAAACCTTTGCAAAGCTTTTACAAATGCGCTCTCATCTAATTCGAATCAAGTAAAATCAGTCAAAAAAAAATTTTCAAATTACCTGGAGAAGAGGCCTGATAGTCAAAAATTTCCGGGCTTTCTTCACGTTTATCTGGAATTACGGTGTGACAGGTTGCCAACAAAGTCAGAAATTCGTCAATCTCTTTTTTAGTCTCCTAAAAAAAACAAGCAAAGATAACTTTGGGTTCAATAAAGCTCAAAAAATGCTTACATGGGTACTTAAATTGTTGAGAAGTTCATAGCAATTGAATTCTTGTTCGTTTCCGGTTCCATATTGAATACCAGCAATGGAACATCTTTTAAATTCCATTTTGTTACACGTTAAAGTTCCAGTTTTGTCACTAAATACATATTTAACTTGTCCTAACTCTTCATTCAGATTAGATGTGCGAGCTATGGCAGAAAATCCATTTTCTGAATCATACATTTCTTCATCCTTAATTAAATTGAAAAAAATCTAAAAAAAAATTAAAAAAATTATCTTCTTACCATGTTGATAAAACTGGCTTGCAAAAATTTCACCAATTCTAAAGTGACTTGCAGACTGATCGGAATGAGATTGTTATACAGAATGAAAAATGTAAGAAATGAATAAAAAAAATTGTTTGCCGATTCATCTTTGATTTAAACAAATCCTAGTTAATTTAATAACAATAATTATTTTAAAAGTTTACCACCAAATCCTAGATACCAATGTGATTTTGAGTTGTGTGCCAGCCATATTTCTGAAGTAATTGCACTAAACAGGGATATAACAAACAAAATAATGAATAGAGCTATGATCTTCAAAAAAAATTATGGTTTTTTTTTAAGTTATAGTAAAATTAGCTTCTCACTTGTGGATTAGTTGATTTTTCCACTTGTGATCGTTTAAAAGGTGGTGATGTTGAGTTCTGAACAGAAATTGGATTCTATTAAGCTTTGTTTTATTTAAAATTTTACCTTCATTATTTTAGTCTCATGGCCAGTGTATATAACTATTCCATAGATCCATTTGGTGTTTTGAAGCAATGATCCTCTAAGTAAAATTTGATCAGGTCCAATTGGCAATTCACTGATAATTGTTAAAAAAATATTTTAATTATGTTACATTACGAGAAAATTACGGCAAATTGTAGTTGGTGATCAAAATTAAATGATCAATAGTCTAAATTATAAGAACATTAATTTTAATTATTTTTCCATGTGTGCGAGACATGTGTAAAATAAGCCTAAATAAGTTTTGTGCTCATCAGTACTAAAAAATTTTCTCTTTACAATCCATCTTACAAAATAATCATTAAGTTACAATTTAATAGTAAAATACAATCTTTTCAGTTTTATAATTTTTTTGATAAAAAAATTACTCTAAAATATTTTTAAAATTTCCATAACTATTTTAACAAAAAGATCAAAAGTAAAAAAAATATAGTTGAATTTTTGTTATCATCTTTAATAACATAAAACGCTGATAACAATTTAGTAATCAGGATTTAAACATAATCGGTATGGTACCAAATGATAACATATTAATCTATCACCTGATAACATTATCGACAAGACCCAAACATTTTTATTAAAAAAAAAATCAAATAAATTTAATGCAGAAGTAATTTTTTAAATTTGCAAAACTCTGCAAAAATTTTTCGTAAAGAATTATTTATAAAACTTGGTTGACCATAATTTTCCTAACATGAAAAAATGTCTCTTCATTACATTTTAAAAAACTTTTTAATAATAATTTTGATCATAATCATCAATATTTAATCCTAAACTTCAATTTGCCAAAATTACAGTGTTTCATCCAAGAATTTGAGATTTCCAGAGAATTCATACAAATGTTGATTAGGCAATTCACATTCAATTTCAGCATTGAAACTTTTTAAATGATCACTGTCTATCAAAAGACTAGTTTTACTAAGCCCCTAATTTATTTAAATAATTTTTTTGTAAACAAAATAAAATTTAATAGACTACTTGTCTAATTTTCAAATTAGTTTCACCATCTAAATTAGAAGTTTGAATATAGCAAATTGAATTGGGCTCACTTAGAAAAAAAATTTTACACAATTGCTAGGTTTTTGGTTTGAAAATTACCTGGAAGATAAGATCAAAAGATCAGCTGGAAATAGTTCACCAGCAGTTATCTTGACTATATCGCCCACACATATATCTTTCCATTTTACACTAGACCATGATGACTCGATATAATTACTCGGACGAAAGACTAATTATTAATTTTAAAAAAAAAATTATTCCCTAAAAAAATCTAACTACTACCTCTTGTTTTTTTGTTGTTTAACATTTTGTCAGATTTTCTGCGTTTCTATTAGTAAAATTTGAATAAAAAAATGTTTTAATATATTCCTTAAATTACATAATCTTCCAAAATTTCTTTGACCGCTGAAACTCCGAGTATAAAGACTAGAGGGACAAGTGTTGTGTATCGCCCGGTCGGAGATACTCCTGGTATTTGCTATTTTTTTTCAAATAAAGAAAATTAAAAAAAAAAATAGAAGATTTAAAGTGTTACTTGTAGAATGACAATGATCAGAAAGAAAACATTTGAGTACTTCTGGAATTGTTCGAATAAAAAAATAGGCAGAAAAGTTAAAAAATTATATTTGCTGGTGCTAAAAAATAAAAATTAATGGCATTGATTTGAAAAGTTTTCTAAAGGACTTAAATACCTGATTGAGTTGGAACAGTATTTAACAGTTTGAATTGGTTTACTCACTCTGATTAATCTAACATTGTCATGGTTGTTTTGATTATTGGAAGAATCTGGTGGTGGGCTGGTCGTCTGATTTGGTTGGGAATCCATTGTCACAGAAGAGAGTACTGTTTCCCCTAAATTAATTATATTTTCTTGGTTACTATCGTTTTTCATTTTGAATTTCTAAGCATCTTTATTATTAAAAAAAAATAATTTATCATTAATCACAGACTTATATAAATTTTAAACAAATAATTTAAAGGTGATGCTAAAACAACAAAAGTAACAAAGAGAAAAAATTGAAAATTTTGGAGCCAACTGAGACAGCCCGGTAAATGATTGAGTTTTTTATCTTTAAGCTTGAATAATTTCAAATCTTGTGATTTGATTTTTCTTGAAAAATGTGATGCTAACGATATGTTTTTGCTATAAAAAAATGATAAATTAAAGAAAATTTGGTATAATTTAAATTTAAATTATGCTAAATTTTGCAAGAAGTAAATAATGTTATATATCTATATGCATAGTAGTTGGTTCTAGAGCTCAAAGAGTGGTAAAAATTTATTTACAAAATATATTTTGATTTAAAAAGATTAATATTTCGAAAGGTTCTTAAAAACCGGTTTTGATTTTTTTCAAATAAATTTCAATTAAATAATTTTGGTATTTAAAGACTTGTGAACTTTGCTTAAAAATTCATAATAATCAATTACCTTTTTTTAAATTAAACTAACAGAAAAACTTGGTCTCTGTATTTAAAGAATATTATATTTTTTAAGAGAATTTCTGTAAATCTTAATTTTTGAATATTTTAGATTAATCAATTAAATTTTTTTTTTTTAAATTAAACAAAATTTTTGATCAAAATACATTGTTGCAATTTGATCAAAACATTTTAAATGCGCAATTAAGTTTGAATGCATTTTTTACAGATACAATCCTTTTTAAAAATAAATCTTTGAAATGCTATAAAAATTAAAAAATTTACCATAAAATTTAATTACTCATTTAAAAATGTTCTGATCAAATTTGAAAAATAAAATTTGATCAAAAATTTTACTTTTTCGCAATTTTCGATCATTCATTAATTGAAAATAAACTGTTTCTAAAATTTTAAATTTATCTTTAATTATCAAATTGCTTTTTATCATAAAAATGGTTTTTTTATTTATTTATTTAGCTATTCCAAAAAAGTTTTTAAATAAAAATTTAATTATTTTAAGTTATTTTTAATTAATTAAAGTTTTGACTGTTTTTGTTGTTCTTGTAAATTGATCATATTATTTAACTTTTAGATTAAAAAAAATAACCAGAAAAAAAAGTTATTTTCGATTACTTTAATTTAATTTCTATTAAATGAAAAGAACATGAATTTAAGAAAAAAGTTTATAGAAAATATTTTATTTGCACATTTAAGCGTATAACATTAAAATCAGCAAAATAAGTAATTTTTGATCAGTGATCTGTGACATTAAAACATAAATTTAATCGAATTTAAAGAATACAATTATAAATCAGAAGTCGATCGTTTAAATTTTTTAAAAAAAATCAAAAGTTAAGTTTGATTTGATTTATAAAAATAAAAGCTTTTCCGTTTTTTTTTTAATTTAAAAATCAGACTGATTTTAATTTAAACTTAATGTAATGCAATCTAGCTAGAATTTAGTAGTTAATGTTTGCTTTCAAAGGTTGATGACTTTAATAAATAATTTTAAATATTGCCAGGACGGCACTTATGTACTTTAGACAAACTTGTCATCATCTCATTATATGAAAATGGTACAAAATTATTTGCTGTAAAAAATATGAATATTTTTGGCAATGAAATAAATTTATCTAATGTTCCAAGCAAAAAATCGCTATGAAGATTAATACCTTAATAGACATTACTTTTTCTACAATAGAATGATTCTATAAAAGAAAAATTTCTGAGAATAATTTTTTTTTTTTAAATAATGATGTATCAATGATGAGAGGAAAACTGAAGTTCACGATCAAATATAAATTTCAAATCAATAGTTTTTGATTTAAATAAAGAGGTATTTAAAAATAAATGACTAAACTTTTTTAAAAATCATTTTTTTAATCTTTTATTAAATAGAAAATTATATGAATTTTTAACTAAAGTAAAAAATAAAATCTAAATCAATAATTTGAAATTTTGCAATACAAAATTTACTTTTGTTTCGCCGTAATATATTTTAATAAATATTAAAATATTATTTTAAGCTTGGATACCTTAATGTAGATTTTAGATTTATCTTTAAAGTTTTCAAATAAAGTTTTTAGAAGAACCACTAAAAATAAATTAAAAAAAAGATTTTTTTTTAATTAAATTAAATAAGATCTTATGTTTAATTTAACAAAAATTTTAAAGCTAATTTCATCATTTTTTTAAAGATTTTAATCAATTAATTTTTGATTATTTGATCATGATCATGAACTTCGAGTTGCCACAATGAGAATGTTATTAAGTTACAATTCTTTTGGTACTTTTAATAAATTTTTAATTATTATACTTGTAGTCATTGTAGTCCTTGTCCAAATAAAAATAAAAAGTAGTATCTAAGACTTAAGTACTAAAAGGAAGAGGGTAAAAAACAAAAAAAGTTCTAATCGGATTGCAATATTAAAATGCACTGATTGTCTTTACCTCAAGAATTAATTGAACTTTTTTGGCATATTAATTTTTAAGTCTGTCATTGATACTAAGTCAAATTTAAAAAAAAATTTTCGAGGATTTTACTTAAAACAATTTTGAAATTTAAAAAAATTTTATAACTCAAAAATTTTTATTTAGATTAAATTGAGATAAAATACGAGATTATACACATTGTTAAATGTATTTGGGCCGTAATTTGTCGTGAAAAAAGACATAACAAATTTAATTATAATAAGCCAGCTGGTTGTGAGTTTTCTTCTCTTTTTCTTGCCTGAATCTTCAGTTGAGATATTTTGTAGTTGAAAGTTGAACTCGATTCAGATTCTGTACTAAAAGAGCCTGAGTTTTTCGGCTTTTCTTTAATTGAGAGTTCATTGCTAAATTTTAAATTGAAATCCACTTGAGAGTCTTTGAATTGGCCCCAAAATCCGTCGTAATCAGATTTTCCGGCTTTTGTCGACTGATTTCGATCCGCTTTTTTGTCCCTAATATAACCCCAGTACCCTTTTGTGTTGGTTTCATAATCATCTAGATTATTTGAGTCAATGCTGTAGTGGAAATCGTACCGATCTGAATATGTGTCGTGAATAAATGAATAATTTCGCGTCAAAGCATTCAATGCAGTTGTTCGGTCTTGAATTGTAGAATTCGATGCTTTCTAAAAAAAAATTGTCAAATATGTTCTGAGCTGAGTGGGATATTGTGTAAGGTTTACTTGTAATATTGAGGTTATATGAAGCATTTGAGAATTTTGGCAAAATGTTTTAAAGCATCTAGTTCTCGAAAATCTATCGAATTTTTATATGTCAAAAAAAAAAGAAAATAATATTTACATGAAATTAAATGCACACTCTTTATTATATACTGAAAGCAAGCAAATTTAGACTTTGAACCAAAATTTGAATTTTCTAATGCGTTCAAAACCTTACAATATTAATAATTTTCTCTTTTTTGCCTTATTATTTCTTATAAATTATTTTCGAGTTTATGCTTTGTGAAATGTTTCAAAGCAATTACAAATTTGTGACCAAGTTTAGCCCCTTTGAATTGAGAAATTATTAACTTTGATTTTAATTATTATAAATTTATTTTAGAATATTATTCGTTGCTGATTAAAGCTAAACGAGTGTATAAGCCTCTCATGGAAATAGAAAAAAAATTTAATATTCCCAAAATAGCATAAAGAAATTATTTTTATATTTTGAAAATGAGTTTTCTATCATGAAATGTTCTTGAACTCAAAAAACTTTAAAAAATTGATCATATTTTTCGGTCTTCTTTTACTTCGAAAAAAATTTTTTTTAATTTGAATTTATAAAAGCACTACATTTTGATCCACAGAGGCAAAAGCGTAATAATTAGCTAAAAATTAATAATTTTGACTTTGAATTAGGGAAAAAAAAACAATATTACTAAAAAGTGAAATAGTTCTTTTTTTCAAATTAAATATTTTGTCAGCTTTTTAGCTTAAACAAAAGGATGTCAAAATAAAATTTAAAAATATTGTTTTTACAATAAGAATAACGAGTGTACTCAATTATGGGATATTAATTGTATTCAAAAACTGTTCCAGTTTGTTAAAGCTATCGGCTGTGACAGTTTATCCCACTTAATTTTTTTTTCAAAAGTACGAGCAAAGACTTAAAATTTTTTTTTTTAAAAAAATCCAAGTCCAGACTTTTTGCTAGATCAGGCTTCATATGAAAAAATTTATATACTCTTGGGTTGTTTAATGCAATAGATTTGCCATATATCAGAATTTTCTTGCAATTTTAGCATAATTATCTTCACAATTCTTCTTCGGTTTTCAAAATTTTAAGGCCTGAACTTGGACTTTTTTTTGAAAAAAAAATTGAACAAAAAGCCCGGACTTGTAATAGACTTGAGACTTTGGACTTTTAAACAACTCTGATTATTTAAAATTAAATTGTAAGTAAATTTAGAATTGAAAATTAAATTTTTTTTTATACTTTATTTTCAATTACTTTAAAAACAAACCAGTCTAAACAATTAAGTTTTTAACCTCCAAATTCATCATGACAGAATTTTAACATTTAAATAAAATAAATTTACAATTTTCAAAAAAAACCCAACTAGAAAAGATCATAAAAATAAATAGAGAAATAAAAATAAATCTCAAAATATTGATATTTCATTTAATCATTAATATTTCCTGTGTTAATTAAACGATTTTCATGTTTCATGTTGTTTCATTATCCAAGTTAAAAAAGCTCAATTTTTTAATTTTAAATTAATGAAAAAAAAATTTTATTTTTGTAACTTTTGAAAGACTTATATGAAAATTCACAATTCCAAAGACTATATGGAAACTATTTTTAAATTTTATTAATTAAGGGGTTTATTTTTAGCAAAAAAATTTCCAATTGAAAATTTTCGGATATTCAAATTTGGTTACGTAAATTATTTTAGTAGTAGTAGTAGTAGTAGTAGTAGTAGTAGTGTGAACTGCTGTACAGCGAAAATGATCGTTAAACCAACGCCAATATGGCGCCTGGCCCATTAAGATCCTTAGCAGTCTTTGCTTTTATCCATCCCAAAAACTTCTCTGTCGATTATTGCCTTGAAACTATTGAGTGAAACAGCATTTACAGCTCTTGTTGACAAACCATTCCATTTGTCCACCACCCTATTAGTTAAGAAATTGAAACGATGAGGACCCTTCTTGTTCAGTTCTCTCACTAGTCTTTTTTCATGTCTTCTTAAATTACCAGCTGGTCCTGTTGTTATTTTTGCATTAATTCCATTTATTAAATTTATATTTTCCATACCTTTGACTAGTTTGTACATTTGGATTAAATCACCTCTTTTTCGCCTCTCTTCAAGGGTTGTCAAATTTAAAATCTTTAACCTTGATTCATATGGAATATTTTTTAGACAACTTTGAAGTTTAGTCGCTCTCCGTTGCACCTTTTCGGTTATCTGTATATCACCTTTAGTTGTAGGACTCCAGACGCTTACAGCATATTCAAGATATGGACGGACTAGTGCTGTATAGAGTAGCCTAAGCGAAGTAACACTTAAGTTTTTGAATGTGTGCTTGATCATACGTAAGTAAAGTTTCTCTGTTTGCTTTTGCAGATGCTGCTGAGCATTGTTTTTTCCATTTATTGTTTTCTGTGAGAATTTTTATAAATTTTTTTGGGAATTGCCAAAAAATTAACTCAGAGTTTGTTTACTTACTTTTAATTTTTTTTTGACTCTTTTACAAGACATGAGTAAAAAAATATAGCAAAAATATTAAATTCTTGTGGTATTTTTTATAAATTTATTAAGCAAAGAGTCATGAAAATAATAGGAATAATAGCAAAAAATCGATAAACTCTTTGAATGGAAATCTGCTGTTAAATTGACAATATTGTAATATAGTAACTTTACTTAGGACCACAAAATATTCTATTTATTTAAAACATTTGAAATACTTTTTGACAATTTTTGATGAAGCTTCTATGTAGTTATTAAAATTTCAAGTTATTTAATTTATAAACTAAGAAATGATAATAAAAATAGTTGAAAAAACTCATCTGCTATTTAAAATTTTATTTTTTACAATAAATAAATTTTTTTTATAATTTATAAAATTTTCTAATTTCCAACAAGATATTGAAGTTAATTATTGACGCTTTTCCTGTATTTTTTTTCCGCTTCTGTAGCATTCTGCTTTTCCAAAAATCTCCTTTTAATCGGGAAAAAAAATTAGTAAAAGTTAAAAAAATTTAAATTCTCACTTTTTTGAGTTAAGCAAAAGCTCTCTTTTTTTGGCGTCAATTGAAAACAAATTTCTTGTTATCGGATTAGATGAAGTTGATGATAAATCAGAATTTTGATCAACATTTGATTCAAAACTAAATATAAAATTGAGTTTAATTGTTAAAAATTAAAAAAAAAAACAAAAAATACTTGATTAATCTTTGATATCTTTGTCGAATAAAATTTGTAGATTCTTCGTCATCATTTTGATTACTACCATTACTGCGATCATCTTCACTGGAATCGCTAACATCTTGCACAACATTGGTTTCCTGGACCAAATTTACTCTATTTTCTAAAATGTTTTCGATTGTCAATTCAACAGAATTTGTTTGCCGCAAATCATTTTGTATTTGTTCAATCGGTGTGTTGGGAAACATCTGAAAAACTTGATTAGTCATTTCATTGAGCCTTTCCGAGTCAATGGTTTGGTTGCGCATAAAATTTGAAAAAAGATCATTTTGGCTGATCACTTGAAGGGAAAAATTTGGCAACCATCTGAAATACCTTGAGCCATTAAATTGAAAAAGATTTCTAGACCTTGCTTGGCGAGTTGTAGTTCGCGCACCATTCTGGCCGTCAGTCTGTACTGGATCCTTGTTTTCTTGCAGGGATTTTCGGCATGTGGGACAGGACGTATCTTGTTCCAGCCAGGAACGCAAACAATTACTTAAAAAATACTTTCTAAAAGCATTTTATTTGAAAAAAAATCTTACTGATGAAACATGTGAGAACATGGTAAACGTCTTGCTCGTTCCATTATCTCCCAGCAAACAGCGCATGTATTGTCATTTAAATTCAACTCTTCTTGAGTAGCCCAAGGTATTTTTTTCTCCATTTTATCCAAAATTTTCAAGTAGTTTGAGTGTCTTTTCATTCTTTTTTGAAGATCGATCACCAATCGTTTTATTTCCATGCAAATTACCAAACTTGCCATGCTTAGGTAAAAGTTACCATAAATCTTTGAAGTCAAATAGATTTTTTGCATCAATGGGCATTCAAGTCTTACCAGCATATGCAAATAGTTCAATAAGTCAGCACTTATTACAAACAGTTCAAAAACAAAATCGAGATAGTACTGAATTGTTCCCTTGTGATTAAGTTGTACAAGATTGTAAATATCTACAATATGGATTGAATATCTATTATTCCAAATTAAATGAGCAAATATTTACTATACTAAAAAATTACTTGGATATAACATAAAGAGATCGCAAAGCTAAAACAAAAGCCTGAAAAAAAAATTTTTTTAAAACAATTTAAAAAAAAATTAATTTTTTTTTACTTCAGAGAATAAAAATAATCTTTGGCCTGATGGTAAATCGGCTAATTTATAATGAAAAAAGGACGCATACAGCAAATAGATACAAGTGATGTTGATAAATACAAGAAGAGAAATTAATTTAACGTGATTTTTTAGCGGAGTAGCAGCTGAAAAAGACAGCTAAAACATAAAAAAAAATTTTTAAAAAATTTTAAAAATTTTCTCTCAGCAATTGATTACATATTCAAATCGATCTTTGCAAATTTGGCAATGGATTGATAAAAATCCAATAATTGAGAACCATGTGCACCATATTACCACTTGATAGATGTTATCCAAATTGAGGACACCGAAAATGAAAATAAACTTGAGAAACATGAAATTCCAAAATTGATCTTTGATCCTCTTGAAGAAAAATTGCGTCAAAAATAATCAAAAAGCAAATAATTTCATGTAAAGAAGACTTACTTGTCGTTCCAGGGCTCTGAGCTTTCCAAAGAATATGTTTTGCAAAATTTTTCCAATAATTATAAGAACGCAATAGCAAAAATTGATCAAAACCTAAAATGGAGTTTTTCTTATTTTATTAAGTTTTAAAAGAACTTGCCAAATTTACCCAAACACACCATGGTTCATTCATTATTTCATTGTAGCCAAGCTCATAAAAACTTAGTTTGGACTTATTTTTGACAAAATCTTTTTCCTCTAATTTTTCATTTTTTAGGTGTCCCTCATCTTCATTATCTTCCTTGCTTCTAATATCATGTATCAATTTATTCACATAGATAAAAACTATACACAACAAACTAAGGCTGAATAAGCAATAATGCTTTAAATTTGGTATTGGCAATTTTTTTAAAAATATAATCATTGAGTAATTGAATTTGATTTAATGAAATCTGCCTGGAATTTTAATTTTTTGTTGAATAAGACTTTTCGAATGGATGATCGGATAGTTCCGACTTATTTTTATGACAGAAATTTTAAAAATGAGAGCAATAATTTATGATAAATTATTAAATTTGAGAAGTTGTTTAACATTTAAAATGAATTACAAAGTTTTAAGAGATATTCATGTATTCTCAATGAGCAAAAGCGTTCTTTGCTTTGCATTCAACTCGAATTTCACCGTATTTAGTCTGTAACCAACTAAAATATTAAGAAATAAAAATCTTTTATAAACTACAATCTTTTTAATGTTTTGTCAATTTTTTTGAAGTATTTATAAAAATTATTAAAACTAAATTTACTAATAATTTATTTTTAAGACTAAAATCACCGATTCTGCAAAATTTATGACATTAAAATAATATTTTAGATGATAAAATTGAATTATTACTATTATTTATTTCAATGAACGCCTTAAGGCGATGTAAAAAAAAATAAAAATAAGAAAAAAATTCAAATTTGATATGTTAAATTTTTTATTTTGATAATTAATAATAATAATAATAATAATAATAATAAAAAGCTACAGCAGACTAACTGCGGAGCAATATTATATCTAGCCTTGCTATGGTAGCTGTCTGATTTTAAAATATGTCTTAAAAAGATTATGTTAATAGGAAAAAATTAATTATTTTTGTTTCAAAAAGTTATCTAGTTTGTTTTTGAGTTCATTTTTAGATTTTGCATTTACAACCTCTTTCGGTAACTCGTTCCACGCATTCACCACTCTGTTTGTTAGAAAGTTCTCTCTCACTTTGAATCTTGACATTTGCTTGGTCAATCTTTTCTGATGTCCTCGGATTCCACCAGCTGGACCATTGCTTGTTAGTACATGACTTTTAATGTACAGATTCTGCCATTTGACTACGCTAAAACAATTCATTATTTTGAAGGTTTCAATTAAAAAAAAAGGTTGAATTCTTCGACAACTAAGCGGTTTAGGAGTATTTAAATTTTATAGTATTTAGGAATTAAATTAAAATATTTTAATTTCGATTTCTAATAAAATTATTTAAAATTTTTTTTTTTAAAAAGAATCTTTTTTATAAGTTTGAACGAATGAAATTAGTTCAAAAGTTAGAATTTTCCATTTTATGTGAGTAGTCCCTTGTAAATACTTTTTCGGTTTTGTAGCCACTTTTATTCACTATTTATTTAGGGCTCTTTGTTTTTCTGTCAATTAATTTTACAAGAATCAATTAATTTTTTATTCAATGCGTCATTTCAAATAAATAAATATCAATTGATAATTTGAAAAATAATTAAAAAAACAAAAATCAATCAATTAAATAAGAGTCAATTTTAAATGAACTCTTAAAAATTGGATACTTAAAAGTTGGATTAACCAGAATTCGTGTATCAGCCTAGAGATTATACAAGTTAATTGCCAAAAATCATCATTTCGTAATTCACGAAGAAAAACCGGATTTTAATTAAAAGCATTGAAGCTAGATTTCAATAAATTTATTAAATCGCTCAACCAAATCTAATGAAAAATTGAAAAAATTGTTTTAAGAATTAGATTATTATTTATACCTTTATGCTCGTGTCAAGAACACAAGAGAACACTTAATAATTAAGTCAAGATGTGGCCTAAGTGCTAAATGTATTTGTCAGCATTTTTCAAGTTTCTAACTTCTGAAATAATTCTTTTTAATTCCTGTGCATCAGTTGATAAATAAATTAAAAATTTTGATATGCTAACTCAAGTTATGTACTTATGACATAACAAGCTAAACAGACTATCATGGTCCACTAAAAGAAATAGTAACATCAAAAATGATAATTTAATTTGGACAAATTAAATTTTGATTATTTCCTGAATTTACAAGAAATGTTCGTCATTTTTTGAATGGAGCAATCAAAATCGTATTGACTTCAATTGTTGCCTTTTTGTTTGTTAATCGCAAATAAATGTGCCAAAATGGCTCAAAGTATTGTCTTCGAAGGCAAAGAAATTAAGGAAGTTCTGAAATTTAAAATCCTTTGAGTAACTATGGATTCAAACAAAGAATTTGTTCTAATAATTGTATTAATAAATCTTTAATTGTAAAAAAGATAATTTTTTGTTTTTACTGATGTGTTGTACAAAATAGGGGTGGGAAACCGGTTCGATTTGTGAACCGGTTTTGTTTTAATCCGCTAATATAAAAGGAATAATGAAGTATCTGTAAAAACACATCTGTAAAAATATAATTCTTCAGAGCAAAGGAAATCTATATTTTAAAAAATTTGTCGTTTTTAATTCTGAAAGGAATCTGTGAATAATTTATTATTATTTTTTTTTAATTCTTAAATTTTTTTCATTTATAAATAAATGAAAAAGCCATATACAAAGAGAAAAGTCTGTTCTTCTTTGATTCATTTGAGTAAAAAAAGATTATATTAAAATACAGAGGCTCTTTAGTCAGTTAAAAACTATTCAAATAGATAATTATTAAAATCTTTGAAACTTTACATTTGTTCATTAGATTTGGTTGAACGATTCAATAAATTTGGTTGAGTTAATTTATTGAAATTTAGATTCAATGCTTTTAATTCAAATCCGGTTTTTCTTTGTGAACAACATACGAAATGATGATCAATGTGTTCATCTATTTATTCATGATAACATTCTCATATTTTTTTAAATATATTTGAAAATAATTTTGAAATTTATTCCTATAATTACAAAAAATGATCCTTTTTACAATCATCCTGATTATTGGACTGCAAGTTTCCAATATAGACGCATTTCAGTGTTACAGTTGCACTAATTGCTTCGAAGTTTCTGAAGATGAATTAAGAGATTGTCGAGCCGGCTTTCAGTGTTTCACAAGTGTTCGGAAAGATTCATCTTCTGTAATTATCGATGTCAATAGAGGTTGTGTGCCATTCTGCGAAGAAAATTCCGTTTTAGGAACTTTCTACATGCTGTAACACAGATCGATGCAATAACAAAAATTTTAATGATCCAAATAACAATGCAGCAGACTCAACGATTCGAATTAATATTATTTCAAAATTAATTTATCTGAACTTTATAATATTGGCTTTTTTTTTGTTAAATTTTTAGTTCTTTTTGGGAGAAATAAAGTTTTGAAATCATGATTAAAAACATATGTCTTTTTTACTAACTTTTTACGAAGGGAATGAAAAATGATTTAAAATTACACTTTTCAGAAAATGACAAATAAAAGTCTTTTAGAGAGACAAAAGCTTTAAATTTCTTAGTAACAAATTTTGGTTATATATTGAACAAACTTTTGTTTGAATAAGCTAATCTAATACTGTGAACCATTAGAAAATAAAAGTGCATATAATACAAGAGGTAATCGATAGAGTAAAAGAAAAGAATAAAAATGAAATCTCTCTATTTATACTCGAAGGCTTACGGCTTACATCCCTCCGGCGCTAGAGAGCGTCATCGGAGTCCTCGTTGGAGTCCTGTCCGTGCTCCGAATACGGTTGTTGCTGCTGTTGTTGGGGCCGTTGAGTTTGTGGCTGTTGACTTTGTGGCTGTTGTCAGCCCGCTTCGGTCAGCCATTCGGACAAATCGGCGTTCTCCAAGTAGAGACGCCTCTTCACCACGAGCTCAATGGCATGCCGTGGAACAATAATTTCTGTCCTTCTAGGATTCCATTATCACGGGAATTTCTTAAAGTCTTGAATGTGTGGTGCGGCCCATTCTGTCACACCGAAACCACATGTATGTACATTGGCTCGTTTAGGCCCTGCTCTAGGCACAGGTCGTTTAGCCTATCCGCCAATTTTGACCGGATGTTGTTTATGCGTGGCCAATTACTGATTGCAATTTCGTAGACGAAGTACAGCCGTTGGCTCATTTCTCTTTTTTTTTTCTGTATTTTTATACTCTCTCCCATTCGGCGTGAGAGTTTAAAAGCGAAATGTTTATATGTTTAAAGAAAAGGGACTCTATCGTAGAAAAAGATTTAAATAAAAGATTAGAAAAGAAAAGAAATTAGAAAAGAATGAAAATTTAGTAAAAAATAGTACATTTTTTTTTTAAAAAAAAATTATTTAAAAGATATTGTGTTTTTTTTTCTAATTGTAAAAAAGAATTATGAATCATAATAAGGAGAACATTTTCAGCAATCTTGTGTACGCCTTTATGCGCGCCTAGACCAGTCTAACTCTTTGCTATTAATTGGCAATCCGAATATTTTAAGTCATTTACTTCGTTTTTATTCGCTTGCAAATCTTGCGTGCCAGTTGGTGATGCGAACATCGTCTCGTTAGCTTGCTGAGATTCGTCCGGTACGCTTGCTCGATTTTGTTCGAATCGTACTTCTTGTTGTAGCGGTTTAAAAACAGATTTTCTCATTTGTACTAAACGTACGGCTGAGGCCGTTTTGCAGTCGAGCCAATCATGAATTGTCGACTTTTATAGTAACCATTGGATTTTTTCTAGCGGTGTTATTTGGCTTAAGTTTTTGACAGGTGTCGCAAGTTTTGCAATAATCGAAAATCGTTTCTTGATGTCCGGCGGTATTTGAATCGTGGTAAACTTTGCAAATTTGTTGTGTCAAGTGATTTGGTAAAACGATAGTTATCTCTTCACTTGATTGTTTGCTACACAAAACGTACTGTTGAATAGATAAGCTATTTTGAACATTATTCCAGCCTCGTCCATTTACGAGCTCCTGTTAAATGTTTTTTCCTCTGATTAGATAGCCAGTTTTACTTATTATTTTCTTGTTCTTCCCTTGCTCTTCTTCCCAATCGATATCCAAACCAACTTCGAGTTTGTTAATTGATTGCTCATTAGGGCGCGAAAGTAAGTCAGCTGTTGTGTTCAAAACGGCTGGACAGTACACGATCTTGAAGTCCAGTTCCTGCAATTTCAAAAGAAGTTTTTATATACGCCTGTTAGGTTCTTTAGATTTTTTCAAAGTGCTTAATGGTTTGTGGAATTTCACATGTCTACCGTAAATGTACGTTGAAAAATATTTTGAAGGCCATACAATTGCTAACATTTCTTTTTCGCCTGTTGAGTAATTGCCTCCATGTTTGTTTAAAATTCTACTTGCAAAAGTTATGGGATGCTTAATGCCTTCGATTTCCTGCACTAAAATGCTTCCGATTCCAACATTTGATGCATCAGCAAAGATTTCAAACTCTCTAGTAAAGTCTGGATGAATTAGTATTGGTGCATTTATCAGCTAGCTTTTAAGTTTTTCAAAAGCATTCTACGTTTCTTCTATCCAAAGAAATGTGGTTTTGATTTTGATTTACTCGTACAAGCATGCTGCGGCTGTGCTTAAATTTGGTATAAACTTACGGTAGTACCACATCATGCCAATGAATCTTCTCAATTGGTCCTTCGTTTCAGGATCTGTAAGTTTCGCGATAGCTTGTGTTTTTTTATGCGTCAGGTTTCAAGCCTTCTTTGGAAATTTGGAATCCCAGATAGTTTACTTGCTCCATGCAAAGCTTACACTCGGTCCGGCTAAGTTTTAGACCTGCTTGTCTAGATCGCTTGAGCAATTCTTCAGGCCTCAACATGTGCGACTCAAAATCTTTGGATAAGATAATGACGTCGTCTAAATAGACCAAGCAGAACTTCCAAAAAAGTCATTGTAGTAGGTTATCCATTTGTCTTTGAAAAGTCAGCGGTGCGTTGCAGAGACCAAATGGCATATCATTGAAATGATAAAGTTTGTTGTTTGCTGTGAACGCGGTTTTTTCTATATCCTCTTCGGTCAAGGGAGTTTGCCAAAAACCAGATACCAAATCGAGCGTAGAGAAAAATTTCGAACCTCCAAGTGCGTCTATGGTGTCGTCGATGCGTGGAAGTGGGTAAGCGTCCTTAAATGTTTGGCCATCTAGACTTTGGAAATCGATACAAAAACGATACTTTTGTTTCTCGTTTTCTTGCATTTTCTTTTTCGCCAGAATGATTGGGCTTGACCATGGACTTCTGCTTTCCGTTTTTATATGTTTGTCAAGCATATTCCCAATTTGTCTATCGACTTCTTCTTGAGCTGCTTGAGGTAGCATGTGGGGTTTTTGCTTGATCGGTTTTGTGTTTCCGGTGTCGATTTCGTGTTCGGTCGAATTTGTTTTGCCAATATCGTACTCTGTCCACTGAAAAGCATCTTTATACTTTTTGATGAGAATTTTCGTTTTCTCGCTTTCTTTTGTACTTAAATCTTGGTTAATTTGAATCTCGTTCCAATTGATTTCCCCATCGATCAAAAGCTTCCGGTGGAAGAACTGGAAGAATTTCAGCTTCTTCCCATTCCCCGAATTCAAAGTCCTGTCTGAATTGAGCGTCTTCGTCTGAGAGGTTGATTACACTTACTAACATTGTGCCATGCTCTTCAACTTTGCTCACGCTGTTTCCCCAAACAACTACCTTTTTTAAAATCATTAGCTTTAGAATCAAATATTATCGTATCTCCAGCAACAAAATACTTTTTCGCGTGCTTGTTACGCTCCATTCCACATGTACATAGCAGCGTCATAGCCAAAAGCATTATAAAATTCTTCGTAAGACATGTTTTCACCATTGAAAACTAAATTTGCTTCTTGCCATTTGGCTAAATAGAATTTC
>QEOQ01000508.1:5267556-5281557 GCA_010279815.1 Brachionus plicatilis
AATTTCAAAAACTTTTTTTTTTTTCTCTCTCTTTTCTCAATTGCTTATTGACTTTGGTCTCTTTTTATATCCTAAGTTTCAACTTTCTTTTTAGCTTAAGTTGTTTTGCTTAAGCGTCTTTTAATGCGATTAAAACTCTCTCTACAACTTGTAACTGTAAATTCTTTAACAGCTCTTTTCAATTTGAAGCTTTTCTTTTCCTTTTGTTTAAAAGAAATCTTTTTGAGCGTGCAACCGTGTGTGTGTGCGTGTTTTTTAGTCACGGCTTATTTTAAGTGATTGGCTTACAACTTAAAGCTCAATCCACTTGCTTTACCCGATCGGCTTTACAAGTTTAAAAGCTCGACCGGTCCCTCTTTCTTTATTTGGTTGGCTTACAACTTAAAGCTCAACTGCTATCACCAATGTAAGTCTTGAGGTGTGGGGTAAGGACTATTGAATGAAAGAATTATTATTTGGTATACACTAACTTTATTATAAAAATTAAATCTCTCTATTTATACTCGAAGGCTTAAGGTTTACAATTATCATTTTTAATATTATTATTATCTTATTATTTTCATAATATTAGAAGCTTTTTTGTTGTTAAATTTTTTCAAATAATTCTGTGATACAACTTTTGTTTTAATTTTATTCAAATTGTTAAATAAGTACCGTATACCCTTGCAAAGAGATGCATGCACCAAAAACCAAAACTCAGGTTTTAGCCCAAGCGTCTCGCCCATGTTAAACTTTCCCCCCTTTTGATGTGTGCATTAAAATGCAGATTCTTGGTGTTTAACGTCGCGTTTAAACCTAAAACTCGGTGGAAAACGCCGCTTTAATTCCTGAAAATCGAATTTAGATGCGGCATCAATAATCCATATTAGTCATTAACTTATTTTTGAAATTCAAATTTAGATGCCGAGTTAAAAATTGAAAAAAAAAATAATTCATAAATGATTAAAAATTATATTTTTTTATTAAAAATACATTTTAGAGTTTTAAGTGCGCGGCTAATATTTAGATTTTAAAGTAAAAATTTTTAGGAAAAGATTGGAAAAAAAATTAAACATTTTTGCTAAAATATTATTAGCAAACTCTCTACTTAGAAGCAAAATAAATAAGATTTACCCAAAATATATTTTGTGCTGAAGAATTATAGTTTAAAAGAAGCTTGAAGCACAAATTTTCTTAAGCTGGACAAACAAAACAACTAAAATAAACAAAATAACCCAATCAGATGATAAGAATAAATAAATTTTCGAAAAATTTAGTATTTTTTACGTTTTTCTACTATTTTTTCTCAAATTTTACCATTTCTACTAATTTTTACCTTTATCAAAATTGAATTTTACGTAAATTTACCTAAAAAAAGTAAAATTTTACAATTCTCATTTTTGAATCTTTTCAAAAGCAAAAATTAAAAAATTCAAAATTTTACTAAAAAATTGCATTTATTCAAACTTTTTTGGCCTTTTTTGTTTACAAATATTTACAATATTTTACGTAATTTGACGCAAAATTTGGTAAAATCCATGTAGCAAATCAGCACTTTAATGCTGAAAATTAAAATTAATATATTTATTATTCTAAATCGAAACACTAAATTTCATACAAGATAATATTGAAAATATAGAATAATTATTTTTTAAAGCATCTTTTTTATTCATAATAAAACAATTTCACTTTAAAAAATCTATAATAGAGAGAAAAATTTTATTTAAATCATGAAATTTATCTTAAATTTCTTGAGATTCAATAACAGAAAAATATTAAATTTAATGTTTATGAATCATCAGTTTTTGTTTAAATTTTATTTTGTTTAAAAAAAATCCTTAAAAAAAAATTAAAAAAAAGATAATTTTTAAACTCGATCATAAATTGCAATAAGTTTATTTTTTTTTAAATGTATTCATGCGCCTGAAAACAATTAAAACCATATTAATTTTCGGATTAGACGAAAATAATTTTTGTTGTCTTGGAAACTTTTCTATAACTTTTCTTTCTCACAAGAATAATGAAAAAAATTTTGTTTATCTGACAATGGTTTATGATTGAAAGCTTTATCTGACAATGATTTGCTGCGAAGCACCAACTCAAATATTGCCTGAGGACTATCATTTTAAAAATGGTCATTCAAAATTGATTAAAGTTAAAGATGGAGTCGAAATTCATTTAATTCATGTAAACGAAGGTAATCTCTCACAAGCACAACCGTCAGTCATCACTGAACAAGTCAAAAGAGTTAATTTTAGCGAGCCTATTATTGAACCAAATAAGGAAAAAAGTGCCAATATCAGCAACTTGAGGGACAATTTTTTGAATCTTCATTTTGAAAATTTTTCCTCTATGATCCAAAGTGACATGTTTGACAGAAAATCAGAAAAAAACATACTTTATTTAAATGGAAGCAATAAATACGGTTTGACGATAATGTATAAAAAACCCTTTTCCAAACCATTGACAGATGAGTCCATTTCACCAAAAAGCACAATTTTTTTCATCCATGGCGTCGGAGGAAATTCACTTGTTTGGAAACACCAGTTAAAATACTTTGCCGAGCAAAATTACGAAATGATTGCCATTGATCTAATCGGACATGGTAAGAGCACCAAAAGCAAAGTATTCTCCCACTATGAGTTTATAGAAATTTGCTCGCATATCAGAACTGTATTCGATTTATTTGCAAAAAAAAATAATATCATAATAGGTCACAGTTATGGAAGTTCATTTGCAGTCAATTTATCCCAAGAAAGAAGAGACTTGGTTCAGAAAGTGGTTTTAATATCTGGGGGAATGCCTTATCCTTTAAGTTGGTCAAAAAAATTTTTTTTTAATTTTTAGGGACTATTTGAATAAATTTTTCAAAAAGATTATATCAATCCTGCACTTAATACGCCATTAATTTTGTTTAAACTAATGAAGCCTTTTATCGACTGTCACTTTTTTTGGTAAAACTTTTTTTTTGATTTTTTTCATCACTATCGTTTTAGTATTTTTCCTTTAGCTCTGCTTTTAGTCCTGATTTCAAGGAGAAAAACAACGACATGTTCCATATATCAGCCGAGAGTTTGTTTTACACTATGAAAGGTCAACATTGGCAGCCAAACTACTCAAGAACAGATAATTTTAAAAATCAAAAAGTTTTGCTAATTGAAGGATCTGATGACAAGTTTGTTCCATTTCAGGATGCTTTCGAAATGATGAAAGTAGGGATTTAATTTAATTTTTCTCAAATTTTTAATTGAAAAAATTTTTTGTTCAAGAGTCTTGATAAGGGTTACTTAATTCGCATCGAAAGAGGATCTCATATGGTTATATTGGAAGAACCGGACATTATAAACAAGCTAATAAATTTATTTATAAACGATACATGATTTTGCTTTAATTTTTTTAATTGTTTTTTATTTTTATACTCTTTTTATTTCTATGAATTTTTTTGCATTATTGTTAATTTAAAATTTAATTTGATTAAATAAATTATTTTCAGCGTACATCCACGTGATCGAAAAAAAAAACAAATTTTTAATTTTTAATTGATCAAAATTTGGTGAACTGACATTTTCTTATTTTTTTCCAAAATTAATTAATAATTTTGTTATTGAAAAAATCAATTTAACTTTTAATCACTTTAAAATGTCTGTTTTTAATAATATAAACTTAATTTACAAAAAAGCGTGTAAATTATTCGATAAATTTGATTTATTTTACAAAAATTTTAAATTTAACTGAAAAAAAATATAATTAAAATGAGATTTCTTATATTTTTTATTTTTTATGTAAAATTTGAATTTTATTTTAAAAAAGAATATTTTGTATTTTATTTTGTATTAATTTTATTTTAATTTTATTTTTTTTTAAACTATTAAATAAATGAAGTGTTAATCAGTCTTGAAAAAGATAAGGGCACTAGCCTGTTGATTAGCTTTGAATATATGAATATAATAAATTTATTTATAAACGATACATGATTTTGCTTTAATTTTTTTAATTGTTTTTTATTTTTATACTCTTTTTATTTCTATGAATTTTTTTGCATTATTGTTAATTTAAAATTTAATTTGATTAAATAAATTATTTTCAGCGTACATCCACGTGATCGAAAAATAAAACAAATTTTTAATTTCCCAAAAAAATGAATAGCAAAAATTTTGAATTAATTTCTCATTTTGTTCCCAAGTCTTACGTAGACCAGGCTAACCAGGTACAAAACTCACGCGATAACCAAATAAGGCTATTGCTTGAAAAAGTAAAGAATTAAATCAAACAATTTTTATTTAAAATTTATCTTTTTTTTTAAAGAGAAAAATTCCTGATAAAGGATGGCCTGAAGATCAAGTTGAATTGTTTCTCGGTGAGTTTTCGATTTTAGATAGCAACAATTTTCCGGATAATTGTGGACTTGGCGAGAGAGAAGGTCGAATTTTTTCAAAATTGGTGTCCAGAAAAAATTACCATTTTTCTCATGGAATCGGTAGATCTGGAGATCTTGCCGAAGTTCAGCCAAAAGCAATTGGCTCAAGTGTCCTTAACAAGTTAACTAATGAGCTTGTTCTTGATTTATTGAAGCTAAGTGGACTCACTAATGTAGTAGACTGCATCATCGCTCCCATGGCCACTGGAATGACACTTACTTTTTGCATGCTGTCTATTAGGCAATTTAAGCCAAGTGCCAAATATGTTATAATGCCTAGAATTGATCAAAAATCTTGCATCAAATCTATTACATGTGCAGGTATATTTTTTAAAAAAATTTGGAAAAAAAGCTAAAACATGGTCTAGGTTTCATTCCGGTAATCATTGAACCTAATAAAGTTTTGGATGAATTGGTCACAAATTTACATGAAATTGAGTCTCAGATTATTGATTTAAAACCTGAGAGCATAGCTTGTATTTTGTCTACAACCAGCTGCTTTGCTCCAAGAGGACCTGACAAGTAACTCATTAAATAATGGCATATAGTTATTAACTGTTTTTATTTTTTAAAAACTAAAATATTGAATTTAGAACAAAATTTTTTATTCATTACTTTTTTTAAGAAAAATATAGCACTAATTACAGTACAAATTAAAACTAACTAATACGCATTTTGTTCTTCGACTCTTCTTCAACTATTCCAGTGGGGAAAGGAAGAGTTGAGGAAAAGAAATGTAAAAGTATGTTTTAAATTGTACTGTATCTAAGTAAAACAAAAAAATAAAAACAAAATATATTTTTTAAGGGCAAAAAAAATAATTTTGTTTTTTTGTGTTTTTCGATCAGGCTGGTCTTCCGTGTTTATTCTTTATTACTTTTTCATTGTTTTCCAATCTACTCTTTTTTGATAATGGCTGCTCGGCTATCTCATCTGTTTCAGACAAACCACAACTAGCGATACCTATTTCCATGATTGCTTAAGTTTCAATTGGTTTTATTAGAAATTTCTTCAATTGTAGACATTTTTTTTTAAATTTCAGAATGAATATAGAGATTATTTATTTATTAATCTGTATCGAGCTAATGCTCATTCAGAATAAAAAAAAAATAAATAAAAATCAAGAAAAAATAAAATAAAATAAAAATGTAAAGAAAAAATTAGAAAAAAAAAATTAAAATATAATATAAATTTTTATGGAACAAAATGAGATTAATTAATAATTAATTTTTTTTTTGATTGTATTAGAGTTTCATTTCAATCAATTATGTATTGATAAATTGAAATATTTATAAATTCAAGTCTAATTGACATTAAATACCAAATGTTTTTATTTAGTTCCTTATTCAGTATTTTAGTTTTTTAATTACATATATAATTTTATAATTTTTTAAAATTTTTATTCTTGGCTAAAACAGCTAGCGCTGAGGCCACTAAATAGATAATTTTAAAAAAAAATTAGATTAAAGAAAATTTTATTTTAATAATAAGAGTCGAAGATTTAGCCATCTTGTGTAAAAAGTACAACTTGTTCCATTTGGTAAACAATGCATATGGCCTTCAGTCTACAAAAATAACTCACATGCTAAATCAAGTAGAATTTTTTATTTTTTAATTTAGATTAAAATTTAAAATTTATTCGAAGGCGCTGAGAACAGGTCGAGTGGATGTAATTGTTCAATCAACTGACAAAAATTTAATGGTACCAGTGGGTGGCGCAATCATAGCTGTGAGTGACAAAGAAACCTTTCATAGAATTACCGAATTTTATCCTGGAAGGGCCAGTTTTTCTCAATCAATGGATATATTGATAACAATTTTATCAATGGGAAGTGATGAATATCGGTGTTTGTTAAAGGAAAGGAAAGAATGCTTTAAATATTTGAAAAGTGAGCTTCAGAAACTGGCCCAAAAATTTGGTGAAAAAGTTCTTGAAACGCCTAACAACCCGATTTCTATTGCTTTCACATTGAATAATTTTGGATCGAATTCCAAAGAAATTACAGAGATAGGATCAATGCTCTTTACTAGGCGGGTGTCTGGGGTTAGGTATGAGCATATGTTAAAATATAAACTTAAAATTTAAAGATTTTTTTTTTAATCAAAGAGTTGTTGTTCCAGGAGTTCATAAAAGTGTAGTATCGAATGGACATTTATTCAAAAATTTTGGTTCACATTCCAGCTCTACTGATTATTCATATTTAACTGCTGCTGCAGCCATCGGTGTGAAAATTGCTGATATAGATTTATTTATTAAGAGATTAAATAAAATCCTTGAGTCGGCTAAAACTTCAAGCCATTAAGACAATTTATGAATTAAATCAAATAAAACTTTATCCAAAAAAAATATTTATTTTTTTCCAATTGATTGAGTCAATTAAAATTTGAATTAAAATAAAAACAAAATATTATAATTACTGCAAATGATCAAAAAATCTATAACTCTGAACTAAAATATTTTTCGTTGTAGACTTAATCTAAAAATTTAAGAATAAATGAAGATTAATTTGTGTAATACCTAGTACCATAATTCTAGAACAATTCAAATCAAAGTTTATATCTTAGTTTTTTTTTGATTTTCTATTGTGCAAAAAGTAGTTAAATTTTTTAAAAATTATTTTTTATTAAAATCTAATGCAATTTTTACTTTGAAATATTTTATTTTTTAAAAAATAAATTTTTTCCATAAAATTAAAATTTTTACTTTTTCGTCTAATGCCAGTGACTGCTCGGAATTAAATTGTTCTTTTTCAAACCGAATTTATGTTGTATTCATTTTTTTCTTAGACAAAAATTAAGAGTTTTTTGTACCTTTAAATATTAGATAGCATTAAAATAAAAATCTCAAATTTAAACTTTAACTTTTTATTTTAGCTACTGTAAGTTGAATTCTTCAACACAATTTTTAAGATCGGAATATTTATGAGATTTAAATGATTATTTAAAATTAATAAGATACCTTTTTTTAAAAGACAATACATAATGCTGCATTCTACCATATTGATTTGTGACTCAAAAAACTGTTGTGTCCTTTTAATGAATAGAGTCAATAAACCAACTTGGTAAAATACAATTACAATTGAAAAAATTTCAAAACACTTGGTTTTAAAATTTGGCACTGTTTTGAAGCCAAAATGAACAATTTTTTTCCAAAATCTAAACAAATTGTTTTTAATTTTCAATAAATTTAAAGTTAAAAAAAAAGAAAAGGAAATTAATTTTAATAATTAAAAAAATTAAACAGGATAAAATATCTCTTTTAATAGATTTAAATAATTTGATAGTATTTCCGGTTATATGTTTTTAAAATTTAAATATCTTGAAGCACTTTTTAATTTTAGTGGATTTGGGAACAAATTTTCAGAGAATTTTCGAACAGATTTTTTGAATTTTTAACTAAATAAAATTCAATATTTAAATTATCTTGTTAATTTTTTTTTGAATTTTTTAGTAAGAAAAAAAATTATAAAACAAAGAATTTGATCACTTATTTCTAAGATTAAAGATTTTCCTTTTTATAATTTTCAACACCAATCTTTGTTTATTTAACATAAAAATATTTTTATTTAAAATTTAAAAGAAGCACTCAAGTGTAAAAAATTTAGTTCTTTGAGCACCAGGACGATTCTAAGTGGGACCATATTTTTAGTTAAAGATTGTCAAAAAAATTTTATAAGACATTAATTTCATTGTTAATAATTTAATTTAATTTCAAGATAAAATTTGTCGAATTATTTTATTCGAAATGAACAAAATTTAATATATAAACAAGAATTAGAAATATTAAGTTATAATATATTTTAAACCATAATTTGAGTTAAAATACTGAAACAAGATCTGAATTAATTCGATTATAAGAATTTTATTATTGTATAACATGAAATAATCCTGCAACGTTTCATATTATCAACAAAAGGCATCATTCACATGATAGCTTATTTTTGTAATGAATTAGCAAGCCTTGAAGAATGTTGAATTAGACAAAAAGCCAACAAAAAAAATAATGATCCAAGTCTTTTAGACTTGAACCATGAGATTAAATTATAGAAAGAATACCATTCCATAGCTTCGTCAAGACCGGTTCCTTTTATTGCTGATGTTTTGAAAATTTGGTATTTTCTATTTTTTAAAGATGGCAAACCAAGAGAGTTTGCAACTTCTGCGGCTGTCATGGCACCTTCTATGTCCTGTTTATTGGCAAAAACGCACAATACTGCATTCTTAAGTTCGTCTTCCTTAAATTTAAAAGAAATAATTATTTAAATTTTCTTGATCAACTTTTAATTTACCTCTAACATAGCGAATAATTCTGTTTTTGATATTCCTATTCTATCACGGTCCATACTGTCGACCACATATATTATGGCATCCGTATTAGAATAATAACATCGCCAGTATGGTCTTTATTTAAAATAAATTAAAAAAAAAGAAAAATTTTTTTTTTCATTTTTACCTGATACTTGTTTGACCCCCCAAATCCCACACTTGAAATTTAAGATTTTTGTATGTTACAGTTTCAACATTAAAACCAATTGCTATTTTGATGTAAAAAAACATTTTTTTGTCTTTCTATTAAGAAAAAAATTCTTACTCGGAATGGTAGTCACAACTTCCCCAACTTGAAGTCGATACAAAATGGTAGTTTTTCCTTTAAAAAATTTTATTTGCATGATTTTTTTTTAAATATTTTAAATATTTACCAGCTCCATCTAATCCTAAAATCAAAATTCGTCTTTCTTTACTTCCAAACCAGTTTGAAAATAAGCTCATAAAACCGCCCATTTTAAACACTAATTTGACCAGTACTTAGCAAAATAATCAGAAAACTTAAAACACGTAGTCGTTAGTTTTTTTTGTTGAGATGACTAAAATATTTTTGCTTAAACGAAACAAATATCTGAGTACTTTTTATTCTTAATTTATGAATCATTTATTATTTTAATTTGAAATTATAAATTTAAATAGAAGTATGCCACAGGACAAAAAAAGTCATCTTATCTGATTTGGCGCCCAAATCTATTAGAAATTTTTTGTGAAAAAAATATTTTCTTTTATTTAAATTAAAAAATTTTTTTTTTAGTTTTGATGAATGCACTACATCATCGATTAATCTAAAATCTATTGCATATTTAAATTTATTTTGCTATTTTTCTTGTTTAAAACTTTTCTCAATTTTTGATTAACATTTGACAAATTTAAAAAAAATCTAATCTTTTGCTAAGGACACATTTTTTAAATTTATTAATTATGCTGCAAATTAAAATTTTTTTGATTTTTATAGTGGTTTTTAGAAAAGGTATTGCAAAATTTAAAATTTATAATTCATAATATTAATGGATGAAAATATGAAAGAAATTTTGAGATCCGATTCTTCTAATGAATCGAGCGAGCACGTGACATTAGATGAAGAAAATTTTGATGAAAATAATGATGTTGTTTTGGACACTGAATTAAATCACGGAAATGGAAAAAAGATTGAACTACCAGCTTTCAACGAAAATACGCCAGAGAAAAATGTAATAAATTAAGTAATTGATTTATTTCTTAGTTTTTACAAAAATTTTTTTCCAAAAATAATTTTAAATTTTATTCTAATTTAAAAAAAATTATTAAAATATTAAAAATATGGGGTAATATGAAAGATTTTTTTTCAATCTTTAAGAGTAGCTTTTATTTTCTTTAAAAATGATTGATTATATCGAACATGTGTCACTTTTTTTCTCAATAAGGACAAAAATGATCAGTAAATTATTAATGACAAAGAAATTTTATCTGATACCGAACAAAAATAAAAATTAACTAATTCAATTTTCTTTTTTATAAATCGAATTATTAAAAGCTTTTAAGCTTTAAATTAATTTTAATTGAAACGATTTTTTTAACTTTAAATGAAAATATCTTTAGAAATGAAACTAAGCAACGTTTGAATTTTTTAATGTGTTTTAGACAAAAAAAGATTCAGGAAGTTTTTTTTTCTCGTCATTATATAATTGGGAGTCTCAAACAGCAGCATACGCTGAATTCTTATTTTTAAGGGCCATACAATTAATTTGATAATTCAATTTGGGTTGTTAATCGAAATTTTTTATTTCGAAGTTTTTTCAAAATTATTTCACTTCAAGTTTTTTTCCAAACCTTAAAAATCGTTTTTTTCTAATTGAGTAAATAAACCTTCAAAATTTTTTGTAAAATTTGAAAAAATTAAACCGTGAAATTTCAAATTTTCTTATTGTGTAGTTTATTAAATTGGAAAATTAATTTAACACAGAAAATTTTGATATTAGAAAAGGGATTTATAAAAAAAGGAAATCAAATTTTAAAAATTTTGAACTTAAGATTTGTTTTTCATAATAAAATTGATCATATTTAAAGCAGACGGTTCCATCCGATTTATTTGGTCATTTTGAACTAAACCTGTTTTGCTGAAAATGTTTTCAGAGGGTACTAAGGTTGCTGTTACACAATAAATTAATTCATATACTTGAGATAAAATAGGAATTTCTTTTTTAAAATTAAAAAAATCTAATGGCCTATAAATTGTATTCTTTTCTGAAAAATTATAGTTCAATAGCTCATAATATTTGAACTTGAATTTAAAATCTATTGATGAATAAATGCTTTGAAACCTCACTTGGAGAACCATTGTAAATAGTTATTTCTTTTAAACAAATCCTGTATTTTGCTAAACCTCTATGTGTCTTACCCAAGATCTTGGTTCAATTTTTTTTCGCTTTTTTTGGTTAAGACGTTGGGGTTTCGGTATTAGTAGAATTTGTTCTTCGGTAACCATTTTTAATAATTTTTTTATTTATAAATCAAAAAAATTAAAAATTGCTTTAAAGAAGTTTAATTTGATATTTTTGTAAATATATTATTATTTGTATAATTCAAAATTTAAAAATTAGATATTTGAAATTTTTGGACTTGAAATTATTTTTCAAGTCTCTTTTTGTAGAAAAATTGCATCAAATTTTTACTTCAAGATGTTAAATTTTAATCTTGAAGTTTTAATTTCAATCTGAGAAATTAAAAAGATTGAAATTTTGCCTTAAAGTAAGAAATTTAAAAAAATGTAGGCATTTCGAAGTTTCATTTTTTAATTATGAAATATATTATGAAATATGTGCGTTTAACAACCCTAAATTCAATAATCAATGTGGCATTTTTTAAATGACTATCTTCATTTTGACTGTTTAAAAAAAAACAAAAAATATAAATCATAAAAATTGATCAAAAAATGGCTATTTTATGTATAATATTGATTATAACTTTGAGCTTTTTATTTCAAAAAGTCCCGATTTTTGATATTTTGATATTTTTGGAATAAAAAAATTATTTTCAAATATTTAATTTCAGCAAAATAAAAATATTGAACGCGAAAATATTAAAAATTTTTTTTAGAAAATTTTTTTCACATTTTAAAGTATATTTTATGTTAAATAATGAGTTTTATTTAAATTAAAATTTTTAATATTTGTATTTTTAAAAGAGACGACACAAAAAATTTTTTTTTACTATCAATCATGTCTTATAAAGGCTTTAAATAGTCTGATTCTTGTCTTCTCATCATGAAATTGTTTCTTGCTGCTCTGTTTTGAATCTATAATAATTTTTTCCATGTCGAAATTCTTTCCTTAAATTATCTAAAGGCTATAATTTTTAAGAACGAAAATGAAAAAGAAACTTTGAATAAAAACGGCTCTTCAAATGATACAATGGACCCAGTTGCAGGATATGAAGAGAAATTAAATGAAATTGACGATATTAAAATGGATGTCGAATTGAATCAGTCCAATGTGAAAAAAATTAAAATATCCGAAAAAGAAGAAATATCAGAGAAAAAAGTAAAAAAATTTTCAAATATTTTCAATTCTCAAATTTAATTGCATTTAATTTGGCAAAATGTAATTTATTGTACATTTTTATATTTTTACAATTTTACATTTTTGAGAGAAAAAATAAAAATCTCAAATAAAAAAACTTAAAAAAATTTTCATTAAGAAAAGTAAGAATAAATTGGCAATTAATTAAAAGAGATTTTCAAAAAATCATCCTTGGTTTTTACATTTAAATTTTTCTAAAACTCCTTTTTAAGTAAATGCGAATTTATTATTACTTTTCTTGAATGAAAATTTTATTAGATTTTTTTTTCTCTCAAAAATGTAAAAATGTACAGCAATTTTCATTTTGCCATTAATTTACAGTATTTACATCATTTTACGTAATTTACCATCAAAAAATGTAATTTTGATCCTAAACTTAAAGATGCCGAATTTTTTTAATAAGAAACAGAATTTAGTAAAAATTAATTTTAATACAAAAAAGTGCATCTTTTTACAGTTCATAACATTATTTAGTCTAAAATTATGCAATAAAATTTTAAAAAAACAAATAAAAAATTAAATAAAGATCAAATTTTTATTCGATAAATTCGCCTTTTTGGTCGTCACCATTTTTGTTTAGTTTTACTTGAAATAACGTAATAGTACGTAATTTTACATTATTTTACGTAAGTTAACATTTTATTACATCCTACTATTGATGTAATTTTATGTAATATTACTTTTTTTGATGTAAAATTACGTAAAATGATCTAATATTACCAGAGTTGCTTAAAAGCCACAAAAAAAAGTCCGTGTCGGGACAAACTTTTTTTTTAAATTTGCTAGATCAGGCTTCATATCAAAAAATTTATATACTCTTGGGTTGTCTAATGCAATAGATTTGCCATATATCAGAATTTTCTTGCAATTTTAGCTTAAAAGTCTTCACAATTCTTTTTCAGTATTTATAATTTTAAAGTCCGGACTAGAAATTTTTGGTTTAATATGAATTTTCTATTTTCAAAACTAATTAATGATATTTGAATTTAAATTTTTTAAAGGATGAAGATTCCGATGAAATTTTTAAAAATTCAGTTAATGAAACAGCTGAGAAAGCAGCATCAGAAAAAGAGGATAAAATTGACTCTTTTGTTGACATAAATGAACCAGATGACGTCAATGAAATAGAATACAAGGAAGTAAATAAATTTTGTTTAAAAAAAGGCTCATTTTATTTATTGTTGACAAAAAGTCTGCACGTTTGTTCAAATTAGATAAAAATTTGCAGTTCTATAAAGGTGAAATAGCATCTAAGCCAGAAGGAGGTTATATAGATGAAATATTGAATAATTGGTCCAGTGACTACGATTTGCTTGAAAATCATCATGGATATATTCAATGGTTATTTCCAAATGTTGATCCAGGAATGAATTTTCATTCACAACCATTACAACAAGAAGAGCTGGAAGTTTGGTCAAAAAACTACTTTTTAAATTTGTAAAAATTTTCCAAAAAATAAAGATTATGAAAAATGACCAAGAAATAGTGAACAAAATGTTGTCCTCGTTTCGAATGATGTTAAATTTCTATGGAATGGAAATTGATCAAAAAACCATTGAGATAACAAGATCAATAAATTATAAGAAAAGATATGCTAATTTGAAAAAGTATCAATATCTATTTGTTAAAAATTAAATATAATTTTTTCAAATTTTAATCAAGAAATCGTCACAACTTTTTGAGATTAAGCAGAATTTTAAAATGCTTGGCAGAATTTGAGCT
>QEOQ01000508.1:5294748-5316852 GCA_010279815.1 Brachionus plicatilis
TTTTTTTAGTAAATTAAGCCAATAATCAATAAATTTTTAAGTATATTTTATTAACTTAAATTTTAATTCATCAAAAAAGCAGAATTTCTGTTCAGTTTGTATTTGAATTTCACAATAACCATTTTTTTCCAGAATTCAAAATGGCCATTTAAGTTTTGACCAAGTCAATATTCTATTTTATTTAAAACAAAATTTTCCTCCATCTCCTGATTTTTTCCTCAATTTTTTAATTTTTACTTTTCACATCACCATATTAATGGAAATTCAAATAAATAAAAATATAATAATAAATAAAAAAGGTGCAACAAAGTATGTTGCACTTTGGTTCAGTATTTTTTTAAGTATATTTAATTACTTTTGATTTTAATTCATCAATAAAGGAAGAATTTTTGTTTAATTTGTATTTGAATTTCACAATAGCAAAAAAATGAAAAAACTCAGTAACATTTCCTTTGGCTTTACAGCACAAAATCATCCATAAATCGTTATTAAAATGTGGATCTGAATGTGTACTATAAAATACAAGACTGAGAATTGACTTTGAAAAATTTTTGTTTTAAAAAAATCATTAATTAATTAAATTTAAGATGCTAAAAATGAAATTAAATTTATGTTTAAAATTTTTAGAAGGCATTGGAAGATGAAAAGAAAATTGAAAACTTCTTTTTTTGTTCAAAACATTTCTTTGTCAAGAATAAAAAAATTTTATTCCATTTTTATGAAACAAAAATCTAAATTAGCTTTTAAAAAAATTTATGATATTCTCTTTTAATTGATTATCTATCGCTTTCTATTGGAATTAAATAATAATAATTTAGTGTTTTGAAATAATTATTGATAAGTTTATTTAGTTAATTTTTAAAGAATGATATAAACTAAATTGAGAAAAAAAGATATCACATATTTATTTTTGGCATCAATTCTCTTAATCTTTTTTGATGTAAGTCTTCCAAATCATATCTCATTGCATTTGCCTTACTATACAATTCAGCAGTACTTGGATCTCGATTTGACTGTATTTGTTTCAACTCTTCCAATGTGAGTCTTGAACATTTTTCATTCGTTTTTGTCGAGCTCTTGAGATCAATCTCTTTGGAACCATTATTTTTCTTCAATTTAGAATAACTCTGATGTCCTGCCATGCAATTTTCTGATAGTGAAAGTGTGTCTTCATGGCATTTTATTGATCCTGATTTTGGCTCAACTCTAATCGGTGAATCAATTTTGGATTTTGGTATACTGATTTTGAAATATTGCGGCATAATTGAATTTGATTCCTTCTGTGCGCTCTTACAGACAGGACAAAGACTTTGCCCGTTCTTGTCCTTATAAACAGGAACAGGAAACAATCTGTCATTCAATTTGTAACTGTGGATGCCTTCAAAAAAATTGAAATATAAATTAAAAATTTTTTTTTTAAATCTACATTTATGATTAATTCCGTCCACAAGTTCATCATTGGTATCGAACATTTGTTTCCTGTAAAAACTAGAATCATTTTCTAGAATACTATTTATTGTTCCGTTAAAATTATTCATTTTGGTTGAAACACAGTCCTGGATATTTTCCATGCGAAAACGACTTAGTTCAAGCCAAAAATCATCAGGCTTAGATAAATCATCACTTTCTTTTTTTAAAGCTAGATTGTCTTAAATAAAAAAAAAATGAGAGTTATTCTTAAAAAATAATATAAAATTGGCAAATTGAAGTTTATAAAATTTTTTATTTCTTAACGCTGAGTACTCTAAGAGTAAAGCCCAAATCTAAATTTTTTTTAAGAGTTAATAGTTTCGGGGCTGATCAATTTCATGACCAGTCGGTCTTATTTTTTATCGAAAAAAAAACTCCATTTAATTTTTAGATCAGTTGGTCTCAAAATTTATTTTTGAAAAAAAAATTTTATTTTATTAACATTTTTTTTTTAAGTCTCGTTAAGAAAAAATTTAACTGGTCACAATATTTAATTTGATATTTGAAAAAAAATAAAAAAAAATATAAAAATTCATTGACAATCCTATAAATAAAATTCAAAAAATGGTAACATAGGTAAAAACAATTTTAGTAGTAAAAACAAAATTAAAATTATGGATATTTTTTTATTTCAAATATCAAATTAAATATTGTGACCAGTCAAATTTTTTTTTGTAATACAATTATTGTTTATTGTTTATTCAATTATTTATAAGTTAATTTTTGACTACGTTGCATCTTTTTTGAAAGGTCCATAATGAAATTTTTTAATTCAAAAAAGAATGCATATTAACCCGTTATATCAATAATTAAATTGTCACATGAAAATAAATATACTCGTGAAAATAGATATGGATAATTAAATCAAAGATTTAATTTAATTTATAATTAAAATATAATTTTTAATGCTTACTAATAGTTCACTAATCTTATTGTAATATGACGTCAAATTTTTTTTGAGATTGTCTTAATATGCTACCTTTAAAATTATCAAAAATATTCGAAGAAAATTTACATTGCAGTAATAACTAAATGAAAAGTAGAAATTATGATTTGTATATAAAATTAACAATAACATTCATTAAATTAATGAAACTAAGAAAAAATTTGGCATCTTGAAGTTGATGATCAATTCAAAATATCATTTCAATTCAAAAAGATTGTCTTTAGATATTAAACTAAATCTTTGATTTAATTTAAATAATTTTAATGTAACATGATTTGCATGCAATGTAGATTTAGAAAATAAGAAAAAATTGAAAAAAACATTTTCTCAATCCAATAATAAAATCGATTTTCAATTTAGTTAACTGATTTTTTGTAAAGTTTTATTTTCATTTTATTACTAATTTTGAATTTTTTATTTGAATTTTTTTTTAAATTTAATTGTGAATGCTAACACAAATACTTTTGAAATAAAAAATCTCAAATAAACTCTACAAAAAATCAGTTAATACATTTAAATATTAAAATCGATTATCAATGGGCTGAGAAAATGTATTTAAAATTTTTTTTTATTTTCTAAATCTACATTGCATGTAAAGCATGTTACATTAAAATCATTTAAATTTAATCAAAGATTTAGTTTATTATCTAAAGACAAACTTTTTGAATTGAAATGATATTTTGAATTGATCATCAACTTCAAGATGCTAAAAATTTATCAGTAAAAGATAAATAACACAAAAATGTCCCCGGGTTTCTTAGCAATTTTTTTTCAAAATCAATGAGTATAAATTTGTTAAACAATTAATTTTCAAATTTCATTTTTTTAAATACAATTAAAATAATAATAATAATAATAATGTTACAACAAGCTAGCAAGCTAGACTTGCGAAAGTGGGAAACAGTAGGATCCCATCTATGGTAACTGTAATAATTTGAAATTTATTTTTGGTCTTTAAAAATTAAGAATTAAAATTAATAAATTAATTTAAGAAAAAAAATTTATCGTAATAAACGGGAAGATCGTCAATCAAATTTACGAAAATTGTTTAAAATGTTGAATCTGGGAAAAGATGCTGAAAAAAATTTAATTTTTTAATTAATTTATAATATATTTTTTAATATTTTTGACACCCAGTCGCAGTACTTTCCGCTATCGTTACTACTAGATTCAAATAGCTTGGAAATAATGTAAGGTTGGCAAATTTTGTCTTCAAATTTGAATCAAAATTTAAAATTTTCGGGAAATGTGAAATTTTATTACAAATATTACAGTACAAATAGGAAAAATTTTAAAATTTTTTTCTAATTGTACAAAAATGGTTCTGCAAAAAGTATAATTTTGTACAAATTTGTACAAAATAATTATAAGCTCTGCAATTTTCTTTAAAATGCACACTATCAAGATTTTTTGCAAAAGCATTTTTCTACAGTTAGAAAAAAAATTACAGCATTTTTCATTTTTTTACTGTAATTATTCTCCTAAAATTTTACTTATCAAATTTTTGTCTGATAATTTTTTAAATACTGAAGGAAAATAAAAAACTATAAATTGGGAAAATTTCCCCCCTCAATATGGATTCAATAATGAAATTATACCAAGGGACAAATTAAAAATTTTATAATTTCACTATTTTAAAAATACTTTAAAAAATTTTTGCTTTAGTTCATTAACTTCATTTTGCCATAAATTACCCATTACCCAGTGCCCAATCGAAGCCTAACAGTGGCTTTTTTTCAGCTGCTTTTTTTGCTTGTTTTTTGTATTCTCTTGAATCTTTTGCCCTTTTATTTGAGCTGGTTGTTTTTTCTTTATCAGTCTTTTTATCATTTATGCAGTCAGCTGATTTTGATCTTTTTGATTTACCAGATGATTGTTTGTTAGATTTTCCAATTCTATTTTTCTTGGACGGATTACGATCTTGTTTAATGTCCTCATAATCGTTAGACAAATACTTTTGCCTTTTTTTGCTTATATAATCAACTAATGACTTTTGGTTGACAAACTTTCGCTCATTATTTAAATCATGATACCTGATAATGTATTTTATTTTTTCATCAAAATCATCCTGGACATCTAGTTCAGCGTAAATGTCGGATAGACTTCGCGCAGCCGACAACGAGTTTTCATTTGAAGCAATTGATGATTTGGACTCGTAAATATCATTTAAGCTGGAATTAATTGAATTAGTGGAGCCTTTTTTCAGAATGGACTTGAAGGATGCATTAGCAGCTGTTCTAGGATCGTTAGAAGCCGATCTTGATCTTCTTTTACTTCCAATATCTTCACAAGATGATCTCAAATAATCACAAAATGTGACACTTTTTGGCTGATCTCTAACAAAAGATTTTTCATCATTCTTTCGGATTGATTCTATCAGTAGTTTGTTTGTGCTCTGTAAGTTTTTTATTAATCTGTCACAATCTGCGCGTAATTTATCAGTATTTCTGGTCGATTTGTCCATGTGAAATCAATTTTTTTTAATTTTCAATCTTGGTCCCTCAATCAAATTCACTTATCTTTTTCTAAACTTTAGTTTCCATGGAAACATATTTTATTTATTTTTTAGAAGGCCAGCACAATTTTTTTAGACACATGGTCTCTATTATGGTCTCAAAAATCTAACATTGAACAAAAATAAAATTAATGAATGATTAAAATAAAAAGAACTAATTGAATATTTATTTATTTATTAAAGACCAAAATTAAAAAAGTGAATTTAAAATAAGAATACGCTACGTGCTTTTTTAAAAATATAATTAGACGACTTATATCTTGCCCTGTCATGAGCTGATGAGAATAGTTTTGTTCCTCGTAAACACGAGTTTACAATATTAATTGATTTAGCCAATATCCTAAATCATTTTGAATTCGTTACAGACCTTCTAAAATTTTCCCAAAAAACTAAAAGTTTTTCATTCAAGATTAATTTATTTTATTCTTTAGCCAAAAATAAAATTCAAGTCTTGACGGCATTGTGAATTTTGGTACAAAAATACTAAAAGTGCCAAAACTTAAGTTCTGAAGGACCAAAACATTTTCTGTAAATTGTAGCAACTTATACATCATTTGTACCACCAATATACTAATTCTGCAAAACTCTGCAAAATTCAGAAAATTGTAAATTTTAGTACAAAAAACAAAATATAAAACACGCCAGATCTTTAATCTGGACCGACTTGAACATGTTCTGTAAATTGTAGCAACTGTATACATCCTCTGTACCACTACTTAAAGTTGAGTCGGATTTTTAGTATAATATAATATCCCAAATTTACAATTTTCTGAGTTTTGCAGATTTATTGTAGAGTTTTGCAGAATCAGTATATTGATGGTACACAGGATGTATCAGTTGCTACAATTTACAGAAAATGTTTTAGTCCTTCAGAACTTAAGCTTTGGCACTTTTAATATTTTGTTTTTGATTTTTGTAGCAAAATTCACTATGCCAGTCTTGACTTGAACTTGACTTGTGACTTTTATACAAGTCTGCGAAGAACTTAGAATTCAAATAAGGTATCGCTTTTCAAAAGTTTTTCCAAATCTTCAAGGTTTTCCGATTAATGGAAATTTTGATGACTCGTGCTGGTTTATTGCGACATATTTGGATCCAAGCAGATACCAATGATATCAAACAACACAACTTTAGTAAACCAAATTACTGATCACAATAAAGAAAAATGGTCAGCTAGTTATCACAGCTATAAGAGTTCCAATACCAAGGGGACGAAAGCGCTACAGTAGTAAGATGGGAGAAATTGGTCGAGATGCTCCATTTTTACATTACAGGAGGGAGATTAACAGATAATGCACATGTAATGGAAAAATTCAAGCTCCACATGGGACTAGGAAAAGACGACTTAGCATCAAGAAGCATATATAACACCCTAACTGCATAATAAGATCTAAAAGCATATAAGTTCTCTCTCAAACGTTCTGTATATGCGGAAATATGTGAATTTCGAAGTGCAAGAAGGTGGAAAGAAGAAATTAATGATCAATGTGTTCGGTCAACGGCAAAGAGTGAACCAATTTCAGACGCATGAATCATTTTGCCAATGTATACAGAGAAGGTTCTCACTATCGGTCAGGTGGCGACCAACAAGGCGAGTGTAGACTTCGTCATCAGCACAGTCAGATCAGCCGAAGAGCAGAAACAAATAGGATCGATAGGAGAGGAAGAGTAATCATCTCCAAGGACAAACCATCTCATTTCTTGTGGACAAAGGATCCACTGTTAACGTCATAGATAAAAAAACTTATCAATTGCTATCTAGCAGACCAAAGCTCTCTGCGTGTACTAAAAAATACTATGCATACTTAGCTGAATCACCCATAGAAACTCTGAGAGAGTTCGAAACCACTCTGAACTATGCAGAAAATTCAACACAACCCAAAGTTATAGTATCCTATAGCGAAGAGACATCAGATGCGGTCCAAAGCCGTGGGTCCAAAGCTTATTACAAGTTTCAAAGAAGCCACCGGTGACAAATCCAATGATCTGTTCATCTAAACCAGTACCAATTAACGGATAGGGGAAGCAGCACCAGTTCGAAATACGGCTTACCCACGACTCAAGGCAGCTAAACAAGGCCATAAGGAGAACTGAGTATGCTACGCAAGCAATCGAAGACCTCATATATCTATCAAAGCTGTAATCTCGAATCTTTCAAAATTAGATTTCAACAAAGCATTCAACTAACAGCCGATTCATGAAGATTTACGGAACTTCACCGCTATCACAACACACGGGTTTAGGGGTTTAAATTTACCAGTTGCAAGACCAGAGATAGCATTTTTTAGGGCTGAGATATTAAAATAATCTTAATCATTTTTTTGTATATAACAAACTGAATTTTTTACTTAATTGTAAAATGGATATTTAATTTTCTATTAATTTTTATTTCAATTTATCCATGGGACTTAAACTTTAATTAAATAAATAAAAATTAAAAGAATGATTAAAGCGCTATAATTTTAAATTCGCAAATTTTTTATCTTTAATTTTATTTTTTTTTTTTTCTATTTTATATTCAAACTCAATCAAAGAGACCTAAGGTCAAAACCCATAATGGGATGATTGAGCCCATTTATTAATAAAAAAAATTCACATAAAAATTATAATACTAATAAAAATTTAAATTTCTGAAATCAATATCAAAATTAGAAAAAATTTTACAAAATTCTTATAAAAATTAAATTAATGTTATTGTTTATTCTTCGTTTAAATAGGGCAAAATCTAAATGGAGATCATCAATAATTTATTTATTGATGAACTTAGAATAAAAATAATCAAACGTTTTTTCACCATAATCATTAAACTTTTCTTTAGAAGGAACAAGATAGTCATTTTAATTTCTTAGATTATAATCAACATTTTTCGAGCGGTTGCTGATTAAAACTTCTTTTTAGTCAACAGACGATGTTTTTAAATTTACAATTTTATGTACAAAATGAGCAAGACGTTTGATAATTCTATGCCGAAAGCAGTCGATGTTAAATTTATTCAACTCAATATTTAAAGTGTTTAAGTCATCATTGTCATGAATATTTTGGCGAATATTTAATAATCTTTGAACACAATAGTAATAAGAATTAACTAATTTTTGAATTGATCTTTTTGTAAAATATATTGATAATGATAGACAATAGTCAAAGTACGGCATGATAAATGATTTGAAGAACTGGAGCTTGACTTTGTGCGATAAGTAAAATAATCTTCTAATAGCATAAAGTCGTTTATTTATTGAAGTTCTTAAGCTTATTACGTGTTGCAAAAAAGTGAGCTTGTTATCAATTGTTACTCCGAGAAGCTTAAATTTATCAACAACTTCAACCATAATACCATTTATTTCAATATTACATGGAAAATTAAGTTTTGTTTTATTTGAAATAAACATAATTTTAGTCTTGGACCAATTAATATCTAAAGCTATTCGGTCGATCTTCATGTGAAAAAAATTTTTTGTAAAACTCAACAAAACCATTTATAGTAATTTTTTCCGAGTCAAAATTTAATACTTTAGTTTTGTCTTCTCTAAAATTTCTAATTGTATTCCAAAACCTACATCAGTCTTAATTACGATAATTATCTTAATAACTTAATTAGCTTAATTGAGTCTGATCGAGCTTTATTAAACAAGTTGTACCTTTGCTTCTTTTTAAAAGACCAATTTACCTTTTTAATCCTTTAATTTAACATACAGTGTTTAAAGTTTAACTGGATAATGGGTAATATTACGTTATTTTACGTAATTTTACGTCAGAAAATGTAAGCTTACGTAATATTACATCATTTCTTGTATGTAAGAAAAAGTAAGCTTACGTAATTTTACGTAATTTTACGTAATATTACACCAGTTTAAGTAAGTTTAGCCGAAAACGCTTACTGCCAAAAAAAATTGAATTTTAGAGGAAAAAGTGGAAAATTAATAAAAATATTTGAATTTTTTAACAAAATTTTTGAAAAAAAAACATTAAACTTTATTACATTTTTTTACATCATTTTACGTAAAATAACACAATTTAATGTAATTTTACGTAATTTTTTGTCATATTTTCTAAGTTTATGTAAATATTAGTAAAGTACTTTTTATTCTTTTGCCAAAAGATGATTTTAAAAATAAAAATACAATTTTTGCAATCAAAAATGATTCGAAAAGTGCAAAAAAATTAATTGTAAATAAAAAATTAAAAATACAATTTATTTTATACCTTTATTCTGATAAATATTTTTGATAAAAGATTCTAATTTCAAATTTATGAGTTTGACCAGCCTCCATCATTTTTTATTACAATCTTAATTACCTGTTTTAGCCGATTTATGTATTTAATACATTTTTCTTTCGTTAAGAGTTTTTGGAATTCATTAATTTTTGAAGAAACTTCTGTCTCTGTTATACAGCCCGATTTTCTTATAAAGACTTTCATCTCATTCCAAAGCATCTCAATAGGGTTCAGATCGGGTGAACGAAGAGGTGAACGAATCTTATTAATTTTAAATAACTTTAAAGTTTTATCAGTATTTTTTTTGAAGAGTTGGCTAAAAATCAAAAGTCCCAAGTCAAAGAAAAGAAAAATCAGAGTAAAAGTTTGACTTTTTTTTTGTTCATGGAATGCATGACTAGTAATTTTTGACCAACACTGCCGAATATTTTTTTACCCATCTTATTGAATTGCTGTCCAAAAAACGCATACACTCATAAGATTTATGTTTAGGGTCATTATCTTGGTGCAGAACAAAATTATAATTGAAGTTAACTGCACAGAAGGCTAATAAATGATCAGATAATATTTCGTTATACATTTTTGAATCCATATTATTTTTGAAAAGCTTTAAAAAAAGTTTTAAATAAATTTTAAAAATTTTATGTGATTTAAATTAACTGCAAATTGAGTAGCTCCTTTACATGATATTCTTCCCAAACGTTTATTTTTGCAAGAAATTTATGGGATGATGGTAAAGTGTCTGGGTAAGATGATTTGAGTCTCCAATTATAGAGCGCCTTTTCAGATATTCTTACACAAGTTTCGTCCACAAAAATGTAATTAGAAAAATCGCAATCACTGTATCTAATACACCAAATAAGTCTCTTAAATTTATCAAGCTCTGAAAGAAGAGGCGATTTTCTTAAACGGCAATATTTGAAACCTTAAGTTTAAAATATTTTAATTTCAATTTTATTTTTAAAAATTTTTATTAATTAAACCAAAATGAACACGATAGTGCCAAACTGTTTGTTAACTTATTGTCCTTCCAAAAATTCGATTTATCTCATCAGCAATTTCTTTTGAACTAATTAATCCATATGTTCAAAAGTCTTTTTCTTAAATATTGGTTTAAAATAAATATAAAGATAAAAATTTTTCAAAAGCTATTTACTCATATAAAATTAACGATTGTAAAAGGAACTCTAGATTTTCTGTTTTTTGATTTTCTTATTCTTTTTTCTTTGATTATTTTGTAAATATACTTAAGAAGAAACAAAATATTTATCAATCAAGCTAGTTTTATTAGTAATAAAACTAACTGATGTGGATGGTAAATAGTACTTAGAATAACTAAGTTTTAAAACTTTTCGGATTGACTTTGGTGATTTTTTTTTTAATTTGATGCAAATAATAAATTTGCCGCCGAAAATTTTTCTTTTTTGGAAGTTTTTAATTCATTTTTATAAATACAAAAATTTGTATTTTAAATTATGGTTTTTTGATACTTGCAATGTAACTAATAAATGCTTTTAAAATAAAAAACACTAAAAAGAATAAGCATGTTAAATTTGAAAAAAAAATGTCTGCAGTTTATTAAATTTTCACTCTTTAGTATTTTTTTATTTAAGATACTCTAAAAACCATTTTAAACCTTTTAACAAATTTTTGATTTTCAATAAAATGCCTCCAAAACAAAAAAAAAAACAACAACATGAGACAGTATCTGAAACTCAGATCAAAAAGGATGATGATATTGAGATGATTGCGGTAAAATACCACGTTAAAGAGCCTAATCATCCTTTTTCAGAGATTAATGGGGTAACTGGAAGCGTAACAATTCAAAAAATTCTAGATGATATCGAAAGAGAAGATGTAGGTTTGTGCTTTTTTTTTAAATAGTAAAAATTTTAAATTTTTTTTAAAGCTTTTGAAAGGAACTATGGTAAATTTTATCCATGAGATGGATGAGCATGTTTTGATGATTCAAGGTGAAATAATGCATGAAAAAATTTTCAAAGTCCAAAAAAAAAGGTTATTTTATATAAAAGATAAAATTTTCAGATTTTAAAAATTTGATTTTTAAGGGAATCAAATATTTAAAAGATTCAGCAAAAGAGATGAAAACTGTGGGAATCGACATGAACGCAATTTCTACTCAACTGGCCACTCTAAATTCAAATTTACTCAAAAGCAATGAAGAAAATAGAGAGTTAAGATCATTACTTCTTGAACAATTAAGTCCTAATAGCTCAAGATGTACTTCGCCATCTTTCCCTCGGAAGTCAACAAAAGATGACTCAATAATGAAAGAGGACGAGTGTGATCTTTAAAACAGTAAGTTTTAAGGGTTACAGCGGATCTAATAAAATAAAATCTAATAAAATCGTAACGCCGTTCAGCCGGCCGGCGTGGCCTTGGCCGACAAAATGACCGCTCATACCAAAATTATTTTATTTTTTTATTTTTTTAAATATTGATAAAAAAATTAAATTAAATTTTTTTTTGCTTAATAAAAATTAAATTTTTAACATACTTGGGCAAAAGTCAAAAAAAAAAGTCATTTTAAAGTCTTTTCAAAGTCAAGTCAAATGACTTGACTTGACTTTGCCTTGATGACTTTAGCCCAAGTGAGATTTTAAATACCAAGGCAACTGAATATTTATTTTTTTCGATTTTTTAGTATTAACTACAAGAGATTTTACTAATTCATTAAGAGCAAAATTAGCTAAGTCTTTTAGTGAAGAACCAGGAAAAACTCTTGGATTTTATACAAAAAATTACCCGGGTACAATGAATAAAATCAAAAGTAATTTTTTGACCTTCTTTTAAAATTGCAAATTTAAATTTAAATAAAGTTGAGTTAGCCAAACTGGTGCCTGCGGACAAATCTTTCAATAAATGCTGGAGAAAAGCAGAAAGATGCCTAATTACAGAAAAGGCAGGCAAACGAAAAAAATTAATTAATTTGGATTAATTGATTGACTGGTCAAAATTTGAAATTAGAATCTTTTATCAAAAATATTTATCAGAATAAAGGTATAAAATAAATTGTATTTTTAATTTTTTATTTACAATTAATTTTTTTGCACTTTTCGAATCATTTTTGATTGCAAAAATTGTATTTTTATTTTTAAAATCATCTTTTGGCAAAAGAATAAAAAGTACTTTACTAATATTTACATAAACTTAGAAAATATGACAAAAAATTACGTAAAATTACATTAAATTGTGTTATTTTACGTAAAATGATGTAAAAAAATGTAATAAAGTTTAATGTTTTTTTTTCAAAAATTTTGTTAAAAAATTCAAATATTTTTATTAATTTTCCACTTTTTCCTCTAAAATTCAATTTTTTTTGGCAGTAAGCGTTTTCGGCTAAACTTACTTAAACTGGTGTAAAATTACGTAAAATTACGTAAGCTTACTTTTTCTTACATACAAGAAATGATGTAATATTACGTAAGCTTACATTTTCTGACGTAAAATTACGTAAAATAACGTAATATTACCCATTATCCAGTTTAACTTTAAACACTGTAATACAGTCAGGTTTACTCTTTAGACGTTTAAGGAAATCATTTTTTGTTTCCAAAAGAGCCTCCACTTCTAGTTCGTATTTGGAAGTTATTTTCAAACTTTGACGACGTCTTATGAAGCTATGTTTTTTGCCACACATTTTCGCTGATTTCAGGAGTGATTTAGGAAGTCATTTGTGTATAGTATCAATTAGCTTTATTATTTTCTTTTTGTCAAGGTACTCTGGACACGATTGAAAATGCAAAATTTCATCAACTAGATACTTTAAGTTCTCGTCTACTTTATCCTTGTAATCTATTTAATACAACAAATTTTTCCAGTTAAACCTATAAAAGTACTTGAAACGTTTATTCATATTAGCATTAACTCTAATCGATTTAAATTCACAAATTATCAGGCAATGATCACTCCTATTGGATAAAATATCTTCTAACACAAAAGAATTGTTAATATCTTTAATTAGTTCATTTTTGACAAAGAAGTGGCCAATCTGTGATCTGTGGTCACCATTTTTATGCGTAAAATAAGGTTTTTCGTAAAAATATGGAACCACTTCGATCAAATTGTTACCCTTAACGAATTTATTTAAAACACAGTCGTACCATTTTCCAAGTTTTAGGTCACTATTCCAATCTCCCATAAGAAGAACAGGTGTTACACTCGATTCAACGATGTCTTCCAGAGCAGCCAAGTTTGATTTGAAGTTGGCAATTCTTTCAGTCGATCAATCATCAAAATGCAGCCAAACACCTACTAAGGTAAAAACCGTACCAGATAGATCCTTAATACCCAGTGTGGTAAAGCTTTCATGGCTAAAATCAGAATAGAGAATTTCCTTATCTTTTTTCACGATCTAACATTTGCCTCCAAAAGGCTTCCCCCTGCAATTAGCGCCGATAGTTTCCATGTCTGAATGAAAAATTGTTTTTTTTTAAGAAATTTTGGAATTTTTTTCACTGAATTTTAGAATAATTATCGATAATTAACAATAATTATCGTTGTTTACGAAAAAAAGCCTTTTTTAGATTACCATATATTAGGTTAAATATGGTAAAATATGGTGAATTCAAGGTATTGTAGCAGCACTGTTTTTTTTTTTGATCCTTTTTCTTTCTATTTAATTTGAATTTTTATGTAATTTCAATGAAGGTTGCCTAAGCAGCTGAATAAATTATTTTTTTTTCCAAATCAGTAGAAAACTATAAAACAAATTATTTTTAATGTTAAAAAATGAATTTGCCGGTACATGAAGCTGTTAAACAGATAGAATATTGTTCATCATTTGAAAAAATAGACGATATTTTTGACTCTGAAAAAGGATTCAATTATTTTGCAAGATTTTCAAGAGGTGCTACTAAAGTATTCTTTGATGAAAGTGAATTTATGAAAATATGTGAAGAAAACTCATTTTACGAATTTTTTAATAATATTCTTTGTTCTTCAGCCTCGAATATTCAATTATCAATTGTAAAAGATTACGCATATTTCGATAATATTTTGCATCTTCATGAAACTACAAGTCATGATGAACGGAAAGTTTTTTTTTTACTAAACATTTTAAAATTGATCAACAGATTTATTGCTTCGATAAAATTTCGCAAAATTTTAATTGAAAAAAATGGACTAAAAACCCATTTAAATTTGATCAAAGTATTAAACGAGGAAAGGGAACTTTTTAATAAAAGATATTTTGGTGTCGTTATCTTAAATGTAAATTGGTTAAGCAAATTGGCTGATGAGCACAAAAACATTTGGACCGATTTGAAGGCAATTGACATATTGACAAATTATATGAAAAATTTTGAATTTTACAAAATTTACCTAATCATGATTCTGTCAAATATAGCGGATGACAAAGATTTGGAATCTCTACCAGAATTTGATTTGGCTATTGAAATCTTTACAAAAATGTCAATTGAATGTATTCGTCAACCCAGCAAAGTAATAGAACAAGAATTTTTCAATTTAGACAAAATTATTAAATTTAAAATTAAATGTAAGTTTTAAATTTTGGTAAAAACCCGGAACGAGACTTTTAAAAAAATAACTAAAACACGGACTCTTAATCCGGATTAAAAAAAAATTTTCTTTCAATTTTTATTTACATTGTCGACACAAATTTACAAGCATTCAAAAATATGCGTTTATATTAATTATCATTTTAAGGACTCGGTTAAAGCCCCAACTTTTTTAAATTTCATTTTCATTTTAACCCCATGGCTTTTAAAAAAATAAAAAATTAACCTTATAATTTCAACTATTATCTCAGTGTGTTTTATTTTAATTTATCATATAGTCTCATTGGATAAAAAAATTGAAGATGACATAGGCTTTAAATTCATGTCAAAAAATGCTTTTTTATCTATTTTAGATTCCATTATTCTATTAATTTTTTGTATAATTTTAGAAATCACAATCTTTAAATCCCAATCTAAAATTACAGATTTGTAAAATAAAGCCCAGAGTTGTTTTTAAGTCACAAGTCAAGAATCCTGAAAAATTTCTTTCAACTGGTCCAAATGAAGCAGATATTGATAAAAAATTTTTGTGCAAGTCATAACTAAGACTTATTAAAAAAAAAAATTAACCTTATAATTTCAACTATTATCTCAGTGTGTTAATGAGGTCTTTAACTTAAAAATTATTATAAATTATTATTAGTCTGTGACTTAAAAACAAGTCTGATAAAGCCCACTAAAAAAATAAATAATTTTGATATTATCCCGAGTTAAAAATTATTTTTTGTGAAGATCAGTACAAAAAAACAGAAAAAATCAAATCAGAAAAAAAATCATTTTGTACTGAATTTCACGAAATCAAATTTTATTAATTTAAAAAAATATTCATTAACTTATTAACTCAACCATTTTAGAACAAAATCCATGGGAAAATCTACAAGGTTTTACGGAATTAACAAAGAAACTTTCTAAAATGACAATTCCTGTTAAAAAGTTTTTAATGTTTTTTTAAAAAAAAAACATTAAAAACTTTTTAATTGATCGTTCAAAAATTTAAAACTTAAAAAGTTTTAAATTTTTGAACGATCAATTTTCACAAATAAATTTTCCCTTTAATATTAACCCTTAAAGATTTTTATATTCTTTTAAAGAATTCTTCGAATTATATATTCATTTATTTGTTTTCTTACCGAGATAAAGCTATTTCAGAATAAAATATTAAAAAAAATCAAAATAAAGTTTAATTGATTTTTTTTTGTAAGTGAAATATAGAAAAATAAGCAATTAATAAATTAATCATTGTGTTAATATATGTGTCAAATTTTTGTTTTCAAGTAAATATTTACTATCAGTTGATGGACCGTGGGAATTTTTTTTCTTTATAGTTAGCTAACTTTTTAGCTTCACAAAAATAGTATTAGGTATTATTAAATTTTATTTAGTACTACATAAAATATAATTAGGTACTGAGTAAAATATAGGCCTATTTTTATCTAACATATAATTTTGTACCATATTGGCATAATTAGGTGATGCTAAGTCGGACCAAAATATTCTTTAATCATTGATCATCCTGGTAATATTCTTTAATCATTGATTCAAGTCGCTTCTTAATACACTCTCCTAGGTAGACATGTTGACCCGATTTATGATTGAAATAGGCTTTAAGTTTAGCAACCATTAGTTTCGTCGCAATTTTGGCAGATCTACCACTTCCTTTATTTATCTTGAAAGTTTTATCTTTTTCTATTACATTTAGCCAACGATTAACAGAACTTGTTTTGAATCTAAGACCAGTGAATCGCCTTACAACTTCAGCTTTTGACAAATTTTGGTTACATTTTAAAAAGTTCTGCAAATCTTTTTTGATGGTTTCGTACATTTTTTACTGACAACTTATCGAAAATTCAACTTTATGATATAATTTATATTTTTTTTCAAAGCTAGGATCAGTCTGATTTTAAAGGCATGTATTTTACGTGATACTAATTTTATTTTTATTTCTTTATTTTTATGCTATTAAAAAAAATTAATTGATACAAATTATAAGAAAATGATATTAATTTTTATTGATGATAATAAAAAATATAAAAAAAGAAAAAAATTAGTTGCTTTTAGATCTTTTGTTCGCAGGTTTACTTTGATCACTGATTGGGTTTTTGCGAGGTCTACCTCTCGGACGTTTATCTGGGCAATTTTCTACTAAATTCAACACACTTGGCTCTGATTCGAATACACCATGAACGATATTTAGCTGCTCATTTGTTTGTTCATTTGACGTCTTTGGCGCTACAACTTGCTCTTGTAAATTTTGACAATTCTCAGTTGCAGGTTCTTGTTCATCTTCGAATTCAATAATGAACGAAAGTTCGTCTCCGGCCACTTCATTTTCTAAATGACTTAGAGTTTCGATCGGCTGGCGGTTAAAAGCATCTTTATTCTTCGCAGGCGTTCCTTTCTTTCTGTTTTCACCCAGTGGCACATCTTTTGCGCTCTCGTGCCATGGCAAACCTCTATCTCGACAAGTAATAGCTTCTATATGTTTGCACATATAGTTTATTTGATTAATTATTTGATACCAATTAAAAAAAATATTAGTATCACATAAACAAAATAAGTATCATTTTAATTTTATTTTTAGTATCTTAAGTGTGAATTTTAGTATCATTTTTATTTTTTTTTTAGTAGGAGAAAAATAAATTTAGTATCAGCATAAAATATAAGTCGATTTTAAATTTTGAAAAAAATTGGGAAAGGTCTTGTCCACTCTTTTAGCAAATTTAACTAAACTTTTGTGCCATTTTTTATTCTACACCCGTTATTTATGTTCCGTATCCGTGTTTTAGTCTGAGAAAATCCGGTGCCGGGTAATAGGGACAAGCTTAAATTTTCGTATTCACGAAAAATTTATTTTAAATAATTTATTTAGCTATTATTGATACGGAAAACAATTGCACAATTTCAATAACTGGTTTATTGTTAGCTCTTTACAAAATATCTATAAATGAAAAGCGAAAATTAGAAATTTATAAAAAGTTGAATTTTAAAGAATCCTTATTGAATTTAATTTACGATGGCAATGATGTCGAAAAACAGCATGCAGTACAACTACTGATTCAATTTTGCTTTCACAAAGAAATTTTATTTGAAATTAAAAAAGAAAATGAATTAATTTGTTTTATTCAAAATTTGTTGTCATCAAAAACAATTGAATACAAACAGCTTGAAAAAGCCTGCAGTAGCTTTTTATGGATTTTGCAGCAAGAAGAAAAGATAACCACTTCGAATGGAACACATGTAATGATAAGTTATAACTCTGCAACCCGAGAATTGTGTTTGAAAATACGAGATTTTCTAAAGAGCAAAAATTTTGATGTCTGGATTGATATTGAAGATATAAATGGTTCAAGTTGTGATTCAATGGCAAAAGCAATTGAGGACTCTCAATTGGTTTTAATTTGTATAACAGAAAAGTATCGCAAAAGTTATGCTTGCGAAGGCGAAGCAAAATATGCATACAAATTGAAAAAAAATATAATACCGTGTATCATGGAAAAAGGGTACCATTCTGTAGGTGGATGGCTTGGATTTATCATATCTGACAAAATTTTTATAGACTTCACCAAATATGAGCTTGACGAGTGTTTGCAGAGACTTTTGAATCAAATAATGCATCTTAAAAGTGATTTAAATAAACCAGAAAAATTGGAAAAAAAAGCTGATGAAAGCGTCCAGAAGAATGATGAACAGGATTTCATTAATTGGGACCAAAGAAAAACCGAAGAATGGTTTTTAAACAATTCTTTTGGAGATATATTTGACGTTTTAAAGCCAATTGATGGTAATAGCCTAAGACAACTTTACGAAATATACACTCATACACCGGAGTTTTTTTATAAATCTCTGACAGCTGGCAATTCAGTTACGATTAAAAATTTACTTAATTTTGTTTCCATATTTAAGGACCTTGTCGAAAATAAAAAATAAAAAAATTATTAATTCATAAATATAGAGAATAAATTTATTTGAATAGCTAATTTGTTTAATTTAACAAAAATGGTGCATTTTTATGTGAATTACGATCTTCTAGCTCACTTGGAAAGATTTCAATTCGCTCAAGAATTTTAAAAGGTCTCCCGGATGTAATTGTACCTTTGTCACATCAGATTTTCATTTGGCCTCTTAAGTAAAAAAGTATTTCTGAAGATTAAACAGTACATTTCTAAACAAAGTTAACAGGCCACTTAAGAAGTTTAAAAGCTGCTCTTAAACACTGCTTAAACCGCTCATAAACACAGCTTAAACTGTTTTAAACATTGTCCAGTCATTTTTTATTAAAAAGCTTAAACTAACTTAAACATTACTTAAATCGCTCATAAACGCTGCTTAAACCGCTCATAAACACTGCTTAGGCAATGTTTCGAAACATTGTTAACTTTGTTTAGAAATGTACTGTAAATGCACAATTTTGAGACCCTTTTTCAAAAATAAACCTAACAGGTCAGACATTAATAATTTTGAGAGCTATTCCAGATTAGAATTTTTCTATCACCAAAAATCATCATTTTCTAAAGTTTCTCTTTGCATTCTAAAAAAACGCTCGTCAAATAAAAATACTTATTGTCAAAAAATACCTAAGTAAATTTGAAATAGTTTTTTGTAAAAATACTCTTTAATAAAGAAAAATATTTCGTCAAATTTAAATAATGTATAATCGCGCAGTTGCTTTAATATCATACAGTCATATAATTCTATCTTTTTTCTATTTTCTTATCCCTTTAGACGAGTTAATATAGCTTTGATCATGATCCTCATGGTTTCGAAGCATTTGGAAATTCTGATTTTCATCAATACAATGGAGATGTATTCGTGCTAAACATTTCGAATTAATGGAACATTTATGATATTATTTAATTGCATTTATAGTGCTGTGAGTTTGGTGAATCCATTTTTTTTCAAACTTTTGAAGGCCTCATTGTAATTGTTAAATATAATTTCAGCGCTCAACTTCCTTCCTCCTCTTAAACAAACAACAACAATATAAACAAAAAAATAAACATTGAAAAAAAGATGAAAATTTCTTAACTGAGAAAAAAAAAACAACTTCTTAATTTCTTGAAAGTATCATTTGATACTCATCCTCATCGCTCAAGTCTTCTTCTGACCAATAGTTGGATCTTGAACGTGCCATTACTTGCCTACTTGATTGACCATTTGCTTGACCATCTGTTTGACCATTTTTCTTAATGCTGGCTTATTCGGCATAACATCCGATCGGTTTTTCTTCGAAATATATAACCTTGTCGCGGAAAACCAGGCCATCTACCCATTCATATGGTGCTTTGGCATTGTTTATAATGTCTGTGAACGACATATAACCGTGCCAATGGTTCTCTCTCATTATTAACTATATTGAGGGACGCAATGGCAGAGAACCCTGATTCCTGAGCCCTATCGCTCAAGTAGAGCTTGAGGTCGTCAACGTTTATGTCTTATTGCATATTAAATTAAAGCATTTTCTCCCTGCTTCAAAATGATATATAGAAAGCTGGTACTTCAAAAAAAAACTAAGAAAAAATTTTACACTTAATCCTTTCATATAGGCAAAAGTGTATGTTTTAAATAGACAATAGATTTAGACTCAAGGTGAACACTTTTTTTCATATTCGGGTATTATTTAGATAGATGACTGAAAGTTTTATATAAATGTAAATTATTAGACAACCAAATGAATCTGTTCAAAAGCAAAGCTTAATAAATCAAAAAAATTCATTTTTTTCATATTTTTGGACAATCCTAGTATTTATTAGATGTTTATTTATATTTTTTTAACCGTTTATCACATTAAAGCGACCAATAGCTCATTTTAATCACCATTAAATATGGATTCAGAAAATATATAAAACATGTATATTTGAAAAAAAAATTTGGAGGATTATTTTGGTCATTATTAGTGGTCAAGAACGCTGACCAATCAGGTAGATGTCTCATTTTTTGAAAAAAAAGACTTTCATATTCGTAAACAGGATAAAATTTTGAACAAGTGAGTAAAATGTTAGAAAATTTGAAAAAATAGAACTCTATTTTTTTTTAATTCAAAAATTGGGCGGACTTTTTTTGAACACCCGTTACGATATTGAAATTTTTCTCGATCTTAAACAATTGAATTAGGTAACCTCTTTTTCATCGTATTTCAAGGGTAGTTAGACCTAAGAGCCTTAGTCTTTATTAAAAGCTTTTGTTACGTATGCACATTTGGTGGCAAGTCTTTGTACTTTTTCTATCATTTAATGCCTCACTTTTTAAATGGACTCCAAGCTACCGCTGCATGTTCAAGATTGGGTCTAGCATACGTAGTGTACAAGTTTTGAATGTATTCAGGTTCAAAGCCGTGAATGTTTGCTTAAGTGTAGCCAATGCAAAATAAGCTATTGGCGTAGAGCTTTTTATCTGATCGTCCCATTTAAGGTCATTCCTAATTATTATATCAAGGCCTCTTTCTGAGTTTGTAGTTCCTAAGACGTGTATCGAATTTTGGGAATCTAGGCCACTCCTAAAATAATATTCTCTTTTATGATGAATTTGAGGGTTACCAAGGTGCATAACTTTACATTTATCAAAGTCAAAATTCATCTTCCATTGTTGACTCCATTCGATTAATGAATCAAGATCTTTTTGCAACATATCTTGATCAAGTGGATTTCATGTAATCGCTAAGAGCTTACTATCGTCTGCAAATAATTTAACAAGATGTTGAAGTTGTTTATGAAAAAAAGTGAATAATAATGGCCCAGGGACAGAACCTTGGGGTACACCACTCAACACATCTTTCCAATTTGATTTCATACTGTCAAGAACAACTCTTTGTTTACGATTTTTTAAAAACAATTCTAACCAGGCTAAAAGCAAACCATGGAAACCAAGACTTTTTAACTTTGCTATTAGTTCGGCATGAGGTTCCATGTCGAAGGCTTTCATGAAGGCAAAATTTATCATCTCAATAGCAAAACCACGATTTAGTTTCTCAGTAATTAGATCGAGAGTTTCAATGATATTTGTAACACAAGACTTGAACTTTACAAAGCCATGTTGTAAGTTATTTTGTTAAATGCAAGTAATTTTTTTTCATGAAAGTATTTTTAGAAAAGTGAGATTTTTTGGTGATAAAAATTGCTGGTGACAAATTTATCTAAGTAAACGCGATTATACTAGATATTTTTGGCAAATTGAAGTTTGAGATCAAGATCAAAAGATCAAAATATAAATTGTAATATTTTTTTTAATAATAGAGGAAAAATCAATTTTTTCCAAAGCAATTACTTGACATGTCATGTCAAGTTTATTTTCATATTTAAAATTTTAAAATGTCCCTTTTTATTGAACTTTAAAAGGTTTAAATATTTTAATTGATTTGAATGTAAACTTACTTTTAAAGACAAAAAAATCAACTGTTTTAAAATTTAAAATTTATTGAAGTAGAA
>QEOQ01000508.1:5349534-5365704 GCA_010279815.1 Brachionus plicatilis
AGTGACATCTTAAAAATCACAAATATAGAAAATTTTTGTTTATCGCTTTAAATAATTTTACCTGGTAAATTGTCTGTCAAATTACATGGGATCATATATTCTCCTCCAGCTATTGGCAATGCTCCGATTAGTTCATTTATCTTACTCACCTCACTCTTTGGACCAGCTAAAAGAGAAGTACCAGTATCAGCTATGGCTTGACAGCCGCCTTGGCAAAACGAAGAACCTTTAGTGTTGACTCTTAAAGATTAAAAATTTTACTGAAAAAAAATGTATTAAATTTATCAAAATCTACTCGTCCATCTTGAATTGCCAGTATCCAACTCTTGTTACTGGAGCATATGTGAATTCACCTTCGTAATAATTGGGATCTGAGCCTCCAAAAAAAAGCTCACCTCCTTTCGACTCATTAGGATCACTTTTAAAAATAATTAAAATATTTCTTTTAAATATGTCAACTTTTACCGATCAAGCCAAAACGAAAAAACATTATTTTGTACTAAGCCTTGCTTAAACATATTGTTAAAAACAGTCTCTACATTATCAACTGAAATAGTCCTAAATGCCATCCCCAAAATTCCCTAAATAAAATTTTAAATTTTTGCTTTTTTTTTTCTAAATTTTAATTATTACATCAAATTTGGCGGCAACAAAAGTAATACCTAATATTTTTTTTAGAATTTAATATTAACTATTTTACAATTTAAAACTATTTTGTACATTTCCTTTCCTCAACTCTTCCTAAAGGAAAATTGGGGAAAGAAAGAGTCGAGGAAGAGTTGTGGAAAGGAAATGTACAAGTTAGTTTTAAATTGTACTGTAATTTGAAGACTAAACCTGGTTGATGAGTAGCTTCGGCAAATACTTGGTTCTTAATTGATAATCCAGCAATAGTAACTGTGTCTTGACTCAAAAAGCCAGTCAGACTTCCTGTTCCGTATTGGATCTCAAATTTAGTGTCATTACGGACATATGTTGAAGATTTATCACCATGATATTTGTGATGAACAACTTAAAATTTCAAATTTAAATTAAAAAATTAAAAATTTTGAACATGGTACGGCAAGCAATATCGGTTATGGCACATTTGCTTGATGGAACCCACAAGTTGCTAGATCCAGTATCAAAAATAACAGTAAACTTCTGCTCTGGTGTTCCAATTGAAATAGAACCATAGTATTGAGCGTCTAAATAATTTGATAGAGGTTCGGGAACAGGACCTGTATATTGGTATTTTCTTCTAAACCATGAGGTTTCAGTTCCAGCTTTTTTTAGTTGATCTCTGACTGAATCAAATTTTTGTAGCTTAATGCTATTTGAATTTAAATTCAAAATATATATTTATATTCAATGAAATTTACCTAGGAAGAGAATTGGAACTAGAGAATAGTTCAATAATTAAGAAAATAGCAAGAAAAATAAGTTTCATTCTTCAAATTTTGAATTAAATTTAAATTTTTCAAACTTAAATAATCATTTTTTTTAGGTTTAGAAAAAAATCATACTTCATTCTATCATCTGTCATAAGATAGAAAAATTTTACAAAAAGATAATTTAATCCAAAATTTATTTTTAAATAATCAAATTTTTTCAAGATAATAGTCACATGGTACACTCAAGTTCCAAGCTAAATTGATAATTTTTGATTGCTAATTTTGTTTTAGAAAACTGATTACTCTAAAATTTGCAATTGATTCTAAATTCATATTTTTTAGAAATGAAAATTTTATTTTTTCTTGGACTCTTAATTGGGTCGATTTACTGTCAAATTGATGATACATTTTGCAATTTGGACAATATAGGTAAATTTGATTATTTTGACATTGCTTGAATTAATTTGTCACCATTTTTTAGTACCCGATGATGGCGAGCAGGTTTCTATTCCATCACATAACTCATCTGAAAGATTTCAGATTTCTGCAGAGAAAAATTCCAACAAAAATTTATTTACTGTTGAAATTGATGAATTTTTTGATGGTCAAAGTAATATAGGAATATCAATAAACACTTTTGTCGGCCAAAAGTTATACACCTATAGTTATTATGATCAAAATGAACTTCTTCTAATTCAAAGTAGGCTTTTTTTATTTAATAAAATTTAAAAAAAAATGACAAAATTTTAAAATTTTGAAGATGAAAAATGCAAAGTCTATAAGCTGAACGAATCATACGGTCTAACGCCTTTTTATGTGGTCAATTCGCCTGATGGCACAGAGCACATCATTTCAGAATTGGGTTTCTTTTTGTCAAACCTAAAAATTCAGGTAAAAATTCTTAAAAATAAATAGAAAGTACAAATTTTGAAGTCATTTTTTCTCAGACCGCTTATTTAGGCTCCAAAAACAGATATGTGAGAGGAATCCCTGTGAGAGAGTGGCAAACATGTTTATATTCAAAAAAAGAAAGTTCAACTCTTAAAGTCACACTTTCTTTTACAAGTGATTTTTTACAATGACACTCTTTTGAAGATATTTTATGTGGCTAACTTTAAGATGAAAAATTGTGGGTACCAGCTTTATCTATTAAAGGATATGAATCAATACCAGTTCAAGCAAAAATTGAATACAAAGACAAAGATTCAAACTATTTTACTGAGTATATTTCCTATACTCAATTCAAACCAGGAATTCTTCTCCAGGAGGAAGACTATTTCGTAATTAACTTCATGTGGTTTTAAGATTTTATTTATTTCAGTTTCATTTAGACTCGCTCGGGCATCTACTGTGAAGGAAGAATTACAAAAAAACCTTTGCCCAATATTCCCAACTCTTTTTCACTAGTTCTTCAGGCAGCTCAATCTAGTGTTGGTGCTGATAGCCTCATTGGAACAATATCAACTAGTAGAGTAATTTTTTTTTCGATTTTTTTCTAATAAAATTTCAAGTTTTTTTTTACAATTAGTTGGAATTGGATTATGATAAAAAACTTTTTAGATACGACTATAGACTTAATGGAATTAGATACACTGAAATACATGATAGAACTACCAACCTCAAATATGTCCTAGACCGGTATCACCGAAATTGTTCCATACAACTAATGCAGGATTTGAGCATCGAAGATAATCCATTTGAATTATTTGAATTCAATAAGGATCCTCCATTTGAATATGTTGGCCAAGTAAGTTTTTAATGGTGATTTAATACCAGGATTTTTACCGTTTTCTACGTAAAATTACGTAAATTTTCGTAATTATACGAAATTTTACAGTACAATTTAAAACTTACTTGTAAATTTCTCTTCCTTAACTCTTCCTTTCCCCACTGGAATAGTTGAAGTAGAGTTGAGGAAAAGAAATGCACAAGTTCGTTTTAATTTGTACTGTACAATTAAAAAATTCGGATTTTACGTAAATTTTCGTAATTATACGAAATTTTACAGTACAATTTAAAACTTACTTGTAAATTGTACTGTACAATTAAAAAATTCGGATTTTACGTAAATTTTCGTAAAAAAGTGTTAAATTTTTTTTAAAGTAATTTTTTGTGTTTTTGAAATTTTCCTAAAATTCTAAGAAATAGCTTGAAAATTGGCTTTTTTTTGTCCTTTGGCTGTTTCTACCAGTTTTTTCGAAAATTTTTGTAAAATTACGTAAATTTACTTAAAAAGTGGTAATTTTACGTAGAAAACGGTAAAAACCCAAGTGTACTATAAAAATAGAAAATAGAAAAATTATTCTCAATTTTTTTTGAAAGAGAAGAGTAAGAGGAGTTAACACAGATGTTTGGATTGCACCTAGGGGAGGTGAAAAATGGAATGGAACTTGGGAATGGCATTTTATGGCTGATGGATGGATTGTACAGGAATCAACTGCTATCAAGCGTAATGAACCACTATTATTGTTATTTAATTTGAATGTGCCATCTCCAAATGGAAATGTATGCAAAAATTCATGTTAAAATAATGTGACATTAAAAAAAATTATTTAGATCAAAAGACCCATTTATTACCACATATCTAATTTTGATCAAACTCGAATTGACATTTTTGATTTTGACGTTTCAACCTGCACTAGTCTTAAAAATCAGCATTTAAGATTTAGCCTAACTTGTAAGTTTAGATTTAAAAAAAAAATTAAATTAATTTTTATTAATTTCATAGCGGACAAATATGAAATAATGAAAAATAATAGACTCTCTCTGAGAGAAGGATTGGTTAATGCCATAAAAGAAACTACTCAAGTCAGCTACATTCGTATTTCTCAACTTGAAGTAATCATCACCTTATTTTATCACCTTATTTTACTAAAATTTCTGTTTAATAGCCAGTCTTCGATAATGGAACTGTTTATGTACTGTTTACATTAATAGAAAGATCAACTCTTGGAACTGGTGATCAAATTAAATTAGAAGGTTTTGATCTTTTTTTATTTAAACAAAAGTAATTAAATTTTTTAGATGCCATAAAAAGCCTTAATGACTCAATAATTTCATCAAAATTGTCAGTAAGTTTTGTTGACTTGGATAACAAGGTGAGTTGATGGAATAAAAATAAGTAAAAATAATTTAGTTTTGTTCATAAAATTAAGAATTATGAAGTAAAAGCTGATGGTGGAAGTTTGATTCCATTAAGTGAAAGAAATGGCAGATACGAATATTCTTATTACGATATAAAGAAAGGATATGGTGGTGGAGAAGTTGCTGGATTTATAATTGGTTTTTTGATTGTTGGTTTAGTTGTTGGCTTGGTTGCTGGCATTTTTTTCATCATCAGACGCCAATCTATAACTTTGGGCCCATTAAGTTTTTTGAATCCAAACTTCAAAAATGAAGCTTAATTTTTTCATTTTCACAAACATTTTCAAAATTAAACTAACTATTAAATATATTATTAAATAAACCATGTTTTGTTTTTAATTTTTTTTTAACACACAGATTTTAACAAACGGCTATCATATTGAGAAAAAACTTCACTCGAATGACTCCAGTCACAGTTAAAAAAATTTTTAAGTTATCCTATACATAATTTAATCCTAATTTTGATTATTAAAGCTTAAAATATATTTAAAAAAAAAACTAAAATTAATTTATTAATTCTTATCTCTGATATATTGAATTTAAAAGTTAAAAAATTTTAAAAAAATTCAAAAAAATCAAACTAGAGATATAATTATTCAATTGAGTGCATTGATAGCATATATTATTCGAAAAAATATTTAATAAAATTATCCTCCAAAATATATTCAGTAAGTTTTTAGTGTTAAAAAAATTTTAATTTTGCGACTATGGCTTTGCGTAAAATTGCGTAATATCAAAATTAAAATCACTTTAGAAAATTTATTTGATAAATTATCTTTATTTTTTTATCAAATCCAAGGTTCGTATTTATTCAAGACAAGAAATTTTTTTAAATAATTTTTTAATCATGCTAGCGAGTATTTTTAGCAAATTTTCTTTTTAAAGATAAACAATATTTTTGAAGTGATAATCTAATTTAAGAATTGATAGAAAAACAGTTTTAGAAAAAGAAAAATAAAGAATTTTTAAACCTTTAAAAATGATTTTTGAATGGAAATGCTTATTATCATGCTGCATTGTAATTATGTATTTGAGTACAGTTCAAGCTCAAGAGCAAGACCTTGAGTTTTGTGATGTACAAAATCTCCGTAAAAATTTTTTTTGTTAAGAATTTTTAATGACTAAATAGGAATTGTTTTTAGCTGCCGATCCATTGCAGCTTAAAATTCCCAGATTAAACCAAACAGACCAGTACCAAGCAGTTTTGGAAAGAAATGATTTTGGCTTGACAGAAGAGATTATAGAATTTTTTGATGGCGCAGCTAATTTTGGAGTAGCTGTTACCACTCTAGCCGGAGAAATTACTCGTAGTTATGCAAATTTTTTTTATAATCAACTTTTACTGGTTAAAGGTAAAATTAATTAAAATTAACTTGATTTCAAAAGATAAATATTTAATTTTTGTTAAATCTCTTAGGCAAAGAATGTTCAGTGAAAAAATTGAATGAATCATACGATTTAACACCTTTTCAATTAGTAATTGATCAGCAAGGAAATGAACACATAATTTCTCCATTAAGCTTAGCTTTAAAATATTTAGAGGTGAAATTTAAATTTTTCAAAATTACGACTTATTTTTCAAAGCTAGAAGCAATTTTGTATAAGCATTATAAAAAAGTTATTTCTAAATCTTCTTTATTCAGCAAATTTTTTTTTCAACAATTTTGGTGATTGCTCCTTTTTTATGTAATTATTTTTTATATTAAAAAATGACAATTGTTTTCTAATTCGGTGAAAAATTTAAACGAATATGTTAGATGAATAATATTTAGTTCTGATTTGTAACAGCTTTTGTTTAGATAATTTTTATAAATTTTGTAGCTAGGTTATTTTTTATGTTAGAATTGAAGACCCAAAAAATTCGCGAATTCATTTTTGGTACCAAAATTTTTTAATAAAATACCACATTTTTTAAGTTACATACCACAATTTTATTAAAAAAAAACACAAATATTAAAAAAAAGAATATTCTAATTTTTTTAATTTACAAAAATATTTTTGTCGCCACAAAAAATTCATATAAAAAAAATTTTTTTAAACAAACAAAATATTTATTATCAAAAAAAAATAAAAAAAAATTACCTTCAGTATCTATTTTTCATCATTTTACTGACACATTTTACGCACGATTTTGACTTGCTGTCAACCACTTCGTTCTGATCTGATTCGATTCTTGGTCTTTTTGACAAAACTTCATCATCTGAATCTTCGTCAGATTGAAGCTTGTGTTTCGCTTGGTTGAAGAAGGAGAGCCTTTAATTTGTTATTTAATAAGTGATTATTTATTTAATCAAGTGTTAATCTTTATTTTTAAGGATTATTTTAAAAATTGTGAACATTTTTTTAATAATTGTAGTATTCTATTAAAAAATTGTTTAATCGATTTTAATAGGTCCTAAAAAATTATTAGATTTTAAGATATTTTGATACTCAGTAATTTGTGATGAATTTTTTTGTCCCCTTTTGAACAAGGATAATTTTTAAGTAAATACTTCTCCAAAATTGCTCTTATCTTTGGTCTTTTGGATTGTTTGATCTAATTTTTTGAAGTTTGTTTACATTGGATCATCATCTTTTGTAAGAGGCATTCCAGTAAATGAATGGCAAACATGTGCATTTGACAAAGCTAAAAAAGAAACTTTAAAGATAACCATTTCTTATTCAAGTACTATTTTATTTAAAAAATGCTTTTTTTAAAGTTAATTTTAAGATGACAAAAAATGGTCACCAGCGCAAATAATTCCAGATTTTCCATCAATCCCGGTTCAGTTTTTAGTTGAGTCAAAAAATCAAGATGGCACTTATAAGACCGAATACTTTTCTGTTTTTAAATACAAACATGGAATTGATTTGGAAGTTGAAGACTATTTTCTTCCATCAGGAATATTTTGTCCCGGTCTAGCCAATTTGAAGCCTTTACCCAACATTCCAAAAGCTTTTTCATTTGCCAATCAACTAGTTGAAACAGTGGAAGAAGTTATGGATAAAGCAGGAAAAATTGATACCATTCGTGTAATAATTTTTTTATAAATATTTAAAAAATGCTTTATTACTACTTTTATTCCATTTTTCTTTAGGAGGAATATGACTATGAGGCAAAGCTTTTTAGATTTGATTACGATAAAGAAAATGTACCCATGACTGAAATTCATGACTTTAACACAGGTATAAAACTTAAGTTTGGGCGGTATTTATTGTATCATCAAATATCTAAAATTTATCATCAAATGTTTTTATTTCTATCATCAAATTTATTAAAATTTCATCGAAAAAAAAATATATATATCAATAAAAAAATTCATCATCAAAATATACAAAAATTTAGATTTATTAAGTAGAAAATATTGATCAATAATTTTTTTTATTATTAAAAAAAAATTATTATTACCAAAATCAATTAAAATATAGAATATAAAAAAAATATCTTAATTAAGCTTTTTTGATTAGTTAAGGTCAACCACGAGTTGTTTTTTTTAACCATCATCAAGTGTCCTAGCATTATCAGGATTTTAGTAAATTATTCTTTATATGTATATATATAGAATGTTTGTATGTATAACTTTTTGAATATCTTGGAAAATCACATAAAATTCTCCTGTATTATAACCAATTATTTTCATCTACATCAGCTGATATACAATATCAATATGTTTATAAGGTACACTTTCATTATTTACAAAATCATCGAAATTTTAATCTAATTTTTTCAAATTCGAATTTTGGGCTATTTTGAACTAACTCTTGGTTTAATTTGAATTGTGAATTGAAAAATGTTAATTGAAAATATCGTAATTATCCGAATTTATTAACATGTCTTTAAAATTGGGCACTGTTTTAAAAAAAATAAAAATTCATTATTAATGACATGTAATTATATGTGAATAAATTTTATTTTATTTTATTTATTTTATTGAGATTTTAATTAATTAAGTTTTGTTAATGTGAGCATGATCATCAACTTCAAGTTGCCTAAAAATTATTAAAAATAGTTTCAGCTTTTATGAATTCAATTATAAATGGAAATTTAATTGTGTTTTAAATCCGGAAGTCAAAAAAACCATATGTATTTTTTAACAAAATTTAACTTATTCCTTTTTTAAGACATGTCATTTAAATTGAACATTGCTCTTTTTTTTAAAATCAGTGTTCATTTATTAGTGATAACTCAATTCCATTAAGTTAAAATACACAATTATTTTCTTGAAAAACTACTGGTACAAGTATTAATAAATCAAATGTAAAATTCCAAAATTTTTACAATAAAATTTTAAAATAATCTATAAAATATTTTATTTAATGCATTGTTGATTCATTTAAAAATTTTATTTTTTTTTAGTAATTTTTTAAATTTAATTCAGAGAAAAGAAAATTGATATAAAAAAATGTTTTGATAAGTTATTTTTTATTTGTTGAAAAAATATTTTTGATGACAAAAATTTAATTTTGATGGAAAATTTGATGGCAAATTCTGATTTATAATATTTAATAATATAATGAAAATATTTATTCCCCTTTTTAACTTTATTTTATTAAGGTCTAAACTATATTACTAATCGAAAAACTGGGGTTTGCAGAATCGAAAAATTAAAAGGTGGTTCTCCTGATAGCCAAACAAATGGCTCGTTGATAGAAATACGTGATCCCACGGCATTTTTTGATTTTGATAATGCTGAAGTCCATTTTGTAGGACTGGTAAAAAATTTATCTGGTCATAGTGTGACAAATTTTGATAAGCTTACTTTTTTAAAAAGAAAAGGATAGATGGTATATTGACTAATGTTTGGATCGGAAAAAAGAAATTGAATGGAAAAGATTCCATTATTGAATGGCATTTCTTAGCTCAAACTTGGAATAAAACTGAATGGACTGAGCCATACCAAACTACTCCTTTGAAAATAATCATTTTTACCCCGATTCTCATTCCCGGAACCAATATAACTGTACCATCAAATAATTTTATTATTTTTTTTTAAAGTTAATTCAAGGGTACGGGAAAGTTTACAAATAATGTATTCTATTTCAGTGAACATGAATTGAATATTTATGAATTTAACATTCGGGCTTGCTTGGAAGATAAGCCTAGACAAACATTATCCATTTCAATTTCATGTAATTTTTTGTGAGTTTTGTTTTTATCACATAATCTAATTTTGTTGTTTTTAAAGCCAAATATTCTGATTTAATCAAATCAAGCTTGCAGTCATTTAGACGTGGCTTTGTAATGGCCGTCAAAGACATTGCCCGAGTTACTATTTTAAGAATATCACCTCCAAGGGTTAAAAAATTTTTTAACCAATTTTTATTAAAAAAAACTTTTTTAAAACTCAAAATTATTTAAGTTCAAATTTTTGAGTTTTGAAGATTTGAAGTATTTTTTTAACTATTCTAACAGCTTAATTTAGGTTGCTTTTGCTGAAGATGAAATTATAGCTTCGTTTACCATTTTTGAACGTTCTGAGTATGGAGACGTCATATTTCCTAAAGATGACGTAGTCTTAAAAGGTAAAATTTTATTCATCCGTGTTGATTATTTAAAATAATTTAAAATTTAGATGCTGTTCAAAATCTTAATGATTATTTTACTCAATCTGATCTTGAAATAAAATTCATGGATGATCTAAAGAGAGTTAGTTTTTTAGTTTATTTTTTAAAAGAAATTAAAATTTTTTAAAAGAATGTCTCTGTGGTTGGACTTTCAAAAACATTAAATGATCACTTTGAATTCGAGGGTATTGAGAAGATAAGAATTGGAAAAGTTGATAATGGATATTCAGGAAGTAATAATTTTTTATTTTAATAACTTGGATATTTAATTAATTTTAAATTTAAAGGTTCAGTTGTGATTCTAGCCATTGTAATTTTGGTATTGGGAAGCTTATTTAGCTTGATATTGACAATATTGCATAAACAAGGCAAAATCAAACTACCACTAATAAATTAATTATTTTTATTTAAAGACACTTAATTTTAATGAAATATTTTTTAATTTCAAATTTTGCTCTATTATCAACCTTAATTAAATAAAAAATGATAAACATAAAAATTTTATTTTCTATTATTATCAATTTGTTTTTAAAATTTATTGGTGATAAAATTAAATATTTTAAAATAGCCAAATTCATCAAATTAAAAAAAGAATATCTTTTATTTTTCTTAATAAACTGGTACATGATAAACTTATCGTTTTTTAGATAATTATTCTGGGTAGATAATGAACCAAGCTAGAAAATTCAAATCGCAATGAGCATATCTTCAAAAGATTTACTAGTTGCATGATTTTTTTTATTTTCAAAAGATCAGTTATTATTTTTATTAAATTTTGAAAATGTCAAAAATCTGGATAAAATTTATATTTTGCATATTTTTTGTGCAATTTAAAATTTTTGCTGGCCAAGATTCAGTGTGTGATCCTCCATGTAAGATAATGCTTCTATTAAAACAAAATTTTAAGTTAAATATTTAGCTTCAGATGATTTGAAAATTCCTAGTTTACCAGTTAATGGAAAATTTCGAGTACTGATAGAAAAAAATGCTGATGGAATTACTGAAGAAACGACAGAAATTTATGATGGCCTAAACAATGTAGGAATTATCACTTACTATTTGGCTTCAATTAAAACAAAAATGTATGCATATTACAAAATAAATGAGTTGATAACAATAGCAGGTATTAAATTGGCAAAAAATAGAAGAAAAATTTAGGGCATCTTGAAGTTGATGATCTATTCAATATATCATTTCAATTCAAAGAGTTTATCTTTAGATATTAAAATTAATCTTTAAATTTATTTAAATAATTTTAATGTAAAATTCTTTACATGTTATGTAGATTTAAAAAATAGAAAAAAATTTGTTTAAAAAATATTTGTAGAAAAGATCGATCTTTTCATTTTATTACTTATTTGAAACACAAATTTCACAAATGATTTGAAATTCATTTTTAAACTTAATTTTAATTTTGAGTCCTAGATACAAATACTTTTGAAATAAAAATTTTAAAAGTAAACTCTACAAAAAATCAATTTAAAAAAATTTTAATTTAGAAATCAATTTTATCAATGTATTTAGAAAATATTTTTTTTAATTATTTAATTTTTTAGTCTTCATAACATGTAAAGCATGTGACATTAAAATTATTTAAAATAAGTTTAAAGATTGATTTTAATATTTAAAGATAAACTCTTTGAATTGAAATGATATTTTGAATTGATCTTCAACTTCAAGATGCCAAATTTAGATGTTTTTTAATTAATTTTATTCCTAAAAAGGAGATGTATGCAAAGTTTATCCTTTAAACACTTCCATTGGGTTGACACCGTTTCAAATAATAAACGTAAATGGTTCACAACATATTGCTTCTCCATTAACAGTTCTGTCTTTGAGTCAAGATTTAAATGTAAAATTTTGCTATTCTTTTTTTTAATTTTGACCAAGATAAACCAAAAATTTTAGTTTAAATTTATTGGCTCCGATGGCTTTGTCAGAGGAATACCAGTTAATGAATGGCAATACTGTATTGAACCAATTCAAGGAAGTGCATTTTTGAAAATTAAAGTTTCTTTTTCCGGTAAGATAAAAAAATGGTCTATCTCATAAATTTTGATTTTTTTTTTAAAAAAAAGATGAAAAAAAATGGACACCTGCCCTGCAAATAAAATCTTTCCCCTCCATTCCTGTTCAAGTTTCTATTCAATATAGATCACCAAATGAAACAGCTATAAAAAATGAGTTCTATTCAATAACTAAATTGAGAGAACTCGATTTTGTTCAAGAAGAAGAGTATTTTGTAAGCCTATGGTTTTTTTTCAACTTTTTTTAAACTCAATGTCTATTTTAGACTCCTAAAGGAATCTACTGTCCTGGTCGAAAAAGTGTGATGAAGCTTCCACAAATCCCCAATTCATTTGCATTTGCTAATCAAGTTGTTGTGCCATTTCCAAATTCGTTTGACAAAGTTGGAACAATAGAAACTCTATTTGTGAGCCTTGCTAAAATTAAAAATCAATTAAAATTTTCATTTTTATTTTCAATTTATAATAGGAAGAATACAATTTAGAAAATAAGGTATTTCATATGGCCTACAGCTCAGCAAATTCTATTAGCAATGAAATTCATGATTTTAATACAGGTCTTGTTTACAAAACTGATAGAAAGACCGGAAATTGTCTCGTTTCTAACATAACTGGATCAAGTGTTGATTCACTTAAAAATGGTTCTTTTATTTATGAGAGAAACCCGAGTCAAATTTTTGATCTGGAAGAATCAAGCGCTCAGTTTGTTGGATTAGTAAATATAATCTGATTGAATTTTTTTTAGAAATTAAAATTTTAAACAGAAAAGAGTTAATGGCATTAATTGTTATGTTTGGATCGGACAAAGGGACCTTAATGGGATCAATTCAAGTATAGAATGGTATTTTTTATCTGACTTGTGGAATCTGACTGATTACGGGATTATGGGACAACGATACTCAGTACCATTACAAGTCATAATGTATTTGCCAGTTCCAACTCAACAAGATAAAAACAAAAATGTAATTATTGAAAAAAAATTGAATAATCATATTTTAGAGCCATTTTTCTCAAGCAAATTTTAGAAGTGAAAAACAACATATTTGCATTTAGCCCCATTCCTTTTGTTGATAGAGACTATGATATAAATAGTTGCTATGAAAATTCTGCCAAAAAATATTTCATCTTTGAACTTGGAGGTATAATTCACATTCAATTTGGTTTAATTTTTTGTGTTTGAATTACAAAATGTGTCCAATGTTGAAATAACATTGAAAAAGTGCGATGTTTCAAATAAAAAAATAATTTTTTTTTTTTATAAATTTTGACTTTTGGTTTGTGATATGATGAACCTTAAGATAATATTTGTAGTTTAAAAAACTATCTATATATTATAAATAGAGTTTTTGTTAAAATGCATCAAACGAACGTCAATTTTAACTAAAGTCAAAATTTATAAAGAAAAAATCAAAGTTTTTCGAGTCTAGTTGGTAATGTGAGCTGTAAAATTCTTGTTCTCATGTTTTGTGAAATATTTGTCCACCTAATCTAAAAATTGTTCACCTAATTTAAAAACTATTTTGAAATTTTTCATCTATTTAGAAAAAAGCATTAAAAATTTAAATAGATAAAAAAATAGATAAATAGAAAAATCATTAAAAATTTGAAGTTGGCCGAAGTAGGTAAAATTTGCGAAAAAGATGATTCTATGTTCTCCATAATCAAACACTTGAAGGGTGAAAAATTAATAGTAATTTTCTTTATTTTTTTTTATTATTTATGTCTAAAGGAAAAGATTTAATTAAAGAGCGCATTTGGGTATTTGGAATTGTAGAAAGGGTAATTCCAGGTCAACCAGATCAGAGAAAATGCTATTTCTAAAGCTCCTTCAAATTAAAAAAAAACAAAAAAATTTTTAACTTCAATTGTTTATTTTTATTTCAGTTTCGAGAATTAGGCATTTTATTAAATAGCTTCATTCAATTTTTTCACCTAATTCTATTTTGGTTCACTTTATAATGAACAAAAAAATTAGCCGAGAACAAAAATTGTTCGTATAATTGGTGAACAATGGTTAACTTAACCGACAAAATCCAGTTTTTTAACGATTGAATATAAAATTAAATCTAAATGAATCATTTTTTTTTCTTTTTTTTTATTTTTTATTTTATTTCATCTTATTTAACTTTATTTGATATTGTAAATATCAAATACAATTTGAACAAAAATTCTTGCTTTTTTTTAAAAAATTAAAATTAAAGATAACAAAATTATTAAAAAAAATACTGCAATTTAGTGCAACTTACTTTGTTGCACCTTTTTTGCCTAAAATAAAATCTTATTTTTTTTTATAGTAAAACAAATCAATGATCAATTTAAATCTTATTGAATTTTTATTTATTTCTTAGTTTAACCTTAGGAAAGATATTTTAGGTAAAATAGGTGCAAAAAAGTATATTGCACTGTATTGCAGTATTTTTTTAAATACATTTTTTTATCTTTAATTTTAATTTATCAAAAAAAGAAGAATTTTTGTTCAATTTGAATTAGAAATTCACAATACCGTTTATTTTATATTTATTTTTTTCATGTATTTTTATTCTGATGGAATATTAGATCGGTACAGATAAACAAATAAATAATTAATTTTTTTTTTCTGAAACCAGAGTTTTTAAAAGACAAGTCTCAAGTCAAGTCCAAGCCCGGAGTTTTTTTTTCCAAAAGTCCAAAAACTTTCAAATTTTATAATTATTAAAGATTGTTAAATTATTAAAGTATTTTAAAATGATTAATTGTTTTAATCTTGATGACTCGAAGTTCCGAGATCCCAAAGTCATTTTTTTTCCAGTTTTACAAATTAATCAAGGGTACTATTTTTCGTGCTATTTAAATTATTTCTGCTACAAAAATAAAAATGGAATAAAAAAAATTTATGTTTATTTTTTGTGATACAAAATTTTTTTTTGGTCAATTGATTGATTTTTAATTTAAACTCAAATAGAGAATATATTTTATAATATTTTTTTAAGAAATATTTTTTTCCATTTATGTAAAGTAATTATTCTAGGAAAATTGAATTAAACGGAAAATCACGAAAATGTCCGCCTTATTCTCAACTACTGTCAAAGAATTTTTCCAGTCATTTTTCATTGATTAACATTATCTGAAGTTCGGGCTTGAACCTTTTTTTTAATGACTTGGACTTTATTTTGTGACTTTTAAACAACTCTGTTTGAAACTGATGTTATTTCAGCTTTGGATACATTTTTTAAAAAATTAAACACAAAAAATTAAACTATTTCTAAACTTTTTTAAATTTAAAAAAGCGGATCTATCGCATATAATAAAATCAAATTTGTACGAATTCAGAAGATCCTTGATCAAAATATTACATGAGGAAATAAAAGTAACAATTCTTAGAATTTCTCAAATGGAAATTGTGTTCGATCCAAATGGAGTTTTTGTGCTTTTTACTCTTTTAGATAAACCTAAATCATACGGACCAGTTCCTTATCCAAAGGATGATTTACCTCTAGAAGGTTTTGTTGATTTATTGGCGCTTGAATGGATCTTATCGCACTTTTTAATTAAAATTAAAGTGAATATTATTACTCAAATTAATTAATTTCACTTTTTAAAAATTGAAGATAAGAAAAAAATAGAGAATATTTATTTCTTAAATAATAATAATGATAATAAATAAGATCTTAATTTTAGGCTATGCTTGGTTAAGATATTTTTAAAAAAATTTATTTATAAATCAAAAGTTTGGCTTCATTAATTAATAAAGTTTAGCAGATCTAAACAACTTCGATCATGCGACAAGATTCATTTAACACTCATTTTAAGACTTTTTGAAATTAATTTTTGTTTAGATGCAGCAAAAAGATTAAGAGAATCAATAGAAAAAGATAAAATCCAAATAGAATTTAAATCGTTTGAAGACAATGATGTAAGAATTTTGAAAATATTAAATTTATTAAATTATATTGAATTGTAAAGGAGTACATAGTTCCAGTATTCAAAGATAGCCTTTTAGAAATCGGAAATTACAAAGAAGGATTTGTAGAAATAAATAATCTAAAAGCTAGTAGAAAATATTCTGGAGGTAAAGAGATATTAAAATAATAAAAATTTAAGAA
>QEOQ01000508.1:5369333-5380088 GCA_010279815.1 Brachionus plicatilis
ATTTTTGTTCAATTTGTATTTGAATTTCACAATACCATTGAACGGCAAAAAATTTATGTGGCCGCCTTAATAACTACATGGAACGGCAAAAGACTTATTTTTAAAAAATAATTTTTCAACTCAAGTCAATCAATTCAAGTCAAAAGACTTGAAAAAAAAAATAAATTCAAGTCAAATCTTTTGAATTTAAGACTTTTAAACAACTCTGTTTTTGCTCAAACAAAAAATTGACTATTTTAATGTAATAATTTATTTAAATGAAGTAAAAAATTAAATATTTTCAAATAACATCCGCTTATTATACTATACTTTATTAATTATACTTTGCTTTTCAAAATCTTTTAAAATCCGCATCTTTTTTAAAAAAATTTAGTTTTTTATTGAAAATAAAGTAAGAAAAGCAGTAAAAAAAACTTAAAATTAAAATCTTTTAAGAATAAGGTATATTTAAATACAATTACTATCACATTATTCATTAGCTGTTGATTGTCTATTCGGCACTTTAGACATCAGTTCCCCTTTCAGAGCTTCCCTTTTGGCTTTTTCGTCACCATCAACTGGTGAACGCAAGCTGTTCAATATACTTTTTGTTTTGTCGAAATAAATTGTGTTCAGCGAATGTCTTATTTGGTTTTCCATTTCTTCCACCATGCGACCAATGTTAGCTATATGGGTCGAGTCGGCTAATGAGGCGTCTTGCTCTTTTTGCCGCATCAAACTTCCGCCTAAATTCATCATTCCCGAGTCAGCTTTGTTTGTCTGAAGCCACAACATTACAGTTGAAGTCAGCTTATAATGCACCTTACTCGAAGTTGACCTTTCTTGTACTTCAATAACGTGAATGGAATCCCAGCACCCTTTAATCTTTTGATTGCTGCCATCACCAGCTTTTTTGATCAGAATTACTCCAGCAAAACCAAAGTCATTGTCCCAAAAATAAACTGAAGAAACGCCACCTTCAAAATACATTTCTCTATATTGTTCGAATGCTGAATTAGCTTCAACTTCTAGTTTCCTTAGTCTGTCCGAAGGTTGTATTCCTTCTTCAAAGACCGGATCGTACTGGTTGCTCCAAGGCGATCGGTATGAGTCGCCATCTCGATTGTAATCACATAACAAATAATCTTTGCCCACCAATTTGTCTCTTGCTACTTTCAATGGCTGATCGATGGCACTCAACAAATCTTCACACAAATTGGGAACCAAATCAATTAAATTTGTCAAATTTTTTTCGATCTGCTGAGGTGGTAGACGCCGCATCAGGTCCAATGCATAATCTAATTTGTTATTTGAATCAGACATTTTAACAAATCACTCTTCTAAATCTAGTCAATTGTTCGAATGAAAAAAAATCTTAGAGACAGAGCTCAATTTTTTAATAAAAGATAAAAAAGCGCAAAAAAAGTCTTCTAAGGGCTAGATTGGAAAAAAAATGAAATACCACTATCTCTCAAACTTGTGATCGAAAATCTTTATTTTTTTAATGTTGTTCTTAGATTTTGCTTTGGAAAAGAAAAATATACTAACAAATAGTAATAATTATGGGTTTCATATTTTGCTTAACATATATAAATTGTTTCTGAATTCAAGTTAATCATTTTTTAAATTTTTTATGATTATTTTCACATTTGTATTTATAACAAATTGTCTCAACAGATAAAAGCTTGAGCGATTTAAAACAGCTAGTTGACATTTTTGCACTTTATCTTTTATAATTATTTTTATTGAAAAATACAAATTTTAGAATTTTTTTAAAAAATAATTATGCATAGAAATTTGGCTAAAGGGAATTTAACTTTTTTAGATTAATTAATTTAAATTTTTCACAAAATAAGTTTGAATCATCCAAAAAATATTTTCAAATGAATTAATCAAAAATAAAAGAACTTTTAAAAATTAATGCAAAAATTTTGCATTAGTGATCAGATAATGGAAGAATAAGTTAAAATTTTAAATAGAAATTATTTTCTAAGAATAGAAATAATAATAGTGATTTTAAGATAATTTCCAACAATTTGCTTTAAAGTTTTTTATATGATTTAAAAAAAAAAAAAAAATTAAAATATTTAAAATTGTACAGAGTTGTTTTAAAAGTCACAAATTTAAGTCCAAGTCAGGACTAGGACTTGACTTGAGATTTGTGACTTTTAAACAATTCTGAAATGGTAGCTTCCGTAGCGCGTTTTCATAAGGCACCGGTTAGTTACTCTGAAATGATATAATTGACCAGATTTAAGTATAAGATCAAGTTTCAAAAATATGCAAGATCATTTAGTCAAATTTTAACTTAACTAGTTTATTTTTTTAAAATTATTTTTATTTTTAAGGTGAAAATGATTTTCACAATTATTTGAACCTATTTTAATAGGACAAGTTTTAAATAAGAAAAAATTCAGTAGACCAAGATTCACCATGTAGCATAAGGCAGAAAAATAAGACTCTCAAAATATTTGTGCACAATATTTTTATTAAAAATTTCCACAAAATTAATAAAAATCCCCAAAAAAATAAAAAAATAATAAAGTTAATATTATGTCAAATTTTTATTTAAAATAAACATAATAAGTAAAAATACCAAAATTTTATTTCTTCCATTTAATCATTAAAAAAAAACATATTTAGTAAAAGAAAACTCAAGAAAATCTTCAAAAAAATTTAATTTTTTTTTCTAAATACAACCATTTGGGCAGTAGAAACCCCTTTTTTCTTCATGACAGCATTACAAGTTATACAAATATTTTCAATAGATAAAACTGATAAAAATTTTCAATTCAGTTAGTTTAAATTCAATATTCTTATCTTTTAACCTTTTGTTAGAATATTTCAAGACTTTTTTATAAAAATAACATTTTGCAAAACATGGTGCCTGATCGGTGGAATGATCGCGGGTCAGCTGTTTTTATTCAATTTAAAATAAAAGAGTTCTAAAGCCGTCCAAATGATGCGGGATAACTTTCGATAAATAATGATTTAAAATTTTTAACTCGCATTACTATCTAGGATCGATTTTTTTTTCAATTAAATTATTTTAAAATTTTTTATTTTATTTTTTAATATTTGTTTTAAACTGATTTTTTATCTAGCATCATATCTTAAAAACTTGATTTTTTTTGACGCAGGGTCATAGTTGATTTTAGACACAGCTTTATTGCAGGTTTTTTTAGTTTTAAATGAAAAAATGAAAAAGTGTATTTTATGGACTCATCACAAGGAGCTAATTTTAACATTGGGTCGCTTGAATGAAAATTTTATTTATTTTTTCTTTTAGAAGTAATAAATCTTATGACGGCTAAAACAGATTCCAAAGCTTTTGAAACATTCTGATCATAAAATGAACAAGATTTATTAAAATCTACGTTCAAAACATCATGTGACAAATCTTCTGGTTTCATAATTAACATTTATTCATTTCTTTTTCTTTTTAAAAAACCCAAATACAAGTTCTCCACCATTTTGTTTTATTAACACATCAGTGTGTATGTGTAATTCAGGATCAAAATTTATCAATATATCATAAGTTTCTTTAGCAAATAATACTTTAGCAATATGTTTTTAAAAAAATTTATTATTTGGCTCAATTCTTAAGTCTTCCATTTTACAGTTAAAAGTAAAAATAAAAATTATTTAAGTCATTTTTAAATTTTAAAAATATAGTTTAAAAACAAATTTTCAAACATATGCGTTTATATAAATTATCATTTTAAATGATGTACTAGAAATAATCTTAAAGTTTTTTTAATATTTATGATCCGGATCCGTGTTTTAAGAGTCAAGAATCCGGGCATTGTGAATTTTGGAACAAAAACAAAAATCTTAAAATGAAATAACTTTTAACTTTTAATAACTCTGAGTCCAAAAATTGTTCTGCAAAATGTATTAGCTGATACAAACTTTGTATTACCCAAATTAAGTCTCTGAAAAAACTCTGCAAGTCTGCAAAGCACTAAATGTATTAAAAAATCATTTAAATTAAATTGCAGAGTTATTGCACAGACTAAATTTGGGTGGTACAAAGTTTGTATCAGCTGATGCATTTTGCAGAAAAATTTTTAGACACAAAGTAAAAAAGTTATTTCATTTTAAGAATTTTGTTTTTGTTCTTTGTTCCAAAATTGACAATGCCAGAATCCGCGTATCAAAATCCGGGTTTTAGTCTGAGAAAATCCGGTGCCTGATTTCTGAATCCGAGTTTATAAGGGACAACCACTTATGCTTGCAACTAAACCCAGGAATCAAGAGTTATCCGACGCATGATCTCGCAAGGGTTTACGATAAATAATAATAACAAAGGATGATTTTAAAGATGCTTCAAATAATTTTATAAAATTAGAACTCCCTGATTATCTTTTAAATTGTCGATTTAAAATTTAAATTGAAAATTGAAAATTTTTTTAAAAAATTTAAATAAAAAAAATCAAACATTTTTTTTCAAATTTTGATGAAAATATCAGAAAAAAATCTATAAGATTTTCTTAACAGGTAATTTAATTTTGAGGATTAAGACCTAGAGGATGACGACAAATACAACGAAATTTAAAATAAATTTTAAAAAGCCTATAAAATCTTACAGTGGTAATTTGACAAAAATTTCACGATAATTCACATAAATTTCGGTAGATTTTAGTTTAAAAAAAGTGACAAAATATCCTGAAAATTTAAATTTTTAAATGCAAATTTTTTTCTCAAAAAATTTTTTTTTTTTATCATATCATTTGAAGCCAAATTTTAATAAAAAATGTATTTTTTNTGTTAGCTAAGGGAAAAATTAATGATTAGGCTATATTTTTTTGGAAAAAAATTAAAATTTTTCAAGATATTTTGTCACTTTTTATTTGAACTAAAATTTACCGAAATTTAAATTAATTTACTATAATTCATTTCATTCTGTTTTTAAATTTGCTGATTTTTAAAAACATAGTTTAAAAAGCATTGTAAGTTAAAAGGAGCATTGCATTAAATTTTATAAATGAAAATATAGCATTTTGTTCACCTCAGGGTACCATGTGCTAAATTAAATTTTTTATTTAAGTATTAAATCAAAATTTTTGAAATTAATAAAAACTAAATTTAAATTAGATTGGAATTAAAGATTCAGCTTTTTATTTCGGCTACTTTGCTGAAAAAAAAATTTATTTTACAATTTCAGGCCTAAAAATTTTTTATTTTCATTTTTTTATAATTCCATAGAGATTGAGTCCTTATAAAATATAAAAAGGCTATTTTATGAGATTATAAAATTTGTTTATAAATTACCATAGTAACAAAAAAGTCAAGGAAAATTTATCGAAAAAATTTTGAACGAAAATCTAATGATAAATTCCATTTTTGTATTAATAGCGAAAAATTTCAAAAAATTCAATAATAAAAAATGGCTGCAACTTCTCGTCACCAAGAAGAGCTCAAACGAAAAGCAATGAAAGCTATCCAAACATCTACAGATCCTATTGAAATACTAAGAGCTAAATGCTTAGCTAGGGGTGCCAATGGCATTAGGGGTTTATCGAGGCTTTTTAAAATAATGGATGACAACAAAAATAGGAAATTAGACTTCGAAGAGTTTCGCAAAGGAATTACTGAGTATGGTCTAAATTATAACAAAGAAGAAATTAGTGAAATTTTTGCTGTTTTTGATCGTGATAAATCCGGACAAATAGATTTTGAAGAATTTTTAGATAAATTGAGAGTAATTAAATTAAAATTGAGTGCTTTTTGTATTTTGAATATTTTGTAGCCTCCAATGACCAGAATGCGCATTGAATTGGTAAATCAAGCTTTCAATAAACTCGACAAAAACCAAGATGGTATTTTTACAAAGATATTAATTTTTTGGTTCTCAAATTTTTGATAATTATAGGTAAAATCGAAACATCTGATTTAAAAGGTAATGAAGAATAATTCAAGAAAGAAATTTGTTCATTAAAACTGTTTTTTCTTCTCTCAAAGGTGTATATAATGTAAAACAACATCCTAAATACTTGAATGGGGAATGGAGTGAAGATCAAATTTTGAGAAAATTTTTGGACACTTTTGATACAAAGGGGAGCGAAGATGGAATAGTATGTATTAAAATATAAATAATTCTCCAGAATCTTATTCAAGAAAATTTTAAAATATATTTTACCATAAAAAGAACTGGAGATTTTTAAAAAGATTCTTAAAAAAAAATTTAAAAAATTTTTATTAGATAACTAGAGAAGAGTTCTTACAATATTATTCTTCTGTTTCAGGTAAAACTATGATTTTTTAATTCTATCTATGACTATACTTACTAATAAATAAAATAAAGCTTCGATTGACAATGATGCATATTTTGATTTGATGATGAGAACAAATTGGAAATTATAAAATTTAAATTCAAAATGAGTTTTTAAATCTAATTTTTTAAAAAAATTTAGAGTAAAATTTAAAAACATTCTTGTGTGTGCACAAATGTTAAAATCAATTCAAATTTAATGATAAGTTTTAAAATTTTGCCTAATTTTTAATAAATTTTTTTAATCTTTTTTTTGCATTTTTGTACCAAATAGTTTCCACATTATTTTCTTTGAAAATTTGAATCAATGTCATAGTGAACATTTTGAATTCTTTTAAATTCAGTTCCTAGTTAATACAAAAAAATATAAGTATTTTATTTTTGTTTTAATGTGTGAATAAATTTCTAAATAAACAACCCTATCTCACGATTTGTATTTTCAAGCAAAAATTGAGTGTCTTTGAGAACTTATTCATTTGACTCAGTTCAATACATGATTATCTAATAATTTTTTTTCAAATGATGTATCAACTTAGCTACATTCAGAAGCAAAAAGCTAAAAATTATCATTCAGTATGAAGCCTGAAATTAAGATGAGAAAAAATTGAAATGTATTAAAATTTGAATATATTTTTTGGTAGCAGCTAATTATATTCTTTCGTATCTAATTTTAATTATGGAAAAAGATAAATTATTTGAGAAAAAAGATATTTATTTTTATAATCATATATTTTTTTTTGGTAGCAGCTAATTAAATCACATGAAAAAAAAAATAACCACAGTGCCGATTTGACAAGTGGATTTCTGGTAATTTTATGTATAAATTAGTAAAAATGAGAAGGTAAAAAATAGCTCATTTTTTGAATTTTTTATTTTTTCCATTTTTACCTAAATTTACGTAAAAATTAGTAAATAATAGTAAAATAAGTAACTTTTGGTAAAATATAAACATATAAATAGGAACTAATTTTTATTATTTTCTAAGGTTTTGTGAAGTTCAGTACAAAAGAACAGAACAAAGTGTAAAAAAATTAAATAGATTTTTTTCTAAAAGCTTTAAATTAATTCTGTGCAACAGAATAATGCAACATTCAAAGTTGCATCAACTGTAAAAGTCTGCTAATGATGTGCAAAATCTCTGCAAAATGCCCTACGCTCGATTATAATGATATTTAATTTCTGATAAACTCTGCAAATTTAGCAGACCTTGATATTTGATGCAACTTTGAATGTTGCACTAAGATGTATTTACAGAAATAAATTTAAACATTTAGAAAAAAAGTTATTCAATTTTTTTACATTCTTTTCTGTTCTTTTTATCATTTTGTACTGAATTTCACAAAACCATTTTCTAATAAATTTCAAAATTTATAAAATAAAATAATAAAAAATTCAAAAAATTGAGCTTTTTTGGCCTTTTCATTTTTACTAATTTTTACTTAAATTTAAGTAAAATTACCAGAAATCCACTTGTCATGCTACTTAATCAGTTATACTTAGAGGAACAGGTGTTGAATTTTCAACAGCTTCTTCAATAAAATTATATTAAAATTTATACAGAACGTTCCATATAGCGAATTGGTATATCATTTTTTAAAAAAAGTCAATATTCTATTTTTAATTATTTTAAAATGAGTCGATAGAAATTTTTTGAAATTAAGAAACCAAAAATTTGAAAATTTGAATTTTAAAAATTTAATTAGAATTATTTTTTAAGCCATTAAAACCTTATTTTAAAAACTCAGCAAAAAACTCTAAAAGTTCGCTTTTAATGGAGTTAAAAATTACTTTTAAACCTATTTAGAATTTATAAATGCTTGCAGCTTGTAAAAAATATTTTATTCATTGATTACCTTTACAAAGATTTTTCTCTAAAAATTTTAAATTCAAAATTTCAAAAATATATTTTTTTTCTACTTTTTTAAAGAAAATTATCCACTATCTTTTAAAAATTAAATTGAAAAGTTTAATTACTTCGTCTCCTGTAATGTCAAATTCCTTGAAAATTTTTTGAATAAATCTTGAACCAAAGTTAAATAGGTATCCTATTTTATTAAGTTCTTTAGCTGATATTGTTCCCGAACAATCTTCATCTAGTAAATCAAACACTGTTTTTGAGTGTTTGGATACAAAATCTTTTTCTCGATGAACCTTTTATTCAAATTATTAATTAATGTTTATTTTTTAAAAGCTAAATATCACTTTTGTTGAAATTAAGATGCAAATTATCAAATAAAACTCCTCAATTTCAATCAGTCCTGATTTGTTTACATCAAATTTTTTAAAAACTGTAATAATTTGCTTAGCTGACAAATTGGTGGTGGCTTTCATGAAGGAATAAAATTGAATATCTATTTTATTAGTTAAAAAGTAAGAAAAATAATTCAAAATTAAAACACCTAACCATTCAGCGCATTTTTTTCGTGAACATCGATTTTTCTAAAAATATAAAAAACCAACTTAAGATCTTTTAAAGTAAGAAGATTGTCATAAGTGACCAAATTCAGAAAATTAAATATCTTAAGATCTTTGATTTTCATTTTAAAATATTTGATTAAAAAAATATTTCTCTAGCGACAAAAATTTTATTCTAAATTAAATTTAAACGAATTTTTTTAATTTATTAAATTGGATAGTTTAAAAAAAATGAGTAATGAATTTATTCAATAAAATCTAGATCATCCGGAATTTCAAACTGTTTATTGATCACATTTTGATCAACTTTGAATTTATTTTTTAACCAAGACTTAAGAGAAAATATATTCTCGATCCATTGATTGCATGCTTTCTTAGTTTCGTCGATGGAATTCAAAGTATTTTGGAAAATTTTTGGATCATTTTCCTTGAATAAATCGACATCTTTCAAAAGCACTTGCCTTTGATCCACAAGGGATTTGTACTCTTGCAAAAGGCTGACTCTTTTTTGTTCATCATCTTGGCTGTTTTCATAATTTTTAAGCATTTCTTTGTAATAAGTGTTCTTGTCGGTCTCTTCTCTAAGTTTGTTTTCAATTTTAGAAATGGCATCTTGCCGTTTGTTCAAAGCATGACTTGGTAATGACCAATAATAAATGGAAGTGCCAATTTTTTCGCTTTCAACCAGACCATCATCAACCAAAGACATCAAAACGTCTTTGATTGTCTGAACCGTAATGCCCTTCTCTTGACTGCAAAGTTTTTCAACATCCTTAAGCTGAAAAAAGTCTTGCTTTTCGTGGAAAAAGTCAAGCATCCTTTTTTTTTTCTCATCGTTGCTCAAACCTCTCTTGGACATTTTTTTGAATATTTGAATTTTTTTATTTTTAAAAAATAAATTGAGAATTTAGTTTTGCTGACTAGAAATTCAATTTCAATTTAGGATTTATTTTTAAAATAATATTTTAATTTGAAAAATCCAAAGAATAAAAAAATGAAATTGTTAACTCACAATATGCTTACCTCGAAGATTTTAAAAAATGTGGTGAATGGATATCCCTTGAGGATAAATGCAGTTAAAACGGAGATAAAAAAAGCAGACTTTCAGCCTGATTTCATCGCAAGAATGATCCAAAAAATTGATTATAAAGCTTTGTTTCAAGCAGCCGAAACAGTAAATCAATTTTTTATCTTAATTTAAAAAAAGATAATAATTCCAATTTAAGCTTGGTTATTCAGAAGGCTTGCCAAAAGTTGAATTTTTAAGTGATCAGGACTTAGATGAAAACATTTTAAAAAAATTACATGAAATTTTGCTCGAAGTCGAAGTCATTGAAGGTGATTTAGAATGTCCCGAAACTGGACGAAAATTTCTCATAAGTAATGGGATACCAAATATGCTCGTTAATGATGAAGAAATATAATTTTTTTAAATAAAGAATCGAAAAAAATTAGTTAATTTTTCTTTTTTGTTATGACTTGATATTGTCTTATCCGTATAAGTTAGAGAATCTCTTTACTTTATGCTTGATCTGATTACCAGGTTAAAATGAAAGCGAAATAAGGCATTATGATTTTAAGTCAATTAATTTTTAAAAAAATGTCAATAAATAAGTCATCAATTAAAAAAACAAAATTTTAATTTTTATTTTATCAATTAAATTTTAAATATTATTTGAATAAAAAAAATTTATCAATAGAAAATAAATTTTTGACAAATTAAAGATTTTTCAGTTTTTTCATCTGAAGGCTTTCTACGTTTATCTTGTTTTTTTTTTCTTTGTAGCGGATTTTTTACAGGAACAATCGAGGAAGAAGAGGTTGATATCTGGAACTAGGTTCAATTTAGATTTTTTTAAAATTTTTGAGTATTCAAATAAGATCAAAGGATATGATATTTAAAATAAAATTAACAATACCACGTAAATTTTACTTACATTATATTATTTTTATTGATTCCTTAATAAAATTAATTAACAATTATTTATTTGATTGACATAGGAATATTCTATTGACAAATCTTCAATTTTATGGATTTATTTAATTTAAAATTGACTCTAGTTTAATTAATTGATCTTTGAACTATT
>QEOQ01000508.1:5381207-5394561 GCA_010279815.1 Brachionus plicatilis
TTTATTTAGATCAAATAGAAATTTCTTAAGTCATTATAATTTTAAAATAATTTTATTTATAAAAAAATTTTTATCTTTGAATAAAAATAAATATCTCAATTTATTCAAGAGGAGATAGAACGCATTTCTTAACTATTAACACGTGATATAAGCCTAATAAATCAGTCACGTTACTCAGTTATTTTATGAAAATTCAAATCTTTAAATTAAGATTATGCAATAATAAATTTTAACAAAAATAAAAACTTAAGAAGATGATCATATTTATGTAAAATTAACAAGATTGAGGCTAAATAAATTTCGAATTATTTTTAGATTATTAATTAATGTAAAGATAAATTTTGCTTTTTTTTGTCCACAGTTTAAATAAAAAAAATAAAATGAGTCTTTTTGAAGATGCCCAAGTAAATTTATTTTTTAATTTTGATAAAAAGAACCTCATTGAAATTAAGTGTCGTGATTATCACCAATATGATTTTAATTCATCGTGGATTTGTAACTTCATGAAAACAACTGAAGACTGCCAAATTGATGACGGATTTGTAAATTATCTAGTTTTTACATATTGCTCATTTAATTCGAACATGACTTGGTTCGCCGTAATGATCTTGGTAAATTATTCTCTCCCAACTACTAATTAAATAAATTTAAAATAAATATTAAATTAAGGCTGTTTGGCTGATTTTTTTGTTTATGAGTCTGGGTGTAACTGCAGATACATTGTAAATTTTAAATTTAAGTCTATTTAAAAATAATTTTTTTAATATTTAGTTTCTGTCCATCACTCAGGGTGATAGCAGACAGCATGAAATTATCACAAAATATAGCTATATCCTTTTTAATATATTTTTAAATAATTTTTTTGTCAAAATTTCTTAACTGTAATTTTTACGGAGTGACATTTCTTGCATTTGGAAATGGTGCTCCCGATGTTTTTAGCTCGATAGCTGCTGTCGGAAATGCAAAAGGAGGTGACGCTGGTCTTGCATTTGGAGCACTCATGGGCGCTGGCGTTTTCATTGTAACTTGGTTCTAAACAGAGTTGTTTAAAAGTTACAATTATTATTTTTTTTCAAAAGTCCGAGCTAAGACTTAAATTTTTTTTTCTAAAAAAAGTCTAAGTCCGGGCTTTAAAATTTGGAATACTGAAAAAGAATTGAGAGGAATTTTATGCTAAAATTGGGAGAAAATTCTGATATATGGCAAATATATTTGCATTAGATAACCCAAGAGTATATAAATTTTTTGATATGAAGCCTGATCTAGCAAATTTAAAAAAAAACTTGGACTTTAAAAAAAAAAAGTTTGGACTTGGACTTTTTTTTGGGACTTTTAAACAACTCAGGTTCTAAATATCTAAATAAAATTTTTTTTTAAAAAATTTTTCATAAGAGTACAATAATTGTTGGCACAATTTGCTTTATAAGACCCTTTTACAGTGTTCAGAGGCCTTTGCTAAGAGATATCATATTTTTTCTTTTATCCGGATTTTGGCTTTTTGTAGTTATTTGGGATGGAAAAATAGTTCTATGGGAAACACTTGGTATATTCAAAGTTTTTTTTTAAATAAAAAAAATTATCTTTTATCATTTCAAAAGGATTCTTATTTCTTTATTTATTCTATATTTTTGTTGTGTTGACAGGAAGATTTGTAAATCAGAGAATAAAATTAAAACGTGGTATTGTGTCAACTAAAAATGACTTTAGTAGTGAGGCGATCATACAAAGAAAAGAAAGCATGCCTAAATCTCTGGTGAATATCCAAGATGATGCAGAGAATGAGAACGAAGCCGAAGAAGAATACGAAAATGAGGAACTCACCCGGCCACTTCTTTCAAGAACTCACATAGAAGAATTGCCAGAGATCGGATTTTCGGTCAAAGATGCTGTCAAAATGACATTTATACCAATTGAAAAATCTGAATGGGAAGAGTCAAATTGGTTTTTTAAATTTATAATGGTTTTAAAAGCTCCCATAATAGTGTTACTTAAATTGACCATTCCACTTGTTGACTACGATGGACCAAACCATAATTGGAACAAAATTACAACCATGATTAACTTTACACTAGCACCTTTGTTCATTGTTTTTGCTACAAAAAGTAATTTTAAATGTGAAATAAATTTTTTTTTGTTTAAGTAAATTTTTCAATAAATTTAGTTATAAATTACAAATTGTTTGATGCAATACCAATTTGGAGTGTGGCATTGACAATTGGTTTAATTGGAGCTGCTCTGGTATGGTTCTATACCGATTTTTATGAGAGACCAAAATATCATTTAGTATTTTTTTTCTTATAGCTAATTTTGAAAAAAATTTTAAATTTTAAAAAATTTTCTAGGTATTGGCTTATTTTGGATTCATTGTTTCTGTTGTATGGATCTATTCAATTGCAAATGAAATAGTCAACATATTAACGGTATGAGATTTTAATTTTAATTTTAAATCTGTAATTTTTATGAACTCTAGGCTTTCGGAGTTATACTGAACATAAGTAATACAATTTTAGGCTTAACATTTTTGGCCTGGGGAAACAGTATGAGTGGTAGGTATCATATTTAAGTATTTTTTTGCCAACTATTCTTTTTGGTCACAAATCAAGTACCGTATACTCTTGCACAGTAATGCATAAGTCAAACTTGAAATTCTGGTCTAAGCCTAGATCAACCCCATCTTAAAATAAACTTCAAAATCAAAAATAACTTCTACACATTTTGTTCCTCGACTCTTCTTTAACTATTCCAGTGAGGAAAGGAAAAGTCGAGGAAGAGTTTAAATTAATAAAAATTATTTTTGTTAATTTATTTTATTTAAAAAATCAATATCCTAATTTTTTAGTGCGGCGCTAAAACTAGTTTAAAAAAAAGCAACAACAACAATTGAACAAATTTTTTCAAATAATAATTTTTACTAAAGTTATGTTTACTTATATTTAAAATTATTTACTAAATATTTTAGCTAAATTTTTAACATGATAAATTAACTTTTCAATTTTTTTCCTAAACTTTTAGCTTCAACTTTTTATTCGTTTGGTATTTGGGTTTTCTGGAGGTCTGGTAAATTTTAAATATTTTGCAAAAAATTAAAAATATTTAATTCTAATTTTTCAATATTGAGGTTGAATACCAAAACCATTTACGTAAGAATCGTTTATAATATATGATATAAAATAAAAATTAATATCAAATATGTTACGAACATTAATCAAAAAGTATAAAGAATTAATAGAATTGTTTATCAAAGCTGAAAACTTCTTTTCTAAAAGTTATTTAACTTTTTATATATTTCGTTTGTTGAAAAATTTCATTTGTTATCAAAAACTAAACAAAATAACTAAATAGATTTATGACAAAGATTTTTGAAATTTGAAAAATCCAAAGATATATTTTTTTTTTAAATTAATTTTTTAGCGCCGCACTTAAAATTAGGATATTATTTTTTTAAATAAAAAAAAAATACAACAAAAAATTTAACTATTTTTTTCTACATATTTTTTAACGCCGCATCTAAACTTAAAACTTAATTTTACGTATGTTAAAATTCAACTTTTTGTGTGTCACTTAATTTTGAAATTTAAGTATTATTTAAGGGCAAATTGAAGTTTAAGATCAAGATCAAAAGACCAAAATATAAATTGTAATATTTTTTTATAAAAATAGAGAAAAAATAAATTTTTTCCAAAGCAATTACTTGACATGTCATGTCAAGTTTATTTTCATAGTTAAAATTTTAAAATGTCCATTTTTATTGAACTTTAATAGGTTTAAATATTTTAATTGATTTTAATGTAAATTTACTTTTAAAGACAAAAAAATTCGCTTTTTTTAAATTTTAAATTTATTTAAATGGAAAAATAAAATTATTTCAGTTTGAATGAATAGATATAAAAGTTATAAATTTGAATTTTTGAATTAACTTAACCTGAATTATTTAAATTATTGACTGTTTTTGTCAAATAAATTAGAGATCAATCATTTTGATGTTTATTTGATAATGAACTATTATTAGACATAACATGTCTAGAAACGTTTTGTATTTATTTTTTAAAAATCATCAAAATCATTAGATAAATTAAGTTTTGAAATTTTAAATGATCGTTTTGATCTTAAAATTTGATCTGAAACTTCAATTTGCCTATTTAAGTATTTAAGTAAAAAAAAAGTATTAATGCTGCGTTTTTTTTTGATTCTTGGGTTTTAAGAATGCACTTAAATCCGAAAATTTAAGTTGTAATGCATGCATTAAAACTGCGCAAGGGTATACGGTAAATTAAACTTGTGATAGATAAAAAAGGTGTGCACTTTTTTCAGAATTTAAGTTTTAATTTTTAGATTTGATTGCGGATGTATTTTCAGCTCGTAAAGGGTTTCCAAATATGGCGATTTCAGCTTGTTTTGGAGGACCACTTTTTAGTAAAAAGAAAATTTTTTTTTTGAAATATTTATTTTAAAAAAATTATTAAAAAAGATATTTTAATGGGAATCGGTATACCATTCACAATTAAGTGTATTCAAACACCGGGTGGCTTTATTGTAAATTTATAAAATTTAGAAAAATTAAATTTGAAAATTTTTATTAAGATAAAGCACAATTTTTTGCAATACTTTTTGGCTCTTTTCTTGGCCATCAGTTTATGCTCGTCATTGATATTTTTGCCACTAAACAACTTCTTCTTTAGTCGAAGATATGCTTTATACTTGATTACAGTTTATGCGGTATTTATAATTGGATGTGTGCTCATTGAAAGTGGTGTAATTAATCCTATGTAAAAGTATGGATCAATATAATTCACCTTTTCCGGTTAAATGAAAAAATAAATTGACAGAATTTGTTTCGTCAACTTATTTTAAAATGAATTACGAAATTTTAAATATTAATTTTGAAAAGTTAGTTTAACTTTTTAAAAATATATTCTGTTTTTTTGTTTCTTTTTTTAAAAAAATAAATTTTAAAACAATTAAAAGATTAAAAAAATAATATTCTTTTATTTTATTTACATAGGATTTAAAACTTCTTTTTAGTCTTTAATTTCGTCATCACTACTGGTTCCGTAATCATTTGAGACCAGAAAAGATGCAGAATTATTTATTTTGGACGGCTCTAGGGATACTGGACTGATTTTGTCTGATTTTTTGACCACTATTCCAAAATTGGTTAACTTGTCGTATTTAGTTGAAGTTCCGAATTTAAATCCGTCATTTAAAATTTTTTCATTCTTCGAAGATTTTTGCAATTGATGTCTCAAACTTTGAATTGAATTATTTTTCATGTTACCTTGTTCACTACTTACATCTGCAATTTTTTTGGGAAAATTATCAAAAATTGACTCGGACTCTATTGATTTTCTTTTTTCACTTTTATTCTGTTCAGGCTTTTCAATTGTATTAAACTTAAACAATGACGCTATTTTTACATCCTCTTGATTCTCTCTAACTAAATCTATATTAATGTTCCATTTGTCCAAAAATTTTTTGTCATTGTTTTTGATTTCTTGAATTAATTTCTTTTCATCCTTGTGGTTAGTAAAAATAAAAACGCGAAAATAAACTAATGAAACAAATTAATAAAATAATCAAAATATCTAACTCGGTAACAAAAAAAAAATAAAAAAAAACAAAATTTTGAACAAGCTTTTTTCTAAACAAATTATCTTAATTATCAACAAAATAATTGGGGCTGTGAAGTTCATTTCAATTCGATCGTTTCAATTCAGAAAAATTTGAATAACTTTTTTGCTATAAGGAATAATTTAGTTCTGTAAAATGCTTAATGGTTAAGCAATTTTGCTTAATCCAAAAATATATGTCTGCAAAAACTCTGCAAAGTAAGTGCACAATTTATTTGAATACTTTTTAATGGCGTGCAAAATGCATAAAATTGCAGAGTGTTTTGCAGACCTATTTTACTGAATTAAGCAAATTTGCTTATAATTAAGCATTTTATAGAACTTAATTATCTCTTTTAGTAAAAAAGTTATTCAAATTTTTCTGAATTGAAACGATCGAATTGAAATGAACTTCACAACCCCAAAATAATTTATTTTGCATCAAATTTGGCATTTTTAAAGTCAATTTTTTTTTATGAATTTAGTGCTCTTTTTTTACTTTTATCCTTTATTAATAAGCCTAATGCCCCTTAAGCACCATATACAGTGTTTTACTTTAAACCGCAGAACGGGTAAAATTACATCAAAAAATGTAAGATTACATAAAATTACATCAAATAATCAGGATGTAATAAAATGTAAGCTTTTTTTAAAGTTTTTTTTTATTAATTTCTTAAACTAGTTAAAATCTTTGCAATATTACTGTTATTTTTTTAGGTGGGCAATGAACCTTTTGAATAACTAATTTTTAATATTTTTTTTCATAGATTTCGACGATTTATGATTAAGATTTTATCAGACTTGGGCAAAAGTAAAAAAAAATTCATTTTAAAAATGGAATATTTAGAGAAAAAAATTAATTTTTATTTTTATTGAAAGATGTCACTTTAAAAAAATTAAATGTTGATGTCGAATACTTAATGTTAATTTTTCCTTTTTTTGATATTTAAAAACATTAAAAAAAACTATATAAAATATAAAAAATATACTATATAAAAAATTCAGCTTTTTTGCAAAATTTTTTTTTTTAACAAAAAAAATTTAAAGTCAAGTCAAAGACTTATTAAATCCAAGTCTGTAGTTTAATATATGTTTTTCGAAGATTTGTTTAGAAGATTCGTGATTTGTTTTTATTTGAAAATACCTTTGGACCCTTTGTAAACATGAAATTATCTTTTAATTTAAATGAAAAGTAAAGATTAAGCATTTAAAATGAAATTTAAATTTTATTAAATTCTTTTAGTTCTTTTAACATTTTTTTAACTTGAAATTTCACATTCTTATGCATTTTTTTATATAATTTTACACTGACTAAAAAAAAAACTGTAAAAAAAGTTAATTTTTTGTAAATAAATGCTTAAACTTTATTTTACATTTTTTTTAAAAATAATTTCATGTTTTCAAAGGGTCAAAAGGTATTTACAAATAAAAACAAATCACAAATCTTTAAACTAGTTTTAATAAAAAAATACTATTTGATCTGATTTTTTTGATCATAAACTTCAAGATACCGAATTTATTCATAAAAAACAGAATTTAGTGAATTTATTACAAATAATTAAATTACGTAAAATTATCTAATAATACCCGTTCTGCGGTTTAAAGTAAATCACTGTAAATAAGTTTAAAAAATAAGTTTAAAAAATTCTAAAATCAATAAAGCTAAATAATGGAAGATTTAAACAGAATTTATTTTCCTTAAATTCTAAAATAAAAAAAGGCCGTATTCCAAAAGCAAAAAAAGCGTTGGTACCACGACAATTTTTTTGCTTTTTTCTATATTTTTATTATTTTGTTAAAAACTTATTTTTTTGCTACGAAGTTAGCCTAAATTAAAAATAAAAAAAATTGTTTTATTTTTTTGTTATTATTTTTTTTTGCTACACGAGTTAGCCTTTTTGATATTCAATAAATCCTAGCCAAATAAAAATTATTAAAAAAAAATCATATGACTTACTCTCAATTCTTTTCTCAGCATAGAATTAAGGGCATAATCATCCTTCCAGTCGTTTTTTGCCTCCTCTAACTCTTTCAGAGTAGGCACCAATACTGCAGCCTTTCCCTTATCAATTGTTTCATGCTCTAAGCTGAACATAGGATCCAAATTCAATCTTTTTATATCATTCTTATCTATAAGGAAGAATGTGGTGGATAATTCCTTTAAAAAAAATTCAAATTTTTACCTTCTGTCACTATTTGTTCATTTTCCTCCATGTCCCAGCGCTGTTCTTTTCTTTTTGCCCCAGCCATTATTACATAATCAGAATTGGCTGGGTCAGTTCTAATCTCAAAATACTGATCACATAAATGACACTTCATCCTAAACTCATAAATGGGTGTACTGTAGTACATACCAACTTTTTTTTTTTCAGCATTGTATCGAACACTCATTGCTATGTGAGCATTGCAGCCATTGCACCAAATATTGTATGGCATTTCGAATCTTATAATGACAATGCCTTTGTCAAGTTTACGAGCTCTTTCTCGTAATGCATGAGTCCCATGGTATCGATTTAAGTTGCCATGTTTCTTTGGATCAAAATCGGGAGGATAATATTTATTTTGACCTTTTCTTTCGCCCTTTTGAATAAATAAAAACTGCAAAGATCTGTCATTTTTTAAAATTTTAAAATACCATTTTTTTAAACAGAAATCTAAAAGTGAATCTTTGAGTTTTCTTGAATAATATATTTATGATTTTTATAAACATACTTATATTTTTTCAAGAACAATTTCAACTGTTTAAGCAATTTAAATAACTTAACATTCGTTGAAGTTGAATTTCAGCTATCTTGTTGTAACAAAAGAAATTGGTTAAAAAATTTAGAATTATATTTGATCTTTACTGAAAATTAAAAAAAATTTTCTGGACTATTTGATTCATCAACTAATTAAAAAAATGAAATTAATAATAAAAAAAAACAAGTTTTGTTCTTATCTTTTTAAATTTTAGCAAAATCATTTATTGAATAGGTATTGTGTAAGTCAGCATAAATTAAATAAGAATATTTCCTTTTTTGAAAGAATATTTTAAAAAAGTACAAAATATTTTGCACCTTTTAAAGTCCATAATGATTTTTTTCATGCGCCAAAAATTCAATATACATCAATGACGATTATTTTGATTATTGATTTGATTATTAACAAGAAATTAAACAATTAATTTTAGGTCTCAATTTTACGTACTTAATGTTTTTATTCTAAATCAAAGTCAATACAATTTTGAAAGAAAAAAAATATAATTAAATTTACCATTTTATTATCTGAATTCAGATTTAACAATTTTTTTCCAACTTCAATTATTTAATTTTTATTAAAGGGCATACAGATCAGATTTTTTAATAATTGTTCCTATTCTATAGTTCTTTACTTCACTCTTCCATTTTTTTAGAGATAAATAGATTTACGATGATCGTACCTTAGCTTAGCTGTTTTTGGTCATTAGCGTAAAAAAAGTTCAGAAGATAGATATCTATTGGGTATAAGACCATGAAAAAAATCATTTCAAAAAATCCTTTCAGCTAAAAATTTATTTTCGGTTGATAAATATTGTGGGATGTTAAATTGACTATATATTTAAATTATGATTTATTATCTAGTTTTCTTTATCTAAAAAAAAACTTAATTAAAAAAAATTTGTTTTAAAATTTTTAAATTGAAAAAAATAAATTAAAAAATCAATCCAGAATAACATAAATAATAGATTTTGAATGATTTCTTAAAATTGTAAAAAATTTTCCAATAGTATTTTTTTCTCAATTACACATTTTTAGCACTTTTTACTAATTTAGTATTTTTTTTTCAACAAAATTCTTTAAAAATTGACTTCAAGAAAATCCAATTCAGACAATATTCACAATACATTAAAAATCAAATATAATAGTTTTTAATGGTGTTTGCTAATTTATGATTTACATTTCATAAAATTACTTAATAATCTTAATAATTGTAAACAATGAACTACCACACTAAGAAATTTGTTGAGAATTGTAACCCAGAACATTCTTTTATACTAAATTGTAAACTAAAAACTAAAAACTTTTGTCCTTTTTTCTGTTAATTTAATTGAAAATATTTTATTACTAGAAACTTTTACTAAACTAATTAATTTTAATCTTTATTTTGCTGAAAGAAGAGTGCTCTACCTTCAAGCAGCTGAAGTAAAGTCATTCAATTTTGTAAATAAATAAATTACTTAATTAATTTAAAAATGAATTATTGAGATCTTAATTGGAAACAAGATTACAGAACTCACATTTTTTATCAAAATTCATACCATAATATTCTTAATTATCCATCTAATGACAATAAAAAAAAATTCTTTAAAAACTTAAAGACTATAAAGTCTCTTAAAAAAGAATGTACTTTTTGTACTTTTTGACAAAAAAACCCAAATACCATAAAGTCTCCTTGATCTCTTAAAAAAAATAATGTCCTTTTAAAAAAAAAAAAATTTTCATTAATTTTAATTAAGATTTTAGTCTAGAATAGACGTCCTTTTTATCCTTTAAGACTTTTTCTAGTAAAAAAAAATGTCCTTTTTTAGTTCAAAAATTATAAAAGGATATTCTTTTGACTTTTTCTCTCAAATTTTTCTTAGTTAAAGGAAAATAACCCTTTAATTAACCATATTTTGACTAAGCAATTGACGTCAAGACGTCAAGAGCTTTGTCAAATTAGGGTTTATTAATGGGTTATTTTCGTTTTAACAAAATAAAAAAAAGGGAGCTTTAGGGAATTCGGGTTTTGTGAATTTAGGGAAAGATACAAAGAGAATAAAAAGTAACTCTTTTCTATCCAAAGATCTTAAAAAAAAATTTTAATTAAAATTTAAAAAAGGATTTCCTTTTTAAACCAAGGCTAAATATAAATTCTAAAAAGTACAAAAAGCACATACTTTATGGGTAGAACCTAACTTAGACTTAAAAAAAAAAGTACAAAAAGTTTAAAAAGAATGTTACTACATCTATTGTCAATAGCTCTCAAAATCGACTTAAACGTCTATCTGCAGATTTTTAGTTTTTTTTAAAAGTATAATTATGTTTAGTTTAAAATTGTAATTCAATTTAGAAAAATTAATAAGAATATAATCAGTTATGTAAATTTAGGAAAAAATATTTTTAAGAATATAAATTTTAGTTAAAGTTTCAGTAATTTTAATTTAAAAAATAAAAAATCGCCGTTTTCAAATAATCAAATTAAAAGCAATAAATCAAAAATTTATTTGACAGTTAAACTAAAAATTTATTCTAAGGTTTTAATTATTTTTTTGAGGAATCTTGATTGTTACACACTTAACCTCAGTATAATTGCTTATGCCATATTCTCCTTTTTCGCGACCATATCCTGATTGTTTAAAACCTAAAATAAAATCCACAATTAAAATTATGCTCTTGTAACTAGGCTTATAACTTTACCTCCGAAAGGTGCAGCAACATCAAAATTATCATAGCAATTGACCCAAACAGTTCCTGCTCTTAAGCTGTTTGATATCTGTAAAGCATTGTCTATGTTTTTGGTAAAAACCGACGCTGCAAGTCCATATTCAGCTTTTAAATAATTCATTAATAAATCTTTATTTATTAAATGTAAAATTACTATTATTTGATCTCTCAATAACTTCATCAATTGTCTTGAATTTTAAAATTTGCATAACCGGTCCAAATATTTCTAAAAAAAATGGAATTAACAAAATTTTTGCCAACTTGACCAACAAAATTTTCCAATACCCTCTTTACAAATTCTCATGTCATCTTTGACATCTCCAAAAACAGTTGGTTCCACAAAATATCCTTGTTCTCCCCATCGAGAACCACCAGTCAGCAACTTGGCACCTTGTTTTCGACCAGAATCGATCAGGTCCAAAATTTTTTCCATTTGTTCATTGTCAACTTGAGGTCCTTGCTCAGTTTTTGAGTCAAATGGATCACCAATTCTAACTTTTTTAGCCTTTTCAACACTTTTCTCTAAAAATTCATCATAAATATTTTCTTGAACGAATATTCTCGAGCCAGCACAGCAGCATTGGCCCTGGTTGAAAAACAAGCCGAAATGCGATTGACTCACAGCATAATCCAAGTCAGCTCCTTTCAAATCTCCGAGTACAATATTTGGAGATTTTCCACCAAGTTCGAGAGTCACTCTCTTAATTGAATCAGCAGCTTGTCTTGCAATCAATTTGCCAACTTCAGTTGAACCAGTAAACGCAACTTTGTCTACATCAGGATGATTCACGATTGCTGCGCCAGCAGTTGGCCCATAACCAGTTAGAACATTCACAACTCCTGGCGGAAAACCAGCTTCTGCTATCAGTTTGCACACATACAAAGCAGACAGAGGAGTTTGCTCAGCAACTTTCATGACAACTGTGCAGCCAGCTGCTAAGGCTGGTCCTAGTTTCCAAGATTGCATAAGTAAAGGAAAATTCCATGGAATTATTTGTCCAGCTATTCCAACTGGTTCATGTCTAGTATATGAAATAAAATCGCCACTGACTGGTATTACTTTTCCATGAATTTTATCAGCCCAACCGGCATAGTATCTTTTTTGAATAATTTTAATATTTTGGTCTTATTTACCCGAACAAAAAAAGAACACTGAAAAGAACAAATACGTAAATTTACGTAAATTAAGCATAATTGATGCATATCAATTCAAAAATCGCTACGATACTTTTAAGACCGGCCACCAAGTTTTTACCACATGATAATTTTATTTATATTTCTTTTTAATTTCTTTATTATAAAACCCTCTCAGTTTTTTCTAATTTTTTTTACTTATTATTTGTATATTGTATTGTATATCAAAGTTATCAATAATGTCTGTTAGACTACATAGTCTGATTAGTTTCTCTTATTTCTGTAATTTTCCTTTTATTGCGTAATGTGCTACCATAGGTGATCTCCTAGTAGACCGCATCCGCAAGCTTTCTTGCCGTATGATTATTATTTTTGTAAAAAAAAAAGTGATAATACGCATTTTTACGTAAAGATAATTTTGTAAATTAACTTCTATTGACGCAATTATACGAAAATTTTCATAATTTTACGTAAATTTACCGATTTTAATATAAATTCTAAAAGGATCAAAAAAGCTGCTGATTTCTTGCAATTTTTAAAAAAATAAACTTTTTTGTATTTTTCAACAATTTTTATCTAAAAATTAAAAATCGTAATTTTACGTAAATTCATGTAAAACATAAAATTCCAATGAGTAAATTTTGGTAAAAAATTGTATAAAAAAAAAATAAAAAAACGTAAGAAACTGTAAATTTTTTAAATTTATTTTATTTTTTGTTTTGTTTAATTTTTTCTGTGATTAGACTAATCTCCATATTTTTCAATTACTATTTTGATTACCTTTGTTTGAATATTTAAATTTTAATGAGGAAAATTATTTAATAAAATCTTTTTTAAAGGCAAATTGAAGTTTCAGATCAAATTTTGTGATCAAAACGATCATTTAAAATTCTATTTATTTAATCTAATGATTTGGATAATTTTTGAAAAATAAATTCTTAATATTATTAGACATTTTATGTCAAATAAGGGTTCAATATCAAATTAGCAACAAAATCATTGATCTCTTAATTATTTTAACAATAATATCAATAATTTAAAAAATTCGGTGCAGCTTCTGAAAGTTTGTCAGCTTAGGACTTTTTCTTAAACGTCTCAGTTTAAATCCTTAATTTAAGCTTTATTGATTTGGAATGAGCTGAAGGATTCACTTAGAAAGCTGAGAATAAA
>QEOQ01000508.1:5421957-5436908 GCA_010279815.1 Brachionus plicatilis
TCACGAATCTTTGTTTGCTATTTACTGCCTTAATTTGGTCACCATTAAATAAAAGTACTAAATCAATTTCCATATTTTTTTTTCTAATCTTAAAAAATTCTACAACTTTTTCAACTGTTAAGTTTCTACATTAGTTTGGTTTAATTCGCGAATACCAAGACTCAACATTGTTATTTGTTCTTGATAAGTCTCATTTTACTCTCTCATGTGAATTCCATATCTCAATTGGAAATTTTGCCTGAACTCGTTTAAAGTTTTTTACCTTTTTATTTTTGTCTTCGCTATTTTGATAGGCCACCAAAAATACTTATAATAGCAGCTCATTTATGCTTGCTTTTTTAAATTGTAAAAGAAAAAAAGTTCTAATTTAATTTTTTTAGTTTTTGTCTTATTTTTTGTAATACTCCCGGTGAAATCAATGTTTCTGTAATTTTTTTCAAAGCTTCATAAATCCTTCAATTTAAAGGGTTTTTAGAAAGAGAATTGAAAGCTTTACAGAGTACATTTATAAACTTTTTTCTATTATATCATTTCTTCGAATTATCAAATAAATAAATGACTTTTCCTTTCGATATATTGACCAAAAATCTTTAATAGATCTAGTTATCCATCTTTTGTTTGGACATGATCGATTGAATTTTCGATCAAAATATAAAATTTAAAAACTTAAATAAGTTTAATGTTAATTTTTCTTTTTTTCTCTAAATTTTAAAATTTAAAATCTTTAATCCCAGTACATGATATCAGATTTTGCATTTTAAGAATTTAAGTTAACAAATTTTCTTTATTTTATCATGAACTTTTTTTTTAAAAAATATGTTATTTCAAGCAAGGGGTTGAAAGGAAGGACTAAGTTCCATTCCAAACTATATTTTAAATAAATAATAAATATAAAATTTTTGTCTGAATGATACTTATTGATGATGGGAAGCAATTTTTTTCCTAATGCAAGATTTTTTTCATAGTATAAATCAGAGTTGTCACAAGTCTCAAGTCAACCCAAGTCCATACTTTTTTTTTTCAAAAGTCCGAGCAAAGACTCTAAATTTTTTTTCCAAAAACTTATTAACAACTCTGGTATAAATACACACGATTTAAAAGGGTCTTGATTCATTTTTTTTAGTTTCAGCAGGTCAATAATATTATCATTTTAAGTTGTATATGTCACTGTCAATTTTTAAAATGTTTCATTTTGTAAAATGACTTGACAAAAGATAAAATTCCATAGAAAATAAATATTCACACAAGTTAGTCCGAATACTTTCTTTTAGACATAGTTAGCTATCTCTAAAATGTTCTTTTATCCACTGTGAGATATTCTTTTCGAAAAGCTGAGTTCAAGTTGAATTTTCAATAATAAAATTTGATAAATTAAATTATTAATAAATTATTTTGTTTGATTTTTGAAAAATTTTAATTTTAAATTTTATTTTGCCGATTAACTTGTGGTTAGAACATTAAAAATTAGTTATTTTTATATATTTTATTTTTTTTTAAATAAAAAAGAAAAATTTAATTATTCACTAAGTCATTTTGAAAAATGAGACATTTTACAAATTGACAGTGACGTATATGCTGAACAAACTCTGTGGATTTTAAATATGTTTTCAGATTTACATAGCTCCCTCAATTTTGATTAAATTTGAAAAAAAATGCTCCCAAATTAATACTGATAATTGAATTACTGCTTTTTACAGATTGAAAAAATATAATTTCTCCGTAATATTATCATCATTTTAAGATTTGTGTGCAAATAAAAAAAATACAAAAAGTTTTTTTTCAAAAGTAAATTGTGTTTAAAATGAGGAAGCTATGACGACACAAATTTGGGCAAATTGATGTTCATGATCAAATAAAGATTTAAAAAAAAAGATCATTTTTATCATTTTTTTTTTATTAATAAATGACTAAACTTAATTTAAACATAATTTGTTTAAGATTTAAGTATAAAAAAATTTTAAGAATATTTATGTGAAACAAAAATTAAATATTAATCAATTTTTTGAACTTTTGCAATTCAAAATTTAACTTTGTTTCACTGTAATATTTTTAATTGAAATTAAAATATCATTTAAAGCGTTTTTGAGCCATACTTTGGATTACTCAATGTGAATTTTAACTTTGTCTTTAAAGTTTTCAAATAAAGGTTTAGGAAAAATCAATTAAAGATCAATTAGAAAAAAATTATTTTTTTTTTAAATTTAAGATATTAACATTTAATGTATAATTTAAGAAAAAAACAAAAAAAAGTTTATTTTTATATTAAGGCTTTAATTAATCAAGTTTTGATCATGGGATCATGATCATGAACTTCAAGTTGCCACAAACTTGGCCGGGAAAGTTTGTCTTCACCCGTTAGGGTAAATAATTTTTGGTCCAAGTCTAGACTTGAATTGATCTTTGATCAAGGCCAAAACTAAAGAGTAGGGCTTGTGGGCAAGGCTTTAATTGATTTTAGAACAAAGCTTAATCAATTAATTTATTAAGGTCACGTGAATTTGAACTAAAATCGAAAATAATGTCAGTTATTTGAAAATATATTAATGCTCATTAGCAATAGTATACTCATTTTTGTTTCCCATTTAATTCTTGTGTTCATAACAACCAAAATTGAAGTGGACATTTAGCTCGTAGTTCAAGTCTAGTTTGGTTATTTTGTTGTTCATCTAATTCAAGTTAGTTTGTGAATCAGGCAAAAATGTTATTTCACATTTTGAACAACGCCTTAATTTGTTTATGTGTTTTGCTACAATCTTGGAAAAGCAACAAAGCAAATAAATTGGCCAACGTTAAGATAAAGACAAATAGTAATTAAGCTCGAAAATATTTAACTTTTAAGCCAAAAACAAACTAGTGACTCTGCTCCAAATTTGAGCGAAATTTCCTTGCTTGATGGTTTAATCGATTTGAACGTTGGTTGTCGGGCTGAACTCGTAGCTTGAGTTTGGTTAATCTCTTAAAAAAGACATTTCTTTAAATTTTAAGCTAAACGCAAATAATTTGGCAATTTTTTGTTGTTGTTGGATGTTCGACTAGGCAATTGATGATAAGTAGAAGACTTTAAATCATCGAAAGATTATTTCTTAATAAGATTTTTTGAGTGGTTCGGATCCAAAGTTGTTTAAAAGTCCCATATTAAAGTCAAAGTCATTAAAAAAAGTCCAAGTCCAAGCTTTTAAATTTCATTTTTTTTAAAAACAAATCCGAGATAACGACTGTTATTGTATTTTTTTTATAAAATTCGAGCAGCATGAATTTTTTGCCGTTCCAAGTAGTTTTTATGGCGGCCAAATATTCCTTTTGCCGTTCCAAGTAGTTTTCATGGCGGCCAAATGATGTTTTTGCCGTTCCAAGCAGTTTTTGTGGCGGCCAAATGATGTTTTTGCCGTTCCAAGCACTTTTCATGGCGGCCAAATGATGTTTTTGCCGTTCCAAGCAGTTTTTGTGGCGGCCAAATGATGTTTTTGCCGTTCCAAGCACTTTTCATGGCGGCCAAATGATGTTTTTGCCGTTCCAAGCACTTTTCATGGCGGCCAAATGATTATTTTGCCGTTCCAAGTATTTTTCAAGGCGGCCAAATGATTATTTTGCCCTTCCAAGTAGTTTTGATGGCGGCCAAATATTCCCTTTGCCGTTCTAAGTAGTTATGACTTGGACTTTTGAAAAAAAAACTCCGGACTTGGACTTGTCTTGAGATTTGTGACTTTAAAACTCTGTTTGTATCTAAATCTAGGTAGGACCAGCAGAATTTTAATTGAGGTCACAATATTGTCAATTTTGGCTTCTTATTTTTTATTAAGTTTTCCACTTAACACTGCTCTTGAACTTGAAGCACAATTTATGTTTTTTTCAAGGAATATTCAAAATAACAAACTGAGTAAAGAAATTTTTATGGAAATGAGGCAAAAAATGAAAACAATTTCAACTTGAAGATTTTTATATGAAAATATTTGTTTAAGTATGATAGAAGAAACTTTTTAAAATTTTTTAAAACTGATACAATGATTATTTTATGGAAAAAATTTTACGAGAAATTAAATTGTCAGGGGATCTATTTATCTTTTTTTTTGATTATTATAGCTAGGGTTCAAATTGAGGTCTCATTGTTTTTACAGAAAATCGTCACTTTTTTTTAAAATTTATATTCAAAATAAAAAAAAACTAATTAAATATATTTAATGTCCAATTAATCAGGTCATTAATTTTCAAAAAAAGGATCACAAAAGAAATAATTTTTTTTCAAATAAAAGTAAATGATAGTTGTATTTTGTATTTAAAATTACCATACTCTAATAATTACTAATAAATAGAAAGTTATTACAAAAGCGTAAACGATGCTAAATTCCAAATTTTTTTTTTATTTAATTTTAGATTTTTATTTCATTCATTTTTCTATTGATTAAAATTTTGTTTAGAATTAAAAAATTGTAATTGTAATCGAAGTTTTTTATTATTCGAATGCTTATTATTTTGATATTTAGCATTAATTTGTAATTTTTAGAAAGAAACCGATTTCTTTTTTTTAAATAAAGTAAAAATTTCTAAAAAGTAGAGAGAGAATAATAAATTACCTAGTTTGCTCTTTTTTTAAATTTTTTAAAAATTTTCAGTGATGTAAATTTTTTAATTAAAAAAGTGACAAAATTTGCAAAAATTTTTTAATAATAAAATTTAATTTAAAAAAAATGTTTTTTATTTATTTTAGATTGTGAAAATCGGTCGGATTCATATCGCTACAATTTACGAAATGATTTTTCCAAACTAAATTTGCATCTTTTAATTTAAGTTTAATCGGCTCAAAATGGAAAGGATATTTATTTATACAATGTTTACTCGATTTATAAAATACGCTTTTTATTGTCTTTTTTTCTTTATTTTGGCTTCTGGTGAACTTGACGGATTCAAATCACACAACACTAACGAATGCAATATAATCGACAACGAATACTGCATTCATAAACCTTTAAAAGGTAAATTATTCTTAAAATTTAAAACTTTTTTATGCCTAATTGTATTCAATAATTATTTATAATCAATTTGTGTGTATGCCATAACGATATGAAAAAACCCTCTGTTCGGTCTAAATTTTATAAATTTATTTAAAAAAACATTCTGGTGTCAAAAAAGTTAGCTATCTGACACTTGAAATTATTTTTGAAAGTAAAAAACTTAACTTTAGAGAATTCATTCAAAAAAATTTTTCTTTGTTAGAGTCAATATTAAGAGGAATATTTTGTTCGGAATTTAGACCGGTTAAGAAAAACATAAAAATAGTCAAAAAAGTATTTTTTATTATATTGAAAAATTAATAAAATAAATTAGACAATATTTTTCATGTTTTAAATTCTTTTAAATTTGTACATCGAAATGCAAAAAAATTAAATAAGTTAAAATTTGTTAGAATTTTGCTATTGTAAAAAATGATTATTTTAAAATATTAAGGAATTCTCCAAGGTAAAGTTTTTGGCATATGTCTGATGTTGATGTGCACTATCTTAAAAGTTAATTGATGAACTAATCAGAGTTGTATTAAAGTCACAAGTCTCAAGTCAAGTAAGAGCATGGACTTAAAAAAATCAAAAGTTTCTGACATTGACTTTAATATGGGACTTTTAAACAATTCTGAGTCTGATATAAATATATTTTTAGATTCCACTCATTCAAACAATATTTTTCTTTACGTATACTTCCTCTATTACACAAAATCCCACTTTTTTGACTACTTTATTTTTTAATTTATAGATCATCTCCAGATTGTACACCTTCATAAAATTATAAAGAATTATTTTTGACGATATTTAACGATTTTATTTATTTGTTTTCTTCAGAATAAGTTAAAAAGTAAAATAAAAAAAAATAAAATAAAAATGAAATAAAATAAAAATAAAATTAAAGTTAATAAAATGAGATAAAAAAAAAAGAATCAAAATAAAGTAAATAAGCTAAAAAAATGAAAATTGAAAAGACCTAAATTGGAAAAGATTGTAACATGTGGCACATGTTTGCATAGTTCAAGTTTCAGGAAAAGTAAGGTAGCAATTACACAATGGAGTTGGGTATTCAATATGTCTTGATTCGAAACCTTCTTTGTATTCCTTCACCAGTCTTTCAACTAATGGAATAGAATGACTCAGTCCTGTCCCAACATATCTCTCACTCAATTCAAAAAGCCGTTTCGAGACTGTTAGTAATTTTAGTTTATTAAAAGCTTCATGATGCACGATGTTGGAGGGAGTATCATATTTTAACTTAAGAATAGACCTGACTGCTGTATTCTGAATTGCTTGTAGTTTTTTGAGATAAATTAAAAAGTTCTATAATTTCTATTAATGAATTTCTAGGTAAGTTTTTTAACATTAAATTATGAATTTGGTCAGGTCCTTATGCCGCTTCATTTTTCAATCTTTTTAAAGCCATAATTAATTCATTTAAGCAAATTGGATCATTAAAATTACACTGGTTATTGTTTCTAAAGAAATCAGATTTGGAATTTAGTATTTCGAAATCTTTCTCAGTATCAATTAAATCAGAATTAGGACTAAATATTGAAGATAAAAGTTCTCCGAAGCATTTTCCCTTTTCTTCATTCGTTTTGAATTCCTTTTCATTTAAAATCAAGTTAGGAATTAAATTTGATCCTTTTTTTGTTCTAAATTTATTAATTTTTTTCCAAAAAGGTCTACATGTCAGTGGGTTTTTTCCCATCTTCTCAATAAAATCATACCAATTTTGATTCCAGAATTTTTTTAAAGAGGCCTTTAGCTCAAATGCTAGATATTTTTCAAAAATTCTTTTATTTTTTAAATCTACAAAGCCTGTTACATTAAAATTATTTAAACAAATTCAAAGATTATATTAATATTTTAAGATTAAGTCTTTAAAACTGAATTGACATTTTGAATTGATCATCATTTTTTTTGCTTGGCATAAAAATATTTAAAGATTATCTTAAAAAAAGTCTCAAATAAAAATTTATATTCTTAATACAAATACAATACAAAAAGCAAAAATTTAAAATTCATTTCTTTTTGAAGATGATTGCACAGTGACAATCATCTCACCGTTTACTTGTGCCAGCCAACAAAATGAGACCTCTTGTGACTTTTTCCTGGACTGGAGCATAATCAACGACAATGCTGTAAAATTTACTTTAAGCAAATACAATTATCAAATGAATGAATGGATCGCACTTATATTTTCCAATTCAAATATTTCCAATAATGATGTATGTATCATTTTAGAGTCTTGTCGATTATGTGACTCCGGTGTTTAAAAAAAGAGTCACCAAATTTTTAAGTCAATTTAAAAAAATTTTTTTCAACAAAAAAAAATTTTCATAAAAGACTTAAGTAAATTACTAAGCAAAACATAAATAATTCTTAAGTATTGGTATTTTAACTTAAAAAAATTAGAAAAGAATCCACCCCAGGTGTGGACATGGTAGTCCAGTTCCATGTCCAATTTGTGGTAAACTTTCAAAAAATGATAAGCTTGTTAAAAAGCATAGTAAAAAGATGCACAAAGACTAATTATTATTAAAAAATTTTATTATTATTATTGACATAATTTTTTTTTAAACCACAAAAAAATATTTCTTTAATTTTTTTGTTGTAGTCACATATCGACAAGAGCCTCATTTGCATTTAATTGTTCATTCCTTTAATGCCATCCATTTAAATTAAGGTAAATTCTGACATAATAATAGCCTTGCTGCCATCGACTAGCACTCCGCGGATTTTAAATGGGTAAAATGCCAAAATAGAATTAAAAATTAAATAATCTTCATTTTTTCCAGCATTATCAAAGGCTCGGACGTGATTCTGATTGATGACTTGCAGGAAGCTGACTCATCCTTGTTTGGCTATAGTGAAAAAAAACTACTCAGTGACAAAATATCATTTGGCAAAAATTATGTTGATATTGAATTTTCGTTTAAATATACATCCGAAAATTCAATAAATCTCAACAAGTGTTCGAAAGATGATCCGAGCAAAGGATTTTACATGTTTTTGATGAGCGGAAAATTGGACAACAAATTTAATATTCTTTTCGAGACCGCTACAATTCCTAAAATATTCGGACCATTTTGTTTGAACTCGTGCTCGAAAGATTTATCTTTCCTCGAAAACAAGTCACCTCACAATCAAAGCCTAAATTTAAAAATCCAAGAAAAAAAACAAGCAATTGGCAAAAGTGAGCAAACCACCAGTTCTGAATTGGTTTCAAGCAGGCCCACGACTAAGATAACTTCTAACACTTTTACCGAAATTTTACCAACTCAACCAGCAAGCATTCATTCAGATACAACTCTTACAACCAATTTAAATTCAGCCACAAATGCCACCACATCTACTAGCACTAACATTCCAACTTCAATTCATGTGACTTCAATCGAAACTACTGCGGAAATAAAATCTAGTTCCACCACAGTAGCCATTGAGTTTTTTACCACAGAAGTGAACAAAATTCAAAGTATTACAAGCTCCCAAAATACAGATTATGAGTCAATACAAATCAGCACAAATGATCCAGTAACTTTTCAAGATGCTACTCAAGTTACCAAGCAAATTACCACAAGTGCAGCTGATTCAACTAAGTTGTCAATAGATTTTTGCTCTGGTCAAGTGCAAAATTTGTCTTATGTTGACTTGGCATTTGTTTACGATCATCGAGTGAAAACCATTAATTACACTGTGACATTTAGTTTGAATTTTAGTTTTATTAGAATGGGTGTATTCAATAGAAACCCAGAAAATAATGTAAGAACTTAACAAAATTAAGGTATTGTGAAATGCAAATTTAACAAAAATTCTTCATTTTTTGATAAATTAAAATTAAAGCTTAGAAATAATATTTAAAAAAAAAACTCCGACATAGTGTAACACACAGTGCTGCTACGATACCTTGAATTCACCATATTTTACCATATTTAACTTATAATATGGTAATCTAAAAAACGGTATATATCGTTAATTAACGAAAATTATCGTATATTACCCATAATTATTGTAAAATTTAGTGAAAAAAAAAATTCCTAAATTTCTCGAAAAAAAAGAATTTTCATGAAAAAAATTTTTTTTATCGAATTTTTGAAAAAGTAAAAAAATAATATTTGATTGAATTTTTTTGACGTAAATTTCGGTAAATTTTTGTAAAAAATGGTAAAAATTCAACAAAAAAGGAAGAATGGATTTTTTATATTCTATTTTTTTTTTCAAATTATGAAAATTAATATTTTAATATCATTTACAAAAAAGATTTTCTTTGCTAGCGTTTCTTGATTTTGCTGCCTCGTACTAAGCTTCTTTGAATGTGCATCATTTTGGTATTAATTTCACATTTATTAGTTTTCCCAGGTCGGTATTTGGAAATATTAAGTACTAACATATTAAATTTTTTTATTAAATAAAAAAATTATCAAAAATTATATATAGCAAAAATTATATATTATATAGAGCTGTTTTAAAAAAAAGACATTCAATCAGATTTAGTGATCTAAGATATGTTTAATCAATAAAAAATTAAAATTTTTAATATTTTTTTTTTACTTTGCATCATTGTACTTTGTGACACCTTTTTTACCAAAAAATTTATTGATGTTAAAAAAAACATCAATAAGATTTAACTTGATTTTTGATTTTATTAACTAAAAAAAAAAGAAAATAGAAATTTTATCTTAAAAAAGCATGTTGCACTTTGTGGCTGTATTTTTCTAAATACTTTTTATTAACTTTAATTTTTATTTATCAAAAAAATGACGAATTTTTGTTCAATTTGTATTTGAAATTCACAAAACCCAAAATTAAAATACTAGATTGGAAAGATTTTGTCATTCGTGAAATCATATTTTTGACTGCATTTCGAAAAGCCTCTCGTTCAGACACAAAAAGTCCCATTTACAAATTTATTTTTTTTTGAATTTAATAGCTAATGTTTAGTAGTTTATAAATATAGATAAAGAGGATCACCTGATCATTTGCATGATCGGTCAAGTTAACTTAATTTTTGTCCATTTACTTCTGCATCACCTGTTACAAACTTTGTACCACCCAAATTAAGTCTCTGCAATAACTCTGCAATTTAATTTTAATGATTTTCTAATACACTTAGTGCTTTGCAGATTTGCAGAGTTATTATGGATACTTAATTTGGGTGGTACAAAGCTTGTGTCAGCTGATACATTCTGGAGAACACTTTTTAAACAGATAGTAAAAAAGTTATTCTTTAAAAAATTTTGTTTTTGTTCTTTGTTCCATAATTCACTATGCCTCATTTTTGATCTAAATTGTTCTTCTTTCAAAAACATATTAGCTTTATCCCATTGTAAAAAATGAATTAATTTTCTAAATTTTATTAGAGGAAAAATCATCTAAAGATGCATCACAAATTTCCAATGAAACCATGGTACAAAAAGAGTTATAAAATTTTCAATTTTTACACTTTACTTTAATTAAATTTAAAAATCCAACAAAAAATTTATCTTACAATAAGTTACAAAATTCATGCTTTGCAATGAAAAAAATTTCTTTCCAATCTAATAATAGTATAAAAAATAAAAAAAAAATTTTTTAACAGGATGAAACTTTTTTGGTGATAGCCGAAGCAAATAGAACTTTTAGTTCAATGTAATTTCGTAAAATTTTTTTTTCAAAACAAATATTTAAATAATTTTTTTTTAATTAGATATGCAAACAAAAATGAATCGGAAAGCATCACGTCTTCAATGGATGGAAATAAAGTGAGATTTAGCATAGGAAGAGAAGTGGTGCTGTCAAATGGGGTATTTATGGGTGATTGCCAATACTTGATATTTTATATTGGAAATGATAGTGAGATAAACAGATCCAAATTTATCACAAATCCAAGTGAAAATTCTGTGTTAATATCAGCGGCAGAATCTGTTTGTTTTCAATCTTGCTCATATATTGGTAAGAAAATTAGAAAAATCAAAAATAAAATTATTGACATGCTAAATTTTAGATAGAAAAAAAGTCGAAATAAATTTAAAATTCAACGTCAACAATTATTTGTATCACCCTGATTTGGAGAACTTAAATAGTGAAAAAACAAAAAATTTGTCCAAAAATATAATTGAAATTGTAATTTTTTTAATTTCAAATTTAAAAAATATTAATTCCAATTTTTTTAGTTCAAGACTGCCTTGAATGATAAATTTGAAAATTTTGTTATCATCAACATTTTAAAGGCAAATAACAGAAGAGGCTCTTGGAAAAGACAAATAATGGCTGATATTATTATTATTGAATCAAAATTGACTGTTTGGTCACAGAACAGTCAAAAATTTACACAAAATAGTGTCTTAAAAATTCTGAGCGAAAGCACGGCTTTCTCTCATTTATACCAGATTAATGGATTTTCGATAATAGAAAATTTTTCAGACAAAACTTCTGCTTCAATTCAAACTACAACTTTAAAACGTAAGTCTTATTTGATTCAAAATCTTTCTATGAACTTTTAACTAAAAATTTAAAAAAAATAAAAAAGTTTCAAAAATTTTTTGGATGAAAATTTATCTTATTTAATGATTTAATATTTATTTGAATTATGGATATCCTAGAAATAATTCTTCATTATAAAAATAGACAACTCATATAAAAAATGAAATGTTAAATTTATTTGTGCAAAAAAAAAATTTTTTTTTTACTTTTATTTTTTTTTATTTTTCACTTCTTTTCTCAGTTAATTAATAATTAATTATTATTAATAAAATGAAAAAAATTTTCTTAATAATTTTAACAAAACATGAAAAAAGCTTGTTGAGTATTCTAGACCAAAGATTTGAATGAGCATCACTCGAATAATTATTGGTAACACAAGTGAAGCTGATTTATCTTATTTTTCGTATTTTTTTAGTATTTTACGGAATAAAAATTGTTTTTAGTAAGCTAAAAAAATAAAATATTTAGTAAAATAATAAAACTTTTATTTATCTTAGTTTACGTTAAGTATCAAAATTGACGTGTTATCAAAATATAAGATAACATTTATGTAATCATAGAGTTTTATTGTTTTGCAAATTTACGCAACATTTAATAAATTATAAAAGAAGGAAGAAAAATATTTTTTCTCAATTTTTTTAGCTTTATAACTATGTTCATAATAAAAAACTTCTATTGCATTTTTCGTCTTATTTGATTTTTTCTAAATTTTTTTAACCAGTAAACTATAAATAATAATAAATGTAAATTCTGGAACAAAATAACATAGTAAAAATCTTAAATTAGAAAATAATTGTTTTTTTCATAGGTCTAAAACTCGTTCTCAGTTAAATTAAGACTCTTAAATTTATTTTTTTTTTTATTTGCTATTAAATATGGTACTTTGCAGAGACTTAATATGGGTGGCACAAGTCTCAATCAAAAAAAAAATTTTGAATTCTTTTGTTTTTACAACAATTTACGTAAAATATTAAAAATTTATTGATTTTTTCCTTTTGAAAATTTACGCAAATTTATAAAACAAAAAGGTGAACATCACTGTAAGTTCATCTTTCAAGCTTTACCATCAGACTAGTGTTCCTGTCTTCAAATAACCTTTTGACACCTTATTTATTTAAATTACAAACATAAATTTTATGACCATATATTTATTGATTAGTATAATAAATATTTTGTTTAGCATTTTACTATTTCGATCATTATTTGATATATAATGACCAGTAGATTATTTTTAATAAATTAGTAAATAATTTGAATATTATCAGTATTTTATTATTTCGATATGTATTTTTTTTGATAAGTATTAAATATATAATGTTTAGTAAAATATAAAAATTAAAAATAAAATCTTTTAATTTGTAATGTAATGTATTATTGATTAAAAAAAAACAAACAAATATTATAAGATAACCTGTTAGATGTTTGAAAATTGCTATGGTCATGTTCATTCTCGCTTCTGAAAACAATAACATCGTCACTACGACTGTCGAACAAGAAATAAACTCCAGCTGGACACCGTGCACCTCTCAATTTTGCTTTATTACATCTACAATAAACCCTACTTCCATCTTGAGTATTACTTTCATAATGTTATCTCCACGTTCTTTCTTGGTTTATTTTTGTCAATGCTGCTTCTTTGTTTAGGTACAATCCACTTGCGGCTTCATTTTGCCTGAACTATCAAATATTTAAAGATTCCTTATCTCTAGTTATTTCAACATATCGTTTTAAATTTTATTTTAACTTATTTATTATTTAATTTTTTTTTTTTTTATTCTGAAGGAGCATTAGCTCGGTACAGATAAGCAAATAAATAAATAAAATAAATTACTAATCAAGATATTTAAAATACTGATCATTTAAATACAAGCCAAATTGGCATCTTGAAGTTTATGATCAATTCAATATATCATTTCAATTCAAAGAGTTAATCATTTGAAATTAAAATTAATCTTTGAATTAATTGAAAAATTTTTTATGTAAAATGCTTTACATGTTAAGTAGATTTAAAAAAAAAAATCTATTCCAATATTTGTAGAAAAGATCGATCTTTTCATTTAATTACTTATTTGGAATTTTAATATTTGAAATTCATTTTTAAATTTTGTTTTAATTTTGAGTGCTAAATACAAATACTTTTGAAATAAAAATTTCAAAATAAACTATACAAAAATCAATTTATAAAAATTTAAATATAAAAATCGATTTTATCAATGGATTTAGAAAATATTTATTTTAATTATTTAATTTTTTTAATCTACATAACATGTAAAGCATGTTACATTAAAATTATTTAAATAAATTTAAAGATTAATTTTAATATCTAAAGATAAACTCTTTGAATTGAAATGATATTTTGAATTGATAATCAACTTCAAGATGCCGCCAAATTTTATTATTGAAAAAAATTTTAAATTTCAAATAATTAAATTAATTGAAAAAATTGAATAATAAAAACTTTGAATTAATTTTTTTCAAAATCTGTGAAAATAATTTTGCTACTTGGATTTACTAATTTATTTATTTGAAGCCATTGACACAGAATACCCTAAAGTATTTGCTTTGGCATTAGTGTTCAGCTTGTTGGTGACTGTTTTGGTTCTTGGAGGGGCTTTGTTTGCGTATCATCGATGGCAGAAGTCAAAATCCAGCGAAAATGGTCCCAACCGCGGTTTCAGACTGGCGATGCCAAACCGACGGGCCAACTATCAAGATCAAATGCTAAATTTAGATTCCTCTGGCGACAACAAATTTCCAAATGGCAGCTTAGACCTTGAATTCACTAATCCTGCATATGAAGAAAATAAAGTGGAAAATGACGATTTGAATTTTACCGACTTTACTGGAAGTCGAGAAATGGGAATAGACATCGGTACCTTGGAGGGACCGATGTCGCCAAAGCAGCCAGCAATGGTCGAAGAGATAAGTGAAAAAAAAGACGATCTAAAACATTTACGTCACATTTTAGACGAGTGTTTAAAATCAGAATCGCTAGATTCAAACCATGATTCCTCAAATGCTGGAATGAACAAACTGTACCGTGCAAGTAACTTGGAGAATTTAAGGATCCAAGAAGATGAGATCAACTTCGAATACTTCGAAGAATTTAGAAAAAATCAGCACACTCAAGATGCAAGAAAAGATTCCATGGCCAAAGAAAAGCCTGGCTCAATTGATGAGGAAAATTCCTTTGATGAAAAAACTGAAAGTGTAGCCAATATATTTAGTACAAACATCGAGCAAAACTTGCCAGAACTGTTCGGACAATATCTGGACGAAAGTAAAGCTAACCAAAGTGAGCAAATGGAAAAACAACTTGACCAAGAGTCTCTAGAAAGTGTTCCAAAAGACTCGCTGAATGTGTCAACTGACGAGCCGTCTGAAGACGAAGACTTCAAGCCAATTGACAAAAATGCGTTCAAAAATTTCCGGGTTGAGTCCAACAACAAATTTGTCATTGACGAAAGTAAGAGTTCTTTCAAAGAGATGATA
>QEOQ01000508.1:5483833-5499235 GCA_010279815.1 Brachionus plicatilis
CAACAAATGTGAAATTCAGATAGCACTAAAGTTTTGAATTTCGTGAACTTTACTGGTCTCGGTTTAATGTTGAAAGGCTTTTTGTATATTAACGTTATGTGAGTGTTTAAAAAAATTGATTAGGAAATCTTGTCAGTTTCTTAGCTGATCTTTAAGCACTAAAGACGCTCGCTAAGTTTTTCAATTGAATCTTTAGTAACGTTAAATTTCGTTAAGGTATCTATGAGACAGTCTTTGAGTAAATTTTCGACAACTAGATTTCGGTTGATTTTTTGAGTTTAACTTCGGCTTTACCGATAAATTTTGCAGGTATATTGATGTGAAAAGTTTGTTCGATGGGCAAATTAAAATTTGAGATCAAGATCAAACCATCAAAATATAAATTGTAATTTTTTTTTTAATAATTGAGAAAAAATTAACTTTTTCTAAAACAATTCATGTCAAGTTTATTTTCATATTTAAAATTTTTAAAAGTCTCTTTTTATTGAACTTTAAAAGGTTTAAAAATTTTAATTGATTTTAATGAAAACTTACTTTTAAAGACATAAAAATTAACTGTTTTAAAATTTAAAATTTATTTAAGAAAAAATAAATTTATTTCAGTTTGAATGAATGGATATGTCATAACTAAATAGTCAATCTATTTACTTTAGCTAAATTATTAACGTTTAAGAAAAATTGATACAAAAATTTTTATTTAAGTAAAATTTATTTTACAACTAATTTTTAAGCTTAATATATAAAAAAATGTAATTTAAGTAAAAATCAAATTGATTTTAATAAAAAAAGTATTTAACAAAATTATTGGTTAAGTAAAAAAAATTATTTCCTAGTACAATTACTATTTAACTGGCCTTTATGGCACTTTGAATTGCATAAAACATTGCTTTTTTTGTAAGAACAATTCCTCTCGCATTTGCCTGAACAATTGCACTTCAATATACCGTGTCCGCCACATATAGAATGCAGACTATTAATTTCCCTAAGAGTTTTTTCGCAACTTAAATCTAAAGACTCAATATTTAACAACTTTTGTTTGCAAATGTGGAACTTATTTCTAGTATGCCAGTGGGCTATAATTCCATATTTTGTGGCTAACTGATATGTCATGTTCTTAGAGTTTATTTTAGTTATATAAGCCAGAATATTTAACAAATCAGCAGGACCACGATCGACATCTGGTACTGGAACTTGAACCGTGTCTGCAACCTTAGCCTCTCCTAACTTATGCACGTGCTGCTGTGCCATTTTTTCAGCGTTTTGCTTTAAATTTTCACTACAATTTGATTCAATTTGAGCTATATTAATTGCATTCTTTTCTATATTACTAATTTTAGTGGTTGGATCTACCACTTCAACCTCTTCTGCATCTTCCTTCTCTTCCAAAACCCACTTTTCTTTTAGGACCTCTTCTCTTTCTAAACACTTTTTCAGGCTCTTGCTCATGTACAGACTCCAACTGAAATCTGACTTTAATTCCGACTCTAACTCACATTGATAGAATAAATTTTCGATTGATGTTCTCAAATTTTGCATTACATGCTTTTACCATTTTGTTTACTCCACCATGCTCGATACTTAGGTGAATTAAATGAATTTCGTTAAAAAATGTCTTCGTACGGCACAACAATCAAGATTTTGTTATCATCTTTAACCTTACTTATTAGCCTCATAACCCCGCTTATTTCAAATAATTGATATTTTTTTAGTAAATAATAATCGCTTTGATTCTTTGTATTAGGATTGGATTTTGCTTCAAGTAGAGAATTTATTTTCTGCTCTAAATTTGCCTAGTTTAGACTTTTCGACTATACTTTGTCTATTTCGGCATAAAAAGTAATTTGTGGACCCTGATTGATTCACTAATCGAGTACATATAAACTTCAAGCAAATATAAACTTCAAAATTATATTATTCAATTTTACTAAATATGCAGTAAAAACATTTAATTTAGCTAAAATATATAAATTTAGCTAAAATTAGCATTAAGTTTGGTTAAAAATTAAGTTGACTATTTTGTTAATTGTTGTTTAGCTAAAATTGTTATTTTTTATTTAATTTAGCTAAAGTAAATAGTTTGACTATTTAGTTATGACAGATACAAAAGTTATAAATTTGAATTTGTGGATTAACTTAATCTGAATTATTTTAATTATTGATAATTTTTATTAAATAAATTAGGGATCAATCATTTTGATGTTAATTTGATGATGAAACATTATTAAACATAATATGTCTAGTAATGTTTAGTATTTATTTTTTAAAAATTATCAAAATTATTAGATTACTTAAGTTATAAAATTTTAAATGATCTTTTTGATCTTAAAATTTGATCTGAAACTTCAATTTGCGGTTCGATGCTGGTTTAATTTTAATGTTAAGTTTGTTAACTATTGAATAATTTTCAATTGTTCATTTGACTCCTGTGTCTACTAAAAAGGCTGTATTAATGTTGTTGATTTGGCAAATGCCTGGGAGTCAGAATTTTTTTATGGATGGAGTTAAATTAGTTTGATTTTTGAATGGAGCTGGTATACTGTAGGTGTTGTTTCCCTTTGTGGACACTCTGAACGCTAATGGTCGACTTGGTTCCAAGCGTAACATTTATTAATCCTGAAGTATATTGTCTGAATAATTTTATTGAAATAATAGTTAGGAAAAAATAAAAAAGTTTCATGCTAAAATTGATAATGCACTTGGAAAAAAGCAAAACTATATCAAGAATCAAAGATTTCAGAAATTGATGTTAATAAAGGAAATTAAGTAGAATTATTTAAATTTCAAAACATTAGCCTAATTTGATTGAAAGAAAATAGTGTCAGGCTATGTAATTAAAGTAAAGCAAATTATGCCTGCAATTTTTGCCAAGAGCCGACTTGAGTTATTAACTTTCAGATTTTAATTGAATAAACTCTTTTAATTTTTGTCTTTTATTTAGCTCAGAAGAATTTTGCTATGAATGTGCGGGAAAATGTGAATAATGAAAAATTGTTCACTTTTTTTAAACAAAAACAATATTATAGGGTTTTTAATTTTTAATTTAATTTTTTCAATTTTAAAATATTTGTGCTTTCCAAAAACGAAATGAAATACCAAATGCTTGTCAGTTTTTTTGTTTTTTGGTAAAAAATTTAAATAAAAATTAAAACTCTATTGATTTATGTAAAAAAAAAGGTTTCAAGGTTAATTGTTTTAAGTAAAAAATGGAGAAATTATAATAAGATTGATATTATTTGATTAAAGGAAAAAATGTCGAAAACTCAGTTTTAATAAAAAGGATACTAAATGAATTTATTTTAAATTCAACTTTTCATAATTATTTTTTTTTTGTTAAAATATTGAGGCCCTTTCAAGGAATAAATGATCAAAGTTTCGACAGAAATGATTTTAAAACATAATACCAAACCAATGAAAATGATTCTAAATTAAATCTAAAATTATTTATAAAAAATTTATATAATACTTTTAATGCATGTTTTAATTGTTTAAGTGCTTTATTTTTAATTGATGGATTTCTCAAGCACAAAATATACTTCAAGTTTTTAAAAAATTCAAATTTGGTTTTCAAAAATTTTCAAATAAACATTTTCCTAATTTTTTTAAATTTAATCGGATCCTTTTAATTTAGTAAATTTTAAATTAACTGAATATGATATTCTTTCGAAAATATTTTATTTTAATAAATTAAAAGAAGTAAAGATATTCTCTTAATTATTTGAAACAAAATATTGTTTTTTTTTTAGATTATTGATTTAAAATTCAATGAATAAAATATTTTCATTGCTATAGAAACTCAAATAAATACCTGTTTATAACCATTCACACTCCAAAATGATACCGAATTAGAAAAAATATAAATCATAATTTTTTTAATAATTCAAATTAATCTTCTAAAATTTTTCTTTTCATTTTTTATCAAACATTTTTAAAAACTATTATACTTTAGGCTTATATTTGTTTTGTTCTTTTTTTTTAGAGAAAAAAATTATTTTGTTACCCGAAAATTTAAATGTTATTTCAGCAAGACAAAAATGCCAATTAAAGCACCAAAAAAAATAGAGGAAAACATCACAGAATTTAATGGAAATCAAACAAAAGACTCGAAAGGTATTGTCGATGATTCTGAAAAGCTCAAATCTGATGGCGGTGAGCATCAAATCACAGTAAGTTAGAAATTAAAAATTGAGCGTCAATCTAAACCATGAATATTTAGATAAAATCTGATTTAATAAAAATATCTAAAAATTTGCTGTTTTGAAACTATTTGTAAAAGAAATCAATTGTTTTCAAGCTATTGTTTTTGAAAAAAATGTAATTAGATTTCCCAAATTAAATCCAAGAACTCAAAATATACTTTCTAAAATATTTTGAATTACTCTCTAGATCTTTCAGTGTTGTCGAAACAACTTCGATTTCAAGCATTTTACTTTATTTAATTTTAGCTTTTAAAAACGTCAAGTTTTTCTTTCTTAAATATTTTGGCCAAATATTTTCTAAACTTCGATTTCATGATTATTGATTATTTTTTTCAACTTAGTTGAAGTAATAATGCAATTTAAATTTCGAGAGATTCCCATTAAGGTAAATGCTTTTGGCAAATAACTTTCCATGACTCAAAAGTAGAGATAGATTGAAAGAAAAAACTTAATTTATGTAATAGGTTGCCTGTCGCATTCGTCCACTAACAGAAGAAGAGATTCTGCTAGGCTCATCATTAATTGGACACAAAATAGCTGATGACAATATGATAGTGCTAATGGATCCGGCAGAAGACCATGATGACATTTTACGTGCAAATAGATCAAGAGAAAAGCAGTTTGTTTTTGATATGGCTTTTGATGCCAAATCAACTCAAGTATTTTTTTTTGAAATTTTTGGGGATCTGTCAAAATATAGAAGAAAAAAAGTGTAGAATAATAAATAATTAAAATTAATTAATTTTCTAAATTAAACAAGCAATACTATTAATATGCAATTCAATTGTTTTTTATTCGTATTGTGGAACAATTTTTTTGATTTTTTTTATTTTTTTCTAATTGAGCTTAATTTTTATATTTTTTTTAATCAATTCTTGAAAAAAAATTTTTGTTAAAAAAAAGATGCGTGTGCTTTTACAAAAAAATTTTTATTTTTTCTATATTATTATGATTTTCCTAAGTTTCGATTATTCTACATTAATTTTTTTTTGGCGATTCCAAATTTTTTTTTCTATGTTTTGATATACATCCGAAATTTTTATTAAAAAACATAAAATAAAAATAATTTAATAGCAAGAAGTATTCGAAAAAACTACCAAAAACCTTCTACCAGGAGTAATAAACGGGTATAACGCAACTGTATTTGCCTATGGAGCAACTGGCGCTGGCAAAACGTACACAATGTTAGGTACCGAAGAGGAGCCAGGAATAATGTTTAGAACTTTGCATGAACTTTTTATTGAAATTTCGAATAAAAGTAATAATAGTATATATCAGGTGTCTATGAGTTATCTGGAAATATATAATGAACTCATTCGCGATCTATTGAACCCGTCAAACGGATTTCTGGAATTGAGGGAAGATGCAAAAGGCGGAATCCAAATTGCAGGAATATCCGAACTTGTGGCTGAAACGCCCCAAGAAGTTATGTATATGCTGCACAAGGGTAACAAGGAAAGGACCCAAGAACCTACCAAGGCAAATAAAACTTCATCTAGATCTCATGCGGTGCTTCAAGTTAACATAAAACAGAGAGACAAAGTGCGACTCCATTCTCAAGAGATAAGACTAGGAAAATTGTACATGATTGATCTGGCTGGCTCAGAAAGAGCAGCTCAAACCCAAAATACTGGCAAAAGAATGGTCGAAGGTGCACACATAAATCGAAGTCTTCTAGCTCTTGGAAATTGTATAAATGCACTGAGCGAAAAAGGAAATTCAAAGTATGTAAATTATCGTGACAGTAAATTGACCAGGATTTTGAAGGATTCTTTGGGTGGAAATTCAAAAACTGTGATGATAGCTCACATAAGTCCAGCATCTTTACACTTTGAAGAATCAAGGAACACATTAGTTTATGCTGATAGAGCAAAGTTTATTCGGACAAAAATAAGACGAAACGTCATTGATGTATCATACCACATAAGTCAATACCAGCAAATAATCCAAGAACTAGCCCAAGAAATAGCTGTTTTGAAAGACCAACGTTATGATTTAGAATCTAGAATATCGAATTTGGATCCCAAAATCGGAAATAGCAATATTGGCATCAATCAAATAGCATTCAATAGTGAGGAAAAGTCAAAAATTGAAGATCATTTGAAGTTGAGAGAGTCTTTGTTGCAGGCTTTCAAGCAGCAAATAAAACTAAGGAAAAACATCCTTGAATTGGACAATGCAATAATGGACATTAGTATTGAGGCTGAACGTCACAATAAAATTATTCAAAAGTATTTCCTCTTTTTAATATTTTTTTTTTTACAATTTAAATTAAAGATTAAAAAAATTTTTGAAAAAACTTTGTTGCATTTTTTTAACTTAAGATGAATTTGGTTTAATTTTTTGTGTTTGAATTAAAAAATGAATCCAATTTTGAAATAACATTGAAAAAGTGCCATGTTTCAAATATTTTTTTCACTTTCAAATAAAAAATAATTTTAAGTTAATATTGTAAGCATTTTTATAATTGAAATTAAGCTCTTAAGTGAAGAATGAGTTAAATTTTTATTTGGAAATTTAAAAAAACTTTTAAATAATTTATTTGTTCATTTGTTTTCTGTACCGAGCTAATGCTCCTTCAGAATAATAATTAAAAAAAAAGATAAATGATTCATTTAGATTTTTAAATTTAAATTGCATAGTTAAAAAACTGGGTATAGTAGCTCACTTAATTTTTTTTCATATAAAGATAAACCAAAATAGAATTTAGTGAAAAAATTTAATAAAACTATTTTATAGAATGCCTAATTTTTGAAACTCATAAAATTAATCAATTGTGAAGTAAATCCTAGCCTTTATACATAAATGATAGAAAATAAAGAAAATTAAAATTATTTTTTCACCCATCAAGTGTTTGACTTTTGGGATATTAGATTCGTCTATTTCGCAATTTCTATCTACTCCGCCTGACTTTAATTTTTTTATCTATATTATTTTTTAATATTACATTTAACTTTTTATTAAATAGATGAAAAAGTTTAAAAATAGGTGAACAATTTTTAGATTAGGTGAACTATTAGTTTAAAAAACTTGAGCACTAGAATTGTTCCAGTAATAGACCCCAAAAACTTTGTTTGAAACAAAGTTTTTTTTTATAAATTTTGACTTGATAATTGAAGTTCGTTTGATGCATTTTAACAAAAGCTTAGTTTATAAAAAATGGAAAACAGATTTTAAAAAATATTTAAACATTAGACTTTTCCGGTGTTATTTCAAAATAGGATACATCATTTTGTAATTCAACACAAAAATTAAACCACATATTTATTTATTTTATATGTGTTTATTTAAATAGAACAGTTTTAAACAGTTTATGTAATATTAATTCACCATCAGAAAGATTTTTTTCATCAGCCGGCTATCAAGTTTGGCATTGAAGAAATAAAATTTCACCTGAAAAAGTAGAAGGAATAATTTTTATTTATTATTTCTCTAAATAAAAATACAATACATGTTGTACTTAAAATATCTGTTTTTTTTCGAAAAAGATCCGTCTTGGACCGGCCTTTTCATAACCGCAACCAAAAAATCATACTGTGGTGATTTACACTAAGGTTTTACCAGTTTTTCGAAAATTATTGTAAAATTACGTAAATTTACCAGTCTTTACAAGTGTAAAATGACGAAAATTTACGTAATTTTACAATAAATTTCGAAAAAATTGGCAAAAACAAAAGGGCAAAAAAAAATGTCAATTTCATAGAATTTTTAGAAAATTCCAAAAAAAACAAAAAATAAAAAAAAATTTATATTTTTTTTCCGTAAATTTACGTAAAAACCGAATTTTATTATTGTAAAATTACGCAAATTTACTGGTCCTTACAAATGTAAAATGACGATATTAAACGTAATTTTACGTAAAAAACGATAATAACACTAGTGTCAAATCACCACAGTATAAATAAGAAAATACTTTTTTTGTTGAGAGAAAAAATATATAAGCTCAGCCTATATAAATTGTACATGTTATTTTTTATCATATAGTGGCTTGTTGTATATTTGATGATATTGATTATTTTGGATTTTAGTATAAATTATTTGTATATGTTTCTAAAAAAGAAGGCTGGTAAATGGTATGAGATGGATTAGATTTATGTTTTTTTTTCTTTTTCTGATCGATGTGGAATTGATTAAAATAATATAAAAAAAGATATATTTTTGTATATTTAATATATTTTTTTTCTCTTTTTTACTTTTATTAATTTATCTTTTAAAAAAAATTTGATTTATGTGGCCTTTTCTAGTTTTTTTAATTTTAACATTTTCTTTATATGTATTTTTTATTGTTTAAAAAAATTAAAATTTTTGCCCCAATGAGCTAAAATTAATTTAAATTTTTTTTTGTTTTCAGCTGGAAATCAGGAGACAAAGCTTCAACTTCAAAAAGCCCTGATGAAGTGATAAATTCAAAGAGGGAATTGAAAGTTGTTGAGCAAGATCGAGAAGAATTGGAGGCCAAACATCAAAATGTGTCCAAAGAACTAGAGGCAATTCGAATAAGGACTAGAAAACTAAGAGATCAAGCAACAAAAAAATTGACAAATCAAGAGCAAAAAGAGATTTTAAATTTACTTTTAAAAAACTTTGAATTCGAAATGAAGAATATAGAAATGCAAGCAAATTTGTTTAAAAGAGATTTTAAAATCAGAGAACAAGACATGATCATACTGAGGCTGGAACAGCACCGCTCACTGTGCGATACTCTCATCTATCAGCAAAGACAACTAATTGTTCAGAATGATCTAAAAATTCCGCATGATCTTGATGAATTATTTACTCTTTATGCGCGGGACGTAAACGAAGGTCAATTGTACAATGACATCAATGGCATTCGATCTGCATCCAATTCTTCTTTGATAAATGTTTCACCAAAATCAAGCAATACACCTTTTTTGACTCAAATTGAGGAAGAAAATAATGACTTTTTTTCGACTACTCACACTTTTTCCAACAAAACTTTGAACCGAAATAATTACATTAAGAATACCTCAAATTCTAATCAATTGCTTCGTAAAGAAAATGACTTTTTGCAAAGAAACAAAAACAGCAATCGCAAAACTTCCAAAGAGTACAATACTTCTAGTTTCACAAATCCAAATAACTTTGGTTCAGTGACAACCGGGCAGCAGTTGCAATTTAATGCAAGGAAAAATTTGTCAAATATTAGCAACAGTACCAATGAAAGCAATAATATGGAAATTCTGTTGGAAAATTTCTCAGCAGACAAACAATCGATTAAAACTACCGCAAACAATTCAAAAAACAATCGACCTTTTGAGCCTCCAGGCCATGTCGAATCTCCATCGTTTAGAAAAAACGAGGACGCCAAACGACTTACCCAAGGAATAGCAGCAAAAGCAGCTCAACGAAAAGCCTTCCAACACCACAAGGACTTGATGCATGAATTGGGACACCGAGAAAATAGTGACTATTCATCACACAATCAAAGCTTAAATACCAATTTAACTCCAAGTCGCTTAGCAAGACATGATCAAATTTATGGCATAAATGAGGATTTATTGGAAGAAAAAAAGAACAGTTTTTTGACTGACACGACCAACAAGACCAAAAAACAAGTTAAAATAAAAGAAGTTGTCGAATTTAAACTTCCTGATGACAAATCTAATGATAATAAACATTTAATGAGACGAAACAGTTTTGATTCTGCTACTGCTTTAAAAAAAAGTAAGATTACTTGATCACCAAAGGTGCATTTAATGAGTTTTTCTTTGTTTCAGCTAATCATCCAAAAGGAACAAAAAAAATTGGAAATGATACAAAAAAACCAAAATGTATACTAACTTAATTAAATTGGAAAATTTTTTTTTTATCATAATCTTTTTTCAGCCCTAAATAATCAGCATTCACCAAAAAAGACGAACAACAATTCTGTTAGCTTAAATAGTGTAAATAATGGATCGAACTTGTCCAGTCGTTCAAATGGCAATAGTTTATTAAATATTGAAAATAGCACAAATAGTAAAAATAATCAAAACAAACAAGTACCAACGATACCGAATAATACAAAAGGAATAGATTTATCTCTTTTAGGTACTTCGGTTTTAAGCAAGTAAATAATGTAATTTAAATTGATTAAATAAAATCAATAAATTATTTAAAACAGAGTTTTTTTTAATGTAACCTCATAATTATTAATCTCCAAAATTAAAATTACTTAAATAATTAATCACAATTATTTTCAATTGCATTCATAAATATAAAGACTTAAGAGTTTATAAAAAATTGTTTCGAAATTTATTGAAAAATTTTAAGCAGTGTTTAAGTGGAGAACTTATAGTTCCATACAAAAAATGTTTTTTATAGAAATTATTCAAAGCAAATAAATCACATCTTTTATTGAAAATACTCCATAGAAAAATATTATAGAAAATTGATTAGTTTATTATGTAATTAATAAAATACATTTTTTGTCGAAATATGTTTTGCTAAAATAATAAGAGATTGGTCTTTTTTATTACTCTTTGTTAGGAGGAAATCAAACCCCAGAATTTATTTGTTTAAATTTTTGGGTCTTGTCACTGCCATGGACAATTGTCCATCTACAATATGTCAATTTGTGGACATTTTTTTTTAAATTTTCTGGGTCTACCCGGTTTTGTTATCATGCGGATAGACCTTCTATAGGATTGAGCTCATAATGAAATTTAGGCAAAATAACAACTTTATGTCCATATTTTTTGGCTAATATCTCAAGATTGCTTTCAGTGTGAAAAGCTGGATGCTTAGATAAAATATGTTTCGATTTTGGCGGTGTTTAGTAGATTACAATAATGGTGCGACATACGGTCAAGTCCTAAAAGCATATTTTTCAGGAAAATCAAAAAAAATAGTAGTTGAGCACCTAAAAATATCGAATTCTTTAGTTTAATCTAAGAATTCTAATAAAAGAATTCAAATTTGACAAATTTGTTAAAAATCACATGATTTAAAGAGATTTTTTAAGAAAAATAAAGCAATAAAATAAAAAAGTAAAACCATAGATTTGTTCAGAATTTTGTCTAGATTTAAAAAAAAAAAAAATCGGTTCATAATTGATCCCTCGGAGGAGATACGATTTAAACCAGAAAAAAACACATTTTTTTCCTTTTTTTAGCCAACAAAAACCGCCACACCCTTTTTTTTTTCTAAATTACATTAGCATGTAGAGAATTTTATGCTCTTTCAGAATATATATACTTTTTTAGTATATTTAAGTTTTATCTTTGAGATTTTGAGTCTTAAAGAACAACAACTTTTTAAAAGGTTTGCTATTTTTGGAACCCTGGGTGAAGAAAATTTTTTTTTTGCCCCCTTCAAAAAAATTTTTTTTTGCCCCCTTCAAAAAAATTTTTTTTGGGGGTTTTTGAGGGCGTAAATTACGAATTTTGAGTCAAAAAAGTTTTGAATTTCATGAACTTTATATTTCTTCTCTAATTATGCAATAAAAAAATTAAAAGCCCAAAAAAATAGATTTTTTTATTAAGTAATTGCTTTTAGATCTAAAACTCATTTTTTAAGACAACAATAATTTTTAAAAATAAGAATTAATTGAAGTTGTTTCACTGATCATATTTTTGACAAAAAATGTGGAAATACAATTAATAATTGAAAATTTATCATAAATTTGAAAAAATTACAAACTTATTAATTCTTTATGTTAAAATACCATATTATTAAGTTTTTAAAAATGTTATTATAAATTTTCCATTTTCATTTAAGAATTTTTTTAAAGTAATAGTTTGCTTTCTATTTTGTATTTAATTTTTGATAAAATTTTGCTAATCAATATTGTCATTCATTTAATACATAATGAAAATTTGAAAGCTTATTATTTGAAGCAATTTATTGACTGTTTTAATTTAATTTTAATTAAATTCTATAGTCGCACTTTTTTTTTATATACCTTTTTCTACGTTGTAAAATCAAGTCCTAAAAATGCTAAAAATTAAAAATCATTTCGATAAACTAATAAAACTAATAATCATTTTGTCTTTTCGATTATTAATTATTAATTTAGTAATTATTAATATAATAAATTAATTTTGATAATTTATTTAAAATAATCAATAATAAATTTTTTAAAAATTATTTTTATTTAAAAGTTACTACAACAAAAATTGAGAAAAAAAAAACAAAGTAAACTAAAATTTTCAATTTCATTTAAATTAATAAATCAATTATTATTTTTTTTAAATATCATTTCTACAAAAATAAATAGGAAGTTTTTTTTTTCAGACAAAACTAGCCGATATGAGATCACATGGATCGAATGAAGTTAAATCTAAATTTAAATGATTTTCAAATTTAAAAGAATTAATATCATTTAATTCGGTTTCAATATCAAATTTTTGACTGTGCTCTGAGTCGAATTCAGACGGCTCAGTGCTCAACAAATTAGTTGATATTTCATCAATCATTCGATCAATTTTTTCAATATCAATCAATTCTATCTGATTTTGACTATCCATCAGCAAATAATTGAGCGTGGCATTCTCTTCATCAATGATTTCTTCAAAAGTTGAAAAATCAAAATCAGTTTTTTTCTCATTAAGTGGTCTTTGTTCGCTATAAAGTGAAGTTGGCGTCTCTGTACAATATTGATCAAATTCACTACTTTCAGAGTTGTTTGTGTCAATTGAAAATGATGTTTCGTCAGCATGGATGGTCGAGCTCCACTTGTTCTGACCGAGCATGCTTTCTGCTTTCGATTGAGACTGGCATACATCAAAAAGCAAACTAGAATCTGAAATAATTGGGCTTGAAGCAGTTTCTGCGGCAGAGAAACTCGAGAGACAGATACTGCTGATCTGACCACTTCAACACACAACACTTCATTCTCTAATCTACTTTTTTTGTCCTCTTTCTCTTCTATGCTAAATTGTGAAGCTTCAACTATTGTTTTGTACTTGATTAATTTTTTGTTTTCATGGGTTAAAATTTTTGATTTTTCTTTCAATAAATTGTTTTCATTTTTTAGTCTCACATTTTGTTCCTGGAGCAAAGCGATTTCTTTTTCCAAATTTTCCATTTTTATTTTTTTTCGGTCACGCGCATTTTGAGCTGCAACTCGATTTTTCAATTTTCGACGCACTAGTTTTTCGTCTTGACTCAGACTGTTCAATCTTTGGCGCTTTTTTTTCGGCTTATCTTCATTCATTGAGTCAACTGTTCTCTTTTCATGAGATAATACTTCGACATTGAACAAGCTTTGTTCAATGCCATTCGAATCATCATTGATTTCAGAGGTAAAATCTTCTAATATGAATTTTTGCTGCAAACCAATGTACTGTTCGCTCCTTGGAAATTAAAAAGATAAGAAAATAGTCTAAGCTATTTAGTGTATTTTACATGTTATTTAATTTTATCTGAGCTGAACTAATGGGTTAAGTTAAAATCCAATTTGTTGTTCTTGTTAATCTTAAAGAATTTAACTCTTAAAAAATCTTATTGAATTCAACATTATTAAGCATATTTAGCAAATACATGTAAAAGTAAATGATATATTAATTTAATTTATTTAGATTTCAATTTATATTCACAATTTCGAAATTATTTTTTAATATCTAACGTGTTCTTTTTCTATTGGTAAATTATAATTAACTATATAAAATTTTATGAAAAAGAAGCTGATGTAATTTCAAAACAAAAATTATTCAAACACAAAATTATCAAGTTTATCAAATTTCTTTTTTTAGAAAAAATAGAAAACCTTTTCATGAACTTTTTTTGATTCCAAAGTTCTGTCAGATGAATAAATGAACACTTGTTCCATGCTAAAATTTTTGCCTTTTTGACGCTGACTTAGTTGAACACTTTTTATCTCTAAAGCAGAATTGAATCACGGGTGTAGAATAAAAAATGGCACTAAATTAATTTTATCATAAAAAATATTTTATTTAACAAAGGTTTTAAATTTTTTTTTAATGAACCTTCCTATTTTGAAAAAATAATACCAGTTAAGGTATTGAATTCCATGACGACATGTAATATAATATTGAGCCCAGTGCGAACAGTGTTGGCATGGTCTTGTACAACCTTTGGGTCCATATTGCTCAGGCAATGCGAATTCTGTTTTCAAATTGCTTAAGATTTTTGATCTTCCAATCTTTCCCCAAAAAATCTTCGATTGGTCGTGTTTTTGGTACATTTGCTGGATTCACTTCTTTGGCAACATACCTTATATTTTTATCTAACATATAATTCTGTACCATATTGGCACAACTTTTAACAAAGTTAAACAAATTTTTTTGATGGTTTCCAACATTTTTTACTGACAACTTATCGAAAATTCAACTTTATGATATGATTTATATTTATTTTAAAGCTAGGATCAGCCTGATTTTAAATTTTGAAAAAAATTGGGAAAGGTCCTGTCCACTCATAAGGCAAATTAAACTAAACTTTTGTGCCATTTTTTATTCTACACCCGTTATTTTATTAGTGATATGATATTCTAATAAAGATGTAAAATAAAATAAAACTTGCTGTGACTAGCGACGGAAACAAAGCTGAAATGAAACAATAGAAAAATTGATTTCATTCGGTATATGAGAGTTTTTCTCTAGTGGATATTGGCAGGATAAATTTTACATTACTAGTATACATTTAAATATAAATTTATTCTGTTAAATTGAAGTTATTTCAAAAAATTTAAATAAAACTAAAATTTAAAAATTTGTATTTTGCTAGCAAAAATATAATGACCAGACATGAATTATTTAAATTTATTATGAAAATTTTTTAATATTAATTTTAAAGAGAAGTTTTCTTAGCATAATTTAAATTAGATGAGAAAAATTTAAAAATTTTTTTATTAATAGCAATAAAATTATTTCTAATTTTAGATTAAACGTTAAACAAAAAATAATTCAAAAAATTACTTTGTTTGGATTAGAATTATTATTTTTCTAAATAACAACATAAAAAAGTCATAAAAATGAAGCTAATTTTTCCTTTTTTTTTCATTTAAAATTATTTTCGCTGCCAAAAAGAAATTTTTTCAAAATTAAGGACCACTAAACTGTTGTTAAAAAGTGTTATGTTTTTAATTAATTTTAAATAATTTTCATATTATAAATTTAGATTTTAGATGATTTTTTTTGTTTTAAATAGAAATAGTTTAATCTTTTGACCAAATCTTAGGATTTTTTAAGGAAATAATCCAGTACTTATTATCTTCGAAAACTTTACAACTTTAGAATTTGGA
>QEOQ01000508.1:5506900-5526419 GCA_010279815.1 Brachionus plicatilis
ATTTTTAAATTAAGACACAATTTTAGTACACTTAAGTTTTTTTCATAGTTTTTAAAAATTGTTCTGTACCTCAATCGCTTCCAGTGAAATTATGAAATTTCCAAACTAAAAGTCTACTAAAATAAAGTAAGGTTTTTAATGAGTGAATGTTTGAAAATCTTAAGAAATATAAATACAGGCAACACTTTTTTTTTAAATGCATTATTTTTTATCAAAATAAAATCCTAATTCAAATAGCATGAGTGACATATTAAATGATCTTGAAAAACTAGAAAAACTATCTCTAGTGTCCAAAGTTTGCACCGAATTGGAAAATCATTTAGGAGTGAATGACAAAGATTTGGCCGAGTTCATTATCCATTTGGCAGAGAAACATGACACATTTGACAAGTTCAAAAAAGTTTTAAACGAAATGAGCGGAGATCAATATTCGGATTCGTTTGTAGAAAACCTGCTGCGCATAATTCAGCGAATGAACCCGAGCATGCGCAAAACGCAGCAAGACGAGAACAAATCTTCGGCCTCAAGCGAATCATTTGCTGCCAAAAACCTAAATCAGCTTGATGTAACAACCAAAAAAAGTCTGTGTCCTGCTCTTGCTTTGCCAAATGAGGAAAAAATGCCACAAGAAATACCAACTAGGGAAGAGGAGAAAAGCAATTATTTGCAGGAGAAATCGCTGGATAAAGAAAAGTGGCGAAAAAAGCGCAGACACTCTCGATCCAGATCGAGATCAAGATCAAGATCTATGTCCAGATCGCCTGCGAGAGACAAGAGCCGAAAACACGATAGAAAAGGCCACAGAAAAGAAAAAGAACGACACAGAAGTAGGAGCCGCGAGACCCAAAAAAAGAGAGACAAACAAAGCGAATTGAGGGAACCCCAAATTGGATGCATTTACAGTGGTCGAGTGACCAAAATTTTGGAGTTTGGATGCTTTGTTCAGCTTCTGGACTTTGGCAAGAGAACAGAAGGATTGGTGCACATATCCAACCTGCGCTCCGAAGGTCGTGTGAACCAAGTCACAGATGTGGTGCATCAGGATCAAAAAGTAAAAGTAAAAATTTTATCAATAACCGGCAGCAAAATAAGCTTGTCGCTAAAAGATGTCGACCAGACCACTGGCAAAGATTTGAATGCACCAAGCAGCAAGATGCCTAAAAATAGTGAATCATCGTCATCAATGCACAGAACCAATAACAATAACAACAATCTAGTTGACATGACCACGATTGTTGACGATGATTCGTCGTCCAAAAAAAAAGTCAAGCCAATATCAGACTTTGAGAGATGGGAACTGCAACAATTGAGATCAGCCAATGCCATTCAGCTGACCGAGCTGCCTTTTTACGATGACGAAATGGGCATATTGAAAAAAGACGACGAGGAACACGACGTCGACATAGAAATAGAAATTGTGGAAGAGGACTGTGCGTTTCTGAAGGGCTACGGCAGATCCAAGCTATCGGACTTGAGTCCCATTAAAATAGTGAAGAATCCGGACGGATCGCTTCAGCAGGCGGCCATGATGCAAGGCGCTCTGTCCAAAGAAAGACGCGAATTGAAAATGGCCCAGCAAGAAGCCATGGCCAAGCAGAATCAAGACTCTGACTTTGACGAAATAATGCGGTCAGACGATCCGTTCGCAGTCAAAAAAGAGTCCGGCAGTGGGTCCCAACAGCCTGGCAAATTGTTTCAACTAGCAGATTGGAAGAAAAGCTTGCTGACCGGCTCAAAGGGCTCGTTTGGCAAAAAGACCACTTTGAGCATTGTGGAGCAGCGAGAAAGCTTGCCCATTTTCAAACTGAGAGACGAATTGCTCAAGGCTGTGCACGACAACCAAATAATTGTGGTCATAGGAGAAACGGGCTCGGGCAAGACCACTCAGATCACTCAGTATTTAGCCGAGGAAGGCTACAGTTCGCTGGGGAAAATAGGCTGCACGCAGCCGAGAAGGGTGGCCGCCATGTCGGTGGCGAAGCGTGTTGCTGAGGAGGTGGGCGTCCGCTTGGGCCAAGAGGTCGGCTACACAATTCGTTTTGAGGATTGCACCTCGTCCGAGACAAAAATAAAGTACATGACAGATGGCATGTTGCTCAGAGAGTGTCTCATCGACTCGGACATGAAACAGTATTCAGTGGTGATGCTGGACGAGGCACACGAGAGAACAATACACACTGACGTACTGTTTGGCTTGATGAAAAAAGCTGTGCAAAAACGAAAAGACCTCAAGTTGATAGTGACGTCGGCCACTTTGGACTCGGTCAAATTTTCCGAGTATTTTTTCAGCGCGCCCATTTTCACAATTCCCGGCCGAATGTTTCCAGTCGAAATATTGTACACCAAAGAGCCCGAAACGGACTATTTGGACGCTTGTCTGATCACGGTCATGCAAATTCATTTGACGGAGCCGCCCGGCGACATCCTCGTTTTTTTGACCGGCCAAGAGGAGATCGACACCGCCTGCGAAATCCTGTTCGAGCGGCTTCGGTCGCTGGGGCCCGAGGCGCCCGAGCTCCTCATTTTACCAGTCTATTCGGCACTGCCAAGCGAAATGCAATCCAAAATTTTCGAGGCCGCACCGCCTGGCTCAAGAAAAGTCATAATCGCCACCAACATTGCCGAAACATCGCTCACCATCGACGGAATATTCTATGTGGTCGACCCCGGCTTTGTCAAGCAAAAGGTCTACAACGCCAAGACAAGTATGGACAGCTTGGTGGTCACTCCGATCTCGCAGGCTCAGGCAAAGCAGAGAGCAGGCCGAGCCGGCCGAACTGGACCGGGAAAGTGCTACAGACTTTACACCGAAAGAGCGTACAGAGACGAAATGCTGTCCACCAATGTGCCAGAGATTCAGCGAACTAATCTGGCGTCGACGGTCTTATCGCTGAAAGCCATGGGCATAAACGATCTGCTCTCATTTGATTTTATGGATCCTCCGCCCATGGAAACGCTAATCATGGCCATGGAGCAACTGCACGCCTTGAGCGCTCTCGACGACGAGGGCCTTTTGACCAAGCTGGGACGCCGCATGGCCGAGTTTCCGCTCGAGCCCCAATTGTCCAAGATGTTAATAATGAGCGTGCATTTGGGCTGTGCCGACGAAGCTCTCACCATTGTGTCTATGCTGTCTGTGCAGAATATTTACTACAGACCGAAAGAGAGAGCCGAGGTGGCCGATCAGCGAAAGGCAAGGTTCCATCAAAACGAAGGAGACCATTTGACTTTGCTGTGCGTCTACAACGCTTGGAAAAACCACAATTTTTCGAGCACTTGGTGCTTCGAGAATTTTATTCAGCACCGATCGCTGAAGCGCGCCCAGGACATCAGAAAGCAAATGCTGGGTATTATGGACAGACACAAATTGGACGTGATTTCGTGTGGCAAAAATTCGGCCAAAGTACAAAAAGCCATTTGCAGTGGATTTTTTAGAAATGTTGCCAAACGCGATCCTCAAGACGGATACAGAACTCTGGTGGACAATCAGGTTGTTTATGTTCATCCTTCAAGTGCCATTTATCAACATCAGCCCGAATGGCTCGTCTATCACGAGCTTGTCTTTACTACCAAGGAATATATGCGAGAAGTGTGCACCATCGATCCTAAATGGCTTGTTGAGTTTGCGCCGTCCTTTTTCAAATTTGGCAATCCAACAAAACTTTCCAAACACAAAAAAGAGCAAAAGATAGATCCATTGTACAACAAATACGAAAATGCCAATGACTGGCGTATTTCCAAACTAAAAAAGCCCTACTACAATCCGGCTGGAAAGTTTGGCTAAATTTTGGCCCTCTTTTTTTTTTTTCTTTTTTCTTATCATAAAAAATAAAATTTTGTTGTGTAAATAAATTCAAATTAGAAATGTTTTAATTTGTTTATTTGAATTTAAATTTTTTTAATTGTAAAACACAGAGTTGTTTAAAAGTCCCAAAAAAAATTCAATTCAATTCTTCATACCAAAAAATTTATATACTCTTGGGTTGTCTGGATATATCAAAATTTTGTTGCAATTTTAGCATTAATTTCTTCTTCAGTATTCAAAATTTTAAAGCCCGGACTTGGACTTGACTTGAGACTTGTGATTTTTAAACAACTCTGGTAAAACAACTATGAATATGTTAGTTACACGAGAATGAACAAGTATTTAGATTTGGTTGTTTTTATTTTTCAGACCTGATATTTTTAATTAAAAATTTTCTAATCATCTTAATAATCAAAAATTTTTTTCAAGCGATTTTTTAGCTAACTATAAGGAAAAAAATTTCCCACGGTCAGTTAACTGACGGTAACTATTAACAAAAATTTGACACAATGATTAATTAATTAATTAATTGTATAATTTTCTTTATTTCACTTACAAAAGAAAATAAATTAATCTTTATTTTGATTTTTTTTTAATATGTTATTCTGAAATAGTTTCATCTTGGTAAGAAAAAAAAATATATAATTTGAAGAATTCCTTAAGAGAATATAAACATTTTTAAGGGTTAATATTAAAGGGAATATTTATATCTGAAAATTGATCGTTCACAAATTTAAAACTTAATAAAAAAACTTGATAAAACATTAAAAATTACCAAACAGTCATTGTCGTTTTAAAATGTAAAGTTTGTTCGTTAATTCCGTAAAACCTTGCCGACTACCCCATACGGTTTTGGTGTAAAATGATTGAGTTAATAAGTTAACTAATATTTAAATTTTTTTTTTTCAAATTAATAAAATTTTAGCTCGGGATAACATCAAAATTGTTTATTTTATTTAGTGGAATTTACAAAGAAAATCGGTAATTTTAGATTGAGATTTGAGTTTTTTGACTAGTAAAATTATACAAAAAATTAAAAGAAAGATGGAATCTAAAATAGATTATAAAGCATTCATATCATCGTTATGGTAAAAATCCAATGAGACTATATGATAAATTGAAATAATGAGATAATAATTGAAATTAAAAGGTTAGTTTGTAATTTTTTATAAGCCATGTGGTTAAAATGAAAATAAAATCTAAAAAAGTTGGGTTTTTAACCGAGTCCTGGATGTCTTAGGCTTATTGTTATTTATAAACCAAAACCTTGGGGTAATTTGCAAGGATTTATGGTAAGTTTTATCATTCCCCATAGTTTTTTTATGATATAAAAAAAGATAGGAGTAAGCTATTCACTTAGAATAAAAATTTTGATACTAAATACCAATGCTCTAAATTTCTAATTACAAAATTAAACCCATATAATTGTCCACATCGTTTACAAAGAAATGGGTTCTCTAGTATGTTATTAAATCATTGGGCATTGTGAATTTTGGAACAAAGAACAAAAACAAAAATTTTAAAAGAGTAGTAGTAGTACTATTAGGAGTAAAATGTTGCGTGGAGTTACCCACTAGCTGAGAATTTGGTACTAGACGAAATTCCAGCTATAGCAGCCTGATTCCTATTATGATGTCTCTATGCCTTAACATCATAATTTTAAGATCCTTATAAAATTATTATGAATCTTTCTTATATCTTTAAAACTCTTGCATTACAGATTGACAGAGAAAATATGTGTTTTCAATAATTTAGCCGAGCTTCTTCTTGTTTTCTTCACTTCCCATTCAACAGCCCAATCTTGATTTGAATACATTTAAATTTCTTGAATCGATCACTCCACTAGACAGCTGATTCCATATTACAGGCACTCTGTTAGTGAAAAAATGCATTCTGGCGCTAACCGACGAGTCATAGTCATTTACTTCACGAGAAGTGATAGTTAGTTACTCTTGAAATTATAATATTGACACTATAAACAAAAAATGTTGAGTTATATTGCAAAAATATATTTTTAAAACAAATTAATAACAAAAAATATCATTTTAAAGCTAATTTAAGTCTAATCTAACAAAAAAAATATGGCAGCTTTTTTTCATTTAGATTTTTTTTCAATTTTCCAAGTCTAAAAAGAGGCTATAATTCTGTCCAAATCAAATCAAAAAATTTGCTTTGATTTTTATTAAAAACTAAATATCATTTGTACTTCCAATTTATTTTTAAAATTTTTTAATTATAAAATGAGATTTTTACAATTTTGCTACAATCAAGTCTACGAAAGTCAAAAAATAACAAGTTTAAGTCTTCAAAGATTAATCTGTAATATTATAAGTAGTAGTAGTTCTTGCAGCGACATCTTACAAGTAGAGTGTCTGAGCTCATCACCGCCAATTGGCCGTGTAGAGCTGTAGCAACCGATTCTAAAATCTAAAGCCATTTAAAAACTAGCGGTTGACTTAGATTTCACCACATTTTTAGGGCAACTTATTCCAATTCGGAACCAGGTTTTTGGTTAACCAATTTTGGCTAACCAGGTTTTTGGTCAACCAAAATGTACAAAATTGGTTAACCAACCAGTCAAAAACCAACATCACTAGTCATTTTTAATTTTTAAAATTTTTTGTAAAAAGTTTGCCACAAAACTTTTTTGCTTTCTCATACTTAGATTAAACTAATTTTAAATTCTAAATTTTAATTACAACAATAAGAAAAAGTATAAAGTGTTTAAAAAAAATAGAAAAAAGGATCAAAAGATTGAAGAAGAAAAAGAGAATATAACCATCACTAGAAATAATTTTTTTTTGCTTTTTTAAAAATGAAAAGAAAAGTCGAGGCTTCATGTTTTTTTATGATCCTAACTATCGAACAAACAAGTCAATCAAGTCGAAAATTTTTAACTTTTTTGAAATAAAGTCTTAAAATAATTAATAATAATAATAATAAATCTTTTGATAGATCTTCTGATATTTTATTCATTTAGGAGTTTTTTTCGAGAATTTTTTTATAAAACACAACTTTAAACATAGTTTCAGCAGTAATTTTACATGTTGATTTCAAAATTTTGGTTATTGATTTGTTATTTAGTTAAAAGTTAAAAGGCCTGGTTTAGAAATAAAAATTAGATTTTTTAGATTAAATTATACATATTAACTTAGTCACAAGGCACTCATATAATCTGTTTTTGACAAAAAAATCCTTATCTTTGTCTAACTTATTACACTAAATCTCAATTTATCATAAAAATATATTAATTTGACATTTTTTTCTTAAATTTATTTATTTACAAAAATTTACAAAAATTTTTTTCTTCGAAAATGTGCTATATATCTAATGCATGAACATATTTTTTTTATTTTTGAAAATTAAAAAGTGTGTTGAAATTAATTAAAATTAAAATTTTATGTTCAAGCTCAAACTGAGTTTATTTAAAATTCAAATTGGCTTAGATTAGAATTATTCAACAATTCGTATCTAAATGCAAAATGAAAAATTTTTTGAAATTTTATTTTATATTTCTCATGTCTTCTCCCTTGCCAAATATTTTTGCATGGTTTTTACAGAGATCTCCAGTGATTGATAATACAAGTTTTTTATTTTTTTTTTGTTTAACTATTTGAAATTTTTTAAATTGAATCAAGGAAAAATAGTATGTCAAAATGTCTTTTTTAATAAAGATATTAACAAAATTGAGAAAAAGAAATCCAATCTGAAATGTGTTAACAAAGCATTGTTACGAATAAAAAAAGCAATTCTAAGTGAATCAACATCATCAATTTGTCCTCTTCAATATGTTAATCCTGAAATAAACAAATATAAAACCTGTCCAAATCCCATAGAAAATGTTGATGTAACTTCATTTTTAAAATTGTTGTAAGCTAGAAATTTTCAAAATAATTTCCTCAAAATAATTAAAGCTCAATAGATAACAGGTGTCACAATAAAGAGGAATGTGATTTTGATTTTTCAGATCTCGGGACACCAGAATGTAAAATTTACGACTCAGAAATTGAGATGGGTATTTTTTATCCTGTAAAGAATTTATTATATTTAAACGTTTCATATGGCTGTTTAACTCCAAGAATTAAATGTAAGCTTTTTTTTTAGATAAGCTAATTAAAGATAAAAATTAAATTTTTAATAAAACAAGATCGGCCATTCTCGAACAGAAAATATGATGCTAAGTTTAGAAGAACACTGTCGAGGATGAGCAGGGTATTATCATTGAATCATCTAAATTCATTTTAGAAGATAGTGTTCAGTAAATTTCATTATGATACGATATTGAAAAATAAAGTTTTAAATCATAATTTCAAAATTTTTAAATTTTATAGAATAAACTTTTTCTTTTAATGTAAGTCTTAGAATAAAATTATAAATGTTTAATTCTTTTAATATAATCTTGCATTTAAGCTTATTTTCAAAATGCAAAATAGTCAATTATCATATTTTGTTTTATTTTGTTTTTTTACTTGTTCAAAAAGTTTAATTATTGTACCATCTATTCTTGATATACCAAAAGCTGAAAAAAACATCTGCAAAGATTCCCGAATTGAAGCCGAAAATTTAAAGCTAATAAACAGCAACCCAGACAACATTGAGCTTACACCTTATATTAAATGTGTTAATAACGCAATTCTTAAAGTTTCTACCGCTGAATTAAAGCTATCAACAGAGAAGTTATGTCCATTACAATTTTTAAGAAACAAAAAAACTCCATACTTTGATTGTAGCACAAATAACTTTGGAAACTACAATGTAACTGAAATAATGAAATTATTGTAATTATTTTTATTTGAATTATTTGATCGCTTAATAAATAAAGACTCTAAATTTTTTTAATAATCTAGATGTGACGGAAAGGATAAATGTGTATTCAATTTTAATCGATTGCCAACTTTACTGTGCATTGATAGAGAAAACGATGTTTTCGAAATACCAAGTTCATTTACATATGTTCACCTCGTTTATACCTGCCAAACGCCGAGAAGAAGATGTAATTCATTAAATTTTATTTTATCTAGCCAAATTTAAAAAAAAATTTTTTTCACTTTAGTTCGGCCATTTTCAAATAAGAGATTTGATAGAAAATTTACTCAAAATTTGATGAACCCACAAAGAACTCTTTCATTTAACAACATTTTAAGACTTTTAAAATAAAATTAAAAATCATGTTTTTTTTAACTCTTTGATTTGTATCTATTTTGGATTTTTTTTAACATTTTAACATAAAGAAACCCTAGGGAACAAGTCTGAAATTATACTCCAAATATTTTATTTCAAAAAAATTGTTGAATGTAATTCGATTATTAATTTAATAAAGCTTAAAATTTTAAATGACTTTAATGTATTAAAAATAATTTTAAAAAATACTGATTTAATTTAAAATTTTCACTTTTTTTCCAATTTAATTCTTTTATCATATTGAATAAATTTTTGGAAAATAAAACTCGGTCACCGATTTATTTGGCAATACGGTACTTGAGAGAATATTTCTAATGATTAATAGAAATGCTTTGAATTTTTTGCACGAATTTATTTTCATATATGCATCTTAGATTAAAATGAAAAAATTTCAATTGATAAAAAAAATTGTCTTTTAACTTAAAGATTTGATTAAATATTAAAGTGAATTGTGAATTGTATAAGCATTTGAACAAAATTAAACAACATGCAATAACTTTTTTTTCATTCAGTCTCACTTTATTTTAAAACTTAGACTAAACTTTAAAAATTTTAAGCTTAAAAATGAAAAATTCGCTCGTCATATTTTTAGTTGTTTTATGTTTTTGTGATGTATTTTCCTTTCGAGGTATTATTTTGATATAAATTGACCATTAAATTAAGTCAGATTAAAGATTTTTTGTAAAATTTAGCTCCAGTTCCTCCAATGCATCCAGCTCCAGTCCCTCCACCAGTGGTGGCTCCAGTCGGACCAATACCTTATCCGGTTCCAGTTGTGATGCCTATTTTAACTTTTGATGATGGAATGCGGGGCAAAAGAAAAAGACCAATGAAAAGAATGAAAAAGACGAAAAATATGAAAAAGAAGTACAACCGTGGTAGATACTAAAATCCGAATCATTTATTTCTTGATTATTTTAGCTGTTGTTTGATGTTTTAATTTTTTAAATAAAATATATAATAATTTTATAAGTAATTCATTTATTTTATTTTTTTTTTCCAAATTAGATAATATAGATATTTGATATCATTAGAGCCAGTATTTAAGTGCGATTGTATCGGGCTTATCTTTAATTTGCAACAATTTAAAAAAAATAATTTTTTAACAATTTAATAATTTATTCATCTTATTCATCTAAAGTTAGTTAAGTCACATGTAAAATTTTGCTTAATAATTTAGCACTGTCATCAAGTCTCGCTGTTGATTTACAAGTCTATAATCTCTTTATTTCGATTCAGTGTTAGATTTGTAAATGTTTTAAAAACAAGTGAATAGTAAAAATTTTAAAAGAAAATTTAAAACAAATTTAGCTTTTAGATACTAAGCTTACTTTTTTAAAAATGAAATATGACTTGTCTCTTTGTTTAATTGTCTTGTGCATAGCTCATTGCTGTTTTACAGGTAAAATTAAATAAATGCACTAACACAAAAATATCTGTTTTGCTTTTAGGATATTGTTTTGGCAATTTTGGAAATCAAAATTCAAGACCTGGACCTCCTCAACCTCAATATAATATGCAATACCAGCCAAGATATAGCCAACACTATCATCAATCAAACAACAATCGTCAACAGGGTGGTCATAATATGCAACAGGGTGGTTATAATATGCAACAAGGTGGTCATAATATGCAACAAGGTGGTTATAATATGCAACAGGGTGGTTATAATAGTCAACAAGCATCTTCAGGTCAACAAGCTGCAGTACCTCCACCAGCAGTTGCACCAATGTTACCCGGAATGTCTACATTTCCTCTACCAATTCCGTTTTTTATGGAACGTAAAATAAACCTAAGAAAAGACAAGAAACCACATCATAAAAAATATTATTAAATTTAGTTTTGAATTTTTAATGAAAATAAATTTTAGTTTCATTTAAAATTTTTTTTTTAATAAAATTTTTTGTCTAAAAAATTTAAAAATTATAATTAAGCAACAATTAACAATTCATCAAGCATTCGAGATAAATTGTTTTATTAAAATTTTTAAACAAAAATTATATTCATCTATTCTTTGGCTTAAATTTTTTTCAGAATTTTTGTCATGAAAATGGTCTGTTTATTAAGAATATTTTGTTTTATTATTCTATTTGATTGTCTAACAGGTAATGTGTGTAGTTTAAGTTTTTTCTTTTGTAGTTTACTTTTATCTAGCCATCAACGATTCAATTAAAAAAAATGATCTTGATAGAATAAATGGCAAAAAATACAACCTGGAAAATATGTCAGTAAAAAATTAAGTAAAAAAAACTTGAAAAATTATCTTCTCCATTCAATATTTAGACTCGTCAGAAATATAACAGACAATTTTAGAATCAATTTTTTTGATCGCCATAATTTAGATCCAAGTAAGTACTTTTTAAATAATTTTATGTGTCTAACTAAGAAATTGATTTTTATTTTTCACTTTTTTTTTAAGACCTTCGAAAAAAAAGACAGTCAAGTCTGGAAAAAAAGTCTCAGCTTCGCCAAATGCAAAAGTTAAGCTTATTTTTCAATCCAATTTATATTGCTTTAATGAGACAGCATGGTTCAATAAAAAATAATCCGAAAATGCAAACATTACTCTCAAATCGTTTTAAATCTATTAACCCTATTTTGGCAAGAAACATGCTTAACTATGATAAAATTTATGATGCTGAAATATAACACAATAAAAGACCTCAAATTAAATAATTTTTTTGTTTTCAAAAAAGCTTGATAATATGAAGCGCTGCATGTAAAATTGCAATTTATTGCACAATATAGATATTCAAAGCTTAAAAAATTCAACATTTTTCATAGCTGAAACCACTTCATTCAAAGTCTCTTATTAGATTCTAAATTTCAAATAATCTTTTTCTAAGCTTAGTCTAATTTTATTCCAAAATTTAAATTGCTTGAACACAAAATTTTTTAGAAAAATGATTAAAAACATTTTAATATTTTTGCTGGTCAATTCAGTTATTTCTTTGTGTTTGTCACAAGAGTCTAGTAAAATAAATGGAGAGAGTCTTCTGGACAAATTAATAAATGGTAAATTTAAAATCAGTATTCTTGCTTAGTATTTAAATTTTGGTTTAAGGCAAACAAAAAGTTGATAGAAATAAACGATCACTCTATTATAGGAATGATAAAGAAACGATGGAGAGAGAGAGAAGATTTAGAAATGGCATTCCTGATTACTACTATGATGATTATTATTACGGTGATTATTATTACGATGATTATTACTACGATTACTATCCGGATCCGTATTATTATGGTGCGTCTTTAGATTTAGGAATTCCGAGACCATATGGTGTTGGATTGAGTAGATACAACAAACCCAAGCATGACAACAAAAAACATAAATATGAAAGAAGAGATCATAAAAAGGATGATAGAAAAAGAGGCCATTATTAATTAAATTATTGTTTAGCTTTATTTGTAATTTTTTAGTTTTATACTTGTTTTAAATAAAGATTATTTGTAACTTAAGTCACAGATGTTGTACCTGTTTTTATTTAATTTTATTTTAAATTAATTGATGAAATGTAGCATTAGAAATAATTTAATTAATGATCATCTTAACCAAGTGAATATGATTATTTGTATTCATATTTTTTCATAGATGAATTAAGTCAAGGATATGACTACATGCAAACTTAAACGTGTTAGAGATGTATTAGGTAAAATTACAATTATTTGAAGTAAGGATATAAAGAAATGAATAAAGATATGCTGGATATGTATAATTTGTTTTTAATAGTTTTTCTTCATATTCTCCATCTGTTTTGATTTTATAGATAAAAATTTGGAAACTGTAAAAAGACAAGCAAAGTGAAAAGACAAGATTTTTCTTTAAGATTCTTTTATAGAAATTAAACTTATAACTAACAAAAATAACTCTTTCAAAGTTAACTCTTTCTTACAGACGTCTCGGCTAATGTTCTTAAAGAATTGTCTCTTAAGTATTTAGAATTTAATTAAAGTCATTCATACGAATTAGATTTTTTAATACCTCTACGGTTATTCTGCTGAGATAATTTGAAAGACAGAATTGTATTATAAAAAATTTAAAAAATATCTTTATCAAAATTAAATTTTATGATTAAAAATTCTAATCTTTTTTATTAGATAAATTTTTTGAACAAAAATTTAAAATTAAATGTCAAAATAACGGATCCTACTAAAACACTGGCCCCTTTATGATCCCCAATTTTAAACGACTGACCACCTTTTTATCTTCATAAGAATTTCAAGAACTTTCGAAAAATGTGTCTAGTTTTTGTCCAGAGAGAATAGTTTTTATAGAGAATCCGATGAATTTGTTAATAAACCTAAAAAACGTCGTCCAAAATTAGCTGGAAATTAGTTTTCCTTATAATTGATTTTAATTTAATTATTTTATTAATTTAACATTCAATTTTTTTTTATATATAATTTTATAAACACTATTTGAATAAATCATATAACAAATTTATTAAATTTTTTTTCTTAATAAAAAATTTGTGTTAACCAATTATTTGGTTAAATATGTAAAAATCTTTTTTTTTTAATTCGGCACAAAAAAATTGTGTTTTGTAGTGATTTGTGTTAAAAAGTTTTTGGTTTGTGGGGAACCATTTTTCTCATTTATTTTTAAAAAATACAGAAAATTTCAAACTAAATAACATGTTAAAACCTTTTAAAATATTTTTATTTCTAAAATAAATGAAGGTCAGTGTTTTTGTAGGACCCAAAATAACTTATTTGAAAGAAACATTAAAAATTGTATTAAAATCAGTATAGCTTTTTTCAAATTAGCGCTCATTAAATAATTTAAATTTTATATTTTTTTAAAGTTAACTCTAATTGAAACTGTGCAATAAATTAATTCATAAAATTATCCATTAAAAAGAAATTTAGTTTAAATTTTATTTTAAATTAAAATTGAATAAATTTAAAAATAAATGTAAACTTAATATCTCTGTTTTAACTTAGTTTCTGTTTGACTGCTTTTCAAGTGCCCTTAAATGAAATTTTATTTATTTATTTTATTGCTAAATTACTTGTTACTTTTTGAAAACATTAGTAACAAAAAAAGAATATTCTGAAAAAGCATCATTTTCCGAAGGAAGAGGGATATCCAAAATTGATCCAATAGTATCTGATTTTGTTTCCTTTGGTAATTTAATTTTATTCATACTACATGGTATTTTCAAATTTGAAGTTCTTTTGGTTTTCTGTAGCATATTGACAGACTTGAAAGTTTTGCATAACATTTTCTCTTCGATCTAAAATTAAATTTAAATTTTTGAATTTTATCATATTTTGTGAATTTTGTGATTAACTTTTTTGTGATAAAATGAATTTTTTTTCTCAAAGGTTTTGTAAAATTATTGAAATAAGAACAAAAATCTTTTTATTTAGGAAAATACAATTAATTCTGAAAATGCTACAGACAATTTTGCATTTTACCAATCACCTGAAAAATTAGCATTTTGCAAAATACAGCTCGTTTAAATATGTTGAAATTAATTATCTATTAAATTTGCATACATTTTGGAACACATTTAAATTATTTTAATCTGAAAAAAAATTTTATTATCGATTTGTTCTGTTATTTTTTCTAATGAATTTCACAAAACCTTTTAAATATTTATTTGATAGCATATAAAGTAAAGAAAAATTGGTTAAAAATTAAACAATTCTACTTCAAAAACTTAAGATATCAATTTTTATAATTAAGAATTTATTTTGAAGAAATGTAATTTGAAATAATTTTAAATTTAAATAGGAAAAATGTATGCATTTAATTGAATTACTTTTTTAACATAAGTCTCAATTAGGTTGTTTTCAAAATCAGTTAATTTTGAATCATTTATAAACTTTTTGTTTTTTCCGTATTTATTAGAAATTGGCTTTTTTGAAATTTCATTAGGTTTCTCAAAATTGTGTTCATTATTTTTTTTAATCAATTTCAATGGAGAAATTTTGCTATCCACAATTAAATTTTGATAAACATGTTCATTTTGATTACCGGTTGATTGAGCACATAAAACATGATTTCCATTAGTTTTAACATTTTGGCTGATTTTTAAATTACCGAATATACCTGAATTTGATTTTTGTGAACAAGATTTATTTTCTATTGTTCTTTCAAAGCTTTTAAAATTTTTAGTGTCATTTTCTTTTAAAAGATTGTTCAAAAGGTTGCTATCCATTTTTTGAGAATTGTCATTTGCCCAATCCATCACCATGTTTAGATTGGTTTTTCGTTTTTTTGTTGATTTTTCCTGAACTCCATTGATATTAATATTCATTGGGAGTCCTCTGATTGTTGGTTTTAACAAATTGCTTATTTTTGGTGGACGAAATTTTAGACATAATTTGTTTACTGATTCTTGTGCAATTTGACTCTGGTTGGACTTACTTATTTTAGAAATATTTCTACTTGATTCTTCACTTAATTTATCTGTTTCTAAGTTAGAATATATTTTTTTTCGCTTAACCAGATCAATATTTTTTTGATAAACGCCCTTTTTAATGAAATCGCAGTTCACATTTTCTTTATTTGATAACCTCTTTGTCAATACTGAGTTGTTTGAGAAATTTTCACGGAAATCATCCGGCCCGTTTGATTTAGCTAAAAAAAAAAAATTTTCTTTCAATATTTTATTTTTTTTAAATTGAAAATTTTTATCTTTATTTTTAAAGCAATTGACTTTTGTCGATTTGACTCAAAATTCGAATAATCACTTTTTATTTCTATTAATCCGAACAGCTTATTCATTTGAGCTCGTTTGAACCCGCTTATTTTACAGATAAAAATAAGTTATTAATTGATGTTTATACATTTTAAAAGAAATGGTTAAATTATTATCATTATTTTATCAAAGTTATTTTTGAATGGACTTTTAGGAAATTAAACCAGAAAAAGAAATTAATTTTTTTTATTTAATCGTAATTCAGCATTCTGAATCTTGTTAATTTTAGAAATTTATATTTTTTGTCACATTTTAGATTTCTCATGGATTAATTAAAAAAACAGCTTTCAATTTTATTAAGTAGGAGCAAACTTTTAATTTATCAGAAAAAAAGCTTTTTTCATCCAAAATAGCTTACCAACTTAAATATTTTATAAATCTATAACAAATATTATCCATGTTTAGAAGTCTAGGTAAAGATGAAATAAAGTTAATTGATTTGATTCGAAATCTGAGATTTTATATTATCCAGAATTAATCCCAAAATGATTAAAATAGCAAATAGAAAGTTATTAATCAAAATTTGTTTTAAAATAAACTATTTTTAATTAAATATTCTTCAGACTTTTAAATATTCTTCAAAATTAAAAGCTCTCTTGGCTGAGATTTTCTATCTTGGGGTCATGTCGATTTAGTGATCACTTTGATCACAAAAATATTTATTTAACTTATTTCGACCAAAATTTGATCAGCAAATGATTTTTTCTCCTTAGGCAATTTTTTAATATTAAATTGATGTTAATATGTAAAAAAAAAATTTAAAAAATTGCTATTCATCAATGTTTTATTAATTGCCTCGACTATCCTCCTAAACTTGTTAAATCCTTAATAGAATTTAGTTACAAAAATGAAAATATTGGTGTTGTAGACTCAGTTAAATTCATTATAAATAAAATTGTCGCCTCTATGAAACAAAAAATGGAATTTATTATCTTTACAAGGTTAGGGTTAGGTTTTAAATGATCTCCTAAGGGTTAATTTCAGTATAAGATAAGAAGAATGTATAAATGAAATATCTAACATAAAAACAGTTGTTTTAAATTGAATAGATGGTTTGAATAGTTAGTAATCGATCGGCTTGAATAGAATTTTTATCTTATTCAATTTTTTAAAATAACTTTTTTATATTCGACTTTTTTTTTCTTTTTTTATATACTTGTCCATGGGACTTAAGTTTTAATAAATAATAATAATAATGATAGAAAACTACAAGTTTTAAAATTAAAAATTAAAAAAAAATAATTTCAAAATTTTTGCTAAGCAAAAAATGCATAGTGAAGAAGAAATTTTTAATAAGATAATGGATTTGGGACTTGTCCATACAGCATTTAATTGTAATAAACTTGTGACACAACTTTAAATTCCAAACCGACAAATTAATTAAATTAATTTGAAAAATTAAAATAATAAATTAAATTTACTTGATTTCGAAAATCTATGTAATTTTGTGTAAATTGGTTGTTCATAACTAATGTTCTGTTTTGGAAATTGTTTCCTGAACGGTTGATTTTGTTCATTAAGCAAATAATAATTCCGATGAAAAAAAGGTGGAAAATTTGAAATCCTGCTATATTTTTTATTTCTATAGTTAATTTCATTCCATTCGTTTGAACAATCTAAGAGGATAACAAATTAATTGAATTAAATATTTTAAAATGATAAAATTTTACTGATATACGAATAGCTTGTTGAATGACTATCTGGATATTTAAAATATTTCAATATAAACATTTTTATTTAAAAAGATTGAAAAATAAACCAAAATAAATTTACTAAATTCATGCTTTAAATAATTTTAATAAAACTATATCAAATAAATCTTTCAATCAAATTGACACTCATTTAAAGCAAAAATTCAAATTTAGCTGTCATAATTCGTTTAGCTCTAGTTAGTTTAAAGCCAAAGTTTTATAAAAAAAAGGTAAAAAATTTAAACGCTTCATTTATTTGTTTACCATAAATCAAGTGTCGACTTCGATTGAGATATTTATATTTAATATAAAACAATTGACATTTTTTTGTTATTTAAGAAAGAAAAACTTCTTATTTTAATCGAGTATTTAAAAATGATATCTAACTTTTTAAGTCTAGTCAGTATTGCTTTTTAACGCGCATTTAAATTAAATTAATTTTGTTCAACTTTGCGACTGAAAAATTATCATACTTTAAAAATTTTATTTTCGTTTAAGTATCAAAATTTGCGTAACGATTTATTAACTATTGAATAGAATTAAACCGCCATAAAATACTGATTGAAAAATAAACACCAGAAATTTTAATCAAACTTTGCATATTCGGATTGAAAAATTAGAGTATTTGATCTAAAGGCCATTGCTTACCTTGAATAAAATAAGATTAGTGTTTTTTTTATAATTTAAAAATATTTTGATTGTATTATTTTGAAAAATGAGAAACACAAAATTTTTTTTTTTAACTCCTTTCATTTTTGTGGAAATTTTTAACTTTAGCATAAAGCTTAAACTATTTAATGTAACAATTTACAAAATAATTTTTTACTTTTAATTTTACAAATTTCAGAATATAATTTCAACTTAAATTTAGCTATTAGGTTGTTTAATAAGTTTTTTCGTTTTTTTCTAGACTTTATTTATTTATAAAAACTAAAATAAAATATAATTAGTCAGTTAAATAATTTCCTTCGCTACAAATACACATCTCCCATCTTTCTGGCAGCATTTTGATCCCTCGCTCGTAGAAGCTGGCTGGTTTTGAGGTGAAATATTGACTGATGTCTTTTTTGATTTCCTCCAAGTCTGAGTAACTTTTTTCACTGAGGAAGTGCTGCATGGATCGGAACAAATGGTAATCTGAAGGAGCTAAGTCTGGTGAATAAGCCGGGTGAGATAAGACTTTCCAGCCTAGATTTTCTATCGTGTTCCGAGTGGTTTTTGCAACATGTGGCCTAGCGTTGTCATGTAAAAGAATCACTTTTCGCTCTCCTTTAGCTCTGTGTGGCCGTTTTGTTTCCAAAGCGTGACTCATACGTATCAATTGTTGTGAATAAAGGTATGCGGTTATCGTTTGCTTGGGTTGCAGTAGCTCATAATAGATTATACCCTTCTGATCCCACCAAACACGCGTCATCAGCTTCGACGGTTCTCCCAACGCGTTCTTTGTCATTGAGGTCGAAATCTCCAGCTTTGAATCGAGCAAACCAATTTTGACAAGTGCAAACAGTCAGAGCGTCGTCGCCATATACCAAACAAATCGATTTGGTAGCCTCTGTCGCATTTTTTCCTTCGTTAAACTTGAATAACATGCAATGGCGGATATGCATTTTTTTGTCATACATTTTTATTTAGTTAATTATTTAGAAATTTAAAAAGCAAACATATAATCTTATATATCATTTGAAAGAACAAGAGTTGCTTTTTCAAATGATGTACAACATTGCATAAAAAATTTTAATCTTTGATGAGATTTTTTCATTTAAAAATCGACGAATAAACTTATTAAACAACCTAATATTTTCTCTTATTTATTCTAGAAACTTTAATCTAACAATTATAATTTTGCCGTTTTATCTGAGTTGAAAATAATTTTTGGATATTAGTGACTTAGGATCATAGACTTTACCATCTATACAATTGTTCTTCCTTGTCATCGTTTTGTGAAATTCAGTACAAAATGATAAAAAGAACAGAAACAAATAATAAAAAATTAAAAAGCTTTTTTCTATAAGTTTAAAATTAGTCACGTGATTACGACATTGTGCAACTTTCAGATTTGCATCGGATATCAAGGTCTGTAAAACTCTTCAAATTTAACAGAAATTAGATTTCAATGTGTTCAAGCGCAGTGC
>QEOQ01000508.1:5527881-5538974 GCA_010279815.1 Brachionus plicatilis
CTGAAAATATTCACAAAAAAAACACTACTATAATTAATTTAAAAAAAAAACTAACGATTAATTACAAATTTTAAATAAATGACGGTCAATTTTAAATTTAATTTTTAAAAATCTTTGATTCTCTCGATTCGCAGAAAAAAATAATTTTTCATTCCCTATAAGAGAGGTCTTTGGGCTTAATCATCTTTGTGCTCATTCAAAGGAATCTGGATTTGTAAACCATTACTATCCAGTGGAATCGGATACAAAATTCCATCAAAGGTTTTACCATTATAATCCAAAGATACGGATAAGCAATTTTCTTTGGAGAAGTTGCTTTCTTTCTCGTAAATTTTTATGTTCATTTTGGAGCATTTGTTTTCATTTATTTTGTTATCGATGGACAACTTTTTGGAGCTTTGCTCTTGAATTCTAAAGTCACTTTCTAGCTGTCTTTTAAAAGAGTTGTATGCCTTTGTTTCACTTTCAATCGAAGGAATATTTGCATGAGAATTAGTGTTTATGTTTGACAATGAGTCTGATATAGATCCACTGCTAGAAGGTGGCGTATTTACTTCGAAATAGTTTTTGAAAAACGGCTGAAAATTAGGAATATTTGGTTGATTTGGATGTCTTGGTTGATTAATATTTGAATTAAGCTCATAATTTGTGTTCTCGTAAAATTGAGATACTGTTTGATTATGATGTTGAGCAGCAGCCGCTGCCGCTGCCGCTGCAGCAGCTAAAAGTGCCGTGTGGTGTGGATTTTGATGAGTATTGGCAATTATTTGATGATGAGGCTGATGCAATGAATATTGCTGCTGACAAGGTTGACTTGGATTGATTTGGTTCGTTTTTGTTGAGCTCAAATTAACACTTGAAATTGGAGGACTAGAATATTCATTTCCATAGACTGGACGCCTTCCTTCTCTTCTATTTCCATCGATGGCTGCCTGAAGCTCACTTGGTGTGCTCATCTTCATTTTTTCACATTCGTATGGATATAAATATTTCATATATTGGGTTCTCAAAGTGAACGCTGCGCTGGTTATTGAACTTGGCAAGTTTAGTCCCTTGGTTATTTCTCTCCACAATTTTTTATTGATTACTTCTACAAGACCTCCTTTCGATACAACTAGCCGATAGAGTTCATATAAATCAAGAACATGCTTTGCCATAATTGGTATTCGATTAACTGGTGAGCCTCTTTTCTGCATAAAAGAAAACAAATCATCCAGAAACTCTTTACGTTTTGCATCATCCGACAGCTCGTAGAGCTTAAAACAAAAATAAAATTAAAATAAAAGAATATATTTTATTTATTTGAAATTTAGCTGTATTCAGATAACAGATAAAGATACATGCAAATTATTCCAATTGAACTTTTTTTTTTTTTGAAAAATATTAAAATTTTTAAAATTCACAACTTGGTTGTGTGATTGATATGATAACTAGATTTATCTTCTCTCTTTTCTGAACCGCCCAATTACCCGGAAACGTGAAGTGCGTGATCATGAGCACATTATCAAAATTAAATTGATTAAAATCTCAATAAAATTATTAAATGAGCTTTTTTCTTTTCTTTCTTTTAAATTAAAAATTTAATATTCAATATTTTCAAAATTTTAATTGTTCATTAATTGATTCTTTTTAAATCTTTATTAGAAAACTGAAAAGAAAAAATTAAAATCACCATTGCATTATTCAATATATGGCTCAAAGAAACGCTTCATATGGTATTTTAGTATTTTTTTTTATTAGAATATATGAATTTTGCTCTAATATTATTTTAAAACTTGATTAATATTGGATTTTTATTTCAGATAAAAATTATGTAATTTTTGTCTTTTTTAGATTTAAACAAATTATGCTTAATAAAGAAAATAAAATAAAAAGAAAATTTTTTTTTCAAATCAAAAATTTTAAATTTTATTTGAAATCTACATTTGATCATAATTTTGGATTTGCCTGATTACTCAAACATTTAAAATTTGTCAGACCTTATCTAAATTTATTTTTAAAAATTGAAATTTGTGTTCTTTTTGTGATTTTTAATTTGATTTGAAAAAAATTAAATCTATTTATCAAGCTGATAAATTTAAAATTTTATTCCAAAATTGAACATTGAATAAATAACTTGAATTATTTGTCTACAACTTTTGAGTCAAACATATTTTTAAATTTTATTTTTTTAGCAGAAATATTCCGTAATAGAAAGATTGCAGAAATACGGGTATAAAATTCAATTTTTTATTTTATACGAATATTTGCAACAAAACCATTTTTTTATTAACTTAGATAAATAGTCTAATAATTTTTTTTTAATCGATACTGAGTATTTATATTGATTGTATGTTTTATTTGAAAATATTTTTAAATTTAGAAGTATAGGACTCTCCCTGAGGGCTTCATAATCAATGTTTTGTACATAAAATAAAATTTAAGCCTAAGTGGAGAGTATAAAAAAATCATGTTCCATTTTATAAAAAAAAAAACTTCATTAAATAATAAAAAAGAGAAATGACGTCACTTATTCCAAATTTAAATCTGAAGAACATTTAAAATTGAATTGAAGCCTTAATTTTCATCTTTTTTTTCTATTTTTATTAAATAACTTTAAATTGTTTATTTAGTATTAATTGACACATTATAAATTTATGTTTTTATTTTTTTTTCAATTTACGTCAATTCTAGTGATGATAAAATTTTAAAGTAATTTAATAAAAAAATTAATTTAAATGCATCTGTGAATTGCTTTATTTATCGACTAAGAAATTAAAATATAAGAAAAATAAAATGAGATAAGAAAAAATTTTCAAAATTGAAAATTTGAACCTTTCTCAGAGTCAATTTTTTAATTCATATGGTTTTGTTGACATCAGATTCTTTTAATCTTTAAAAAAAATCAACATTGTCTTTTTTAACATATTTATTTGTATTTTTGTTCGAGCCTAATCTCTTTCAGATAAATAGGAAAACATTTAAAACTGAATAGTTTGAATGGGTCCATTTTTTTAAGTACTTGATAATTAATAATAAAATACCATAAAAATAACTAAATTTTAAAGGATTGTTGAGTTCTGAAATTGAAGAAGTTTAAGAAGAAATTAAAATAAATCTTAATATAGATAAAAAAAAATCAAAATCATCATCATCGTATATATCTTTTGATAAATCATTTTTTTGAAAACACCTCAAAAATATCTCATTTTCTCTCATCTAATTTGGTTTGGTGTGAAAAAAATATTTAAAGACCATGTTCACTTTTTATTTAAATTTATAATCAATCATACTTGAAAATGTGCCTTTATTAATTATTTTTCTTATCTCTTAGAGAATAAAGATACTATTTGGTTTTAGGATTTATCAAAATCTTGATTTTAAAAAAATTATTTGTAGTACCTCATTAGTTGTTAACAAAAAATTGTTCAACAATGAGGGATTTTTCTTTCTGACAAATTTTGTAAAGATTAGTTTTTTTTTAATAATTGAATAAAAAAATATGTAATTTTTATTAAATAATTTTTTTTTAAATTTATAAAAAATAATTAAAAAAAAAATCTTTCTAATATAGAACGATCGACGCGTTTCGATCATAAGTGGCCTTCTTCAGGATCTAATTTCTGAGAATAATTCTGATTTGTTTTTATATTAAAAAAAAAAGAAAACTTTTTTCAAAAGAATAAAAAAAAAAATTTAATTTTCTCTAGTTTGCAACAAATTGTACACTCATTTTGAAAAAGAAGCAAAGCTTAGATTTTTTATACATTCAATCTTAGGTATTTTTTTATTTAAAAAAGTAATTTGAAATTTTAGAAAAATATTTGATAGTCTTTTTATTTTATCATGTAAATTCGGTTTATTAAAATTAAAAAAATTTAAATCATCCATTGAATGATTCAGACTATTAAAGTGATTTGATACTTCAGAAAGTTTATCAAAATTACTTAAAGATTTTCTGATATTTTGTCTAAAATAATTAATATTATAAAAATGTTGTCAATGAAATCAATAACTTTTTAACAATTTGCATAACAATTTTATCTTATACTTTCCTAAAAATTTTTGAAATGAAATAAAAAAATGACTCAAAAAATTTGAATTTGAATTTAATAATTTTTTTCTTTTAACTTTTTTAAATTTTCAACTCTTCCTGATGATGAATCATTGTTATGGAATGGCTCGGAGTGGACAAGAGAGATAACGAGTTTGGAGGATTTGTTGGTTTTCTTTTTAATCTAAGAGATACAGATATGCAAATAAATAAACAAATTAAAGATCTATTAGCAGGAAAAACATCTCGAAGAAAAATAATCATGCATTTAAATTTTAGCTTGAGCGGTTCAAAGATTTTGCTTAATTGCCTATTTCAATAAAAAAGAAAACAATAAAACGATTTCAAAAATCCTTCTCTTTACTTGTTTAAACTGTTCTTCGTAGGTCCATTCTCCATTGTTGGCATTTAGACTTTCTTGATTTTCATCAAGCAAATTTTCATCTTCATCACAGTCGAGTTGTGCGCTAATTTCGGACGAATTGGGACTAGATGCGCCAGAGTTGCTTGATAAACTTCTTTCTCGATGATCGGTTGTGTTTAGTTGGTCTTTTAGAGTGGAAGATGTGCTGTTGATTTTAGAGGAGTGGTCGTGGCTTTGTTTGATGCTTGCGGCTCGTTCTTTTTCAAAGTCGTCACCGCTGTAGTTTGTCAAGTGAGGCAAAATGTGGCTGAGATTGTTGCTTCCGTAGATATTGGCGTATTGGGCCAGAAGAAAGTGGTGCGGAGGAATCGATTGAGAAAATTTGTCACTGTACACGCTTGTCGTGTGGTCGTGTGGCGCCATGATATTTGTGTGACTTGGCTTTATGAAAGTTTGAAAGTCGGTCAATCGTTGCTGATTAATGAACTTCCAGCTTTCTTCGTACTGCTTGTACCAATCGAGTTTGAGTGATTGGAAATTTTTGTGCAAATTTGGCGAGAACGAGGACGCAAAGCTCGAAGAAGACGATGAAGACAAAATAGACTCGTTTGATATTTTAAACTTTTCATCTTTTATCAAATTAGTATTTTCATCATTGGGAGAACTAGATTGAGATATGTTATCCATTGACTTATCGTCTGTTTGATTATCTGCCAAGTTGTTCGAAGATCTACTATTCATTTGGATTTAAACGATTCTCTTTTAAAATTAACGAAAAAAATTAAACATTTTAGAGGAGAAAAGAGAGAAGGAGAAATTAATTAATTTAAAAGCATTCTTCTTGATAATATTTGTGTTTGAAACAAAAATTATCTTTTATTTATTATCGGTAAAAATAGATACACACAAAGATAAATGAAATCAAATAGAATGGAATTGAAATAATATGAAAAACTATTATCTTTAAATAATTCGATAATTATATTTTCGTTTGTTTTTGTTTTTCTAGTTCGAGTCTGAATAGTTTTATTATTAATAAGGGAATTTCTTATTTTACTTCATTTTCATCTTCTCTCTCTCTCTTTTTCTCTCTCTTTCTCTATATCTCTATATTTCTTAATTTCAATTTCAAATTAAACATATTTTGTTTGTGAGTATTATTCGAGTTTTATTCGAATAGTTGTTGTTGTTTTTTTGGAAATAGTTTTTGAAATAGTTATCAGTTTAAAAACAAAAAGTACACCAAAGCGTCCAGATTAACAATTAAACAAAAATTAAAGCACACTTTCTAGATATTAAATTTATTGGCACTAAATTATTTTCTATTAATTTTGAAATTTATTTTAGCACTAAAAATAGCCTTAGATTTTATTTCTAATTTTTTTCTCTCTTTTCTTTTTATTTTTTTATAGAATTCCATCCATCGACAACAACAAATTAATTAAGTGATTTTTCTGGTTCTAATTAAAGCTGACTTTGTTTCTTAGAATTTTTTTCTTCTATTTAAATCCAACAAAATATATTAGTTGTTAATTTTTGTTTTTTTTTCTACCATTACTCCGCCTTGTCTAAATAGTAATTAAATTCTGAATATAAAACGAGAAAATTTATTAGAACTAATTTTCTGTTTTCGTCAAGTATTTTATTATTTGCTAGTTTTCCAAGTGAATTAATTATTTTATTTATATTTTTGGCCAATAAATTAACAAGCTAAACATTTATGATAAAATCTACCAATTTGTTTGAATATAATAACCAATGAAAATAATTATTGATATCATTTGTTTTGCACCTAAAAACAAATGACAACTGGCACAATTTAATTTGGTTGACTTTTGATAGACCATTAATACCTTGAACAATTAAAATTAGTTTATTTCTTTGAAAATAAAATGAAAAAAAAGCCTAATAAAAATAATCGCTGATCATCATTTATTTAAAATATAAAAATTTGTAAAATTAAAAAAGTTAATTAAATTGCAGAAATTAAAGAAAATAATTATATGCCATTTTTTCCTTTTTTGGCAGTGTTTATTGTTTTATGTTTTAAAGAGTAGTATTTAACTGCTACAAATTTAATTTATGTTTATTTTAAAAAATTGATTACTTTATTAAATAAAAGGGATTCTTTGAACAATATAAAATAAAAATAAATAAAATAAAATGAAAGAAAAAACATTTGCTTTATTTTGCTTCAGATAATAGTTCTCTTAATAGTTAATTAATTTGAACGAAGGTGTCGAATAATTTAGAAATAACAATTTCAATTGAATAATTTCAAATCAATAAATTAAATTAAAACTTTAACTATTGATGATTATTAAAGTTTGACTCTGGGGAAATATCGGATGCTTTCAATGGAGATTTTATTTAATGTTTTTATTTTTTCAGACACAATCCAACCGATAATTAAATTACAATAGACAAATTAATTTTTACCTATAAATCAACCGAAAATATACAAACGATCCGACAAACCATTTCAAATATTTCTGCTTTCAAAACATAAATTTAATTTATTTCTCAACATAATCAATCTCTGAAAAGATAAATTAATCTGTTGACAATTTGAATCATATTTAAATTTTTTTTATAAATTTGTATTAATTTAATTGAATTCAAACAAAAACTTTAAAAATTTATTTAAAAAAAAATGTTTTTAACCTTACAGTATTGTAAATTTTTAATAATCTGAATCTTTGTCTAAATTAAGACCATTAAGTTTATCTTAAAATTTTTTAAATGAAAAAAGCAAGCTTTTTAACATACAATTTTATCTAAAAAAAATCAAACCTTCTTTTAATTTAGATTTAAAACATTAAAGAAAATATAGATTTTAGTTTATATTTTTTCAAATTAGGATACTATTTTTACTAAACTGAATCTGATATCAGTCGGAAATGTGTTATGTGTGGCTCAAATTTATTCCTATTAACTCACGTTTACATTAAATTAATAAATCAGAACCGGCTTTGAAAAATAAAAACTTATAATATTTAATTAATATTTAATTGAGCAAGCTTTTTTTTGGCAATAAAAAAAGTTGAAAACATTAAAAAATAAAATAATATTTAAATAATTAAAGAGAAATTTACCCTTTCATTTTCTTTACGTTTAATGTGACAATTCTTAATTATTCAGACAAATGTTTATCTTATTCAGTTTTAATTTTAAAAAGCTTTTTAAAAAATCTCATCTTTTTAAAAAATCTGACGCAATTTTTCACATTTAATATTAATTTATTTTACAGTTTAATTATTTTCCATCAAGACTCAGTAAAAGGTTTCAATCTATTATTAAAATATTTTATAGCTCAAAATAAATAAAACAATTTTCCATTTCAAGTAATTTTCGTATTTTTTTTAAATTGTGAATTCTAGTTAAATTGATTTTAATAGATTAATTAAGCATATATATTTTACAACAATTAAGATGATCTTATCCATATAAAAATATGATAATTTTGCTTCAAAGTATAATATGCTAAATCAATTAAAGAAAATTTGCTAAGCTAAAAGGATAATTAGAATGAAGTCATGTGAAAAATAAGATTTTATTAAAATACTGTTAATTAAAAAAAAGCTAAATATTTCTAAAAGAATCAATGTTCCCATAAATCAATTAAAATAGAATTAACCAAAACAAATAATTAGATTCAAATCCCTGAAAGAATTAACATATGGGCTCTTTAAAAAGTAAGTAATTGCTAAATTAATCTTACTTTTACTAAATTTCAAATAAAAATCTCAACATATTAAAATATCAATATTAAAATTTTTTCTCTGTTTAAAGCTGCTTTCGAATCAAGATGCATCCAATAACCAACGCCTTTGTATAATTAATTGCTGGTTAACCTTCTTTTCGTTTATTCATTCATTCTAAAACTGATCAATACTTTTACCTTTTAGTTCAAGTAATACTTATTTTTAAAATGTTTTACATTCTCTTAATTTCTTGTATTTTATATTGAACTATTTGTTATTCTAATAATAATTTTAAAGCTATAGCTAATTATGGTTTAAAAATAAGCAAATAAAAAAGTTTATTCGTTTAGTTTATGTTGTCACACTTGAATTAAAAAAGGGAAAATGATTAAAATGGCCGAAGACTTCTTTTTGTTAAAAAATGCTTCCTTGCTTTACCTTCTTTCTTCAACCAATAGAGATTTAAATAATAAATACCTAAAAAAATATTTTGAATTTAAAATGTAATTGAATTTTTAAAACTCCTACTCAAAATGAAGAAAAAACACATAACTATTTAAACTTATCTGTTTATTTTCTTTTTATTAACCTTTAATTTAAAATTTTTAATTAGACTTCAATTTATTTTTTAACTTAATTTTCTCTTTTTAAAAGCTAAAAATTCTTTGTGTGAATTTTATTTTATTTTGTTGTCTTTTATTTTTCTTACTTTTTGTTTCTCGAAAAAAAAACTCAAATTCATAAAATTTTATTAGAAACAAGGACTAAATTCCATCTTAACTGGTCTGGCTAATTCTCAAACAATATTTGCATAAATAAAAAAAATTAATATTCTTTTTTTAATATAAACTTTTTTTTGGATCTAAGATCTAATGCTACTAATCTTTTTTTTTCTAAAGATAGGCAATCTAGTCTGGCAATATATATGCTAAAGTCAACATGAACACAAACATTACTATAAATATATTTAGTGAATTATGTGTATAAAAAATTAAAATGCTGACATTACCCAAGACAAGTAAAAATTTATTTATTTATTTAATATATAATTTAGAGGGAATAGTTCCTCTTGGCAGCTCCGAACGGCGTAGTGCCTTCTTTTCAGCCAGCCTGTTAGGAATATTTTGTAATTAATTATTATTATTATTATTAATTTCAGCCTCATAGACAATTTAAAATTGAAAAAAAAAATATAATTTAAGTTAAGTTACATTGAAGACTTTGAGTAAAAAATTAAATTTATCATTGTAGCTTGTCAAAAACTGTTCTGAATTTTTGTTGTGATTCATTTGGTCTTTTAGAAAGGCAATCGCAGATTTCTTTTGCGATTAATTCATGTTGAGCTCTCGTTTTCATAAATTTAATGAATAGTTGGTTTGATCTGTATTCTATTTTATCAATTTTAAGAACTTTATACATAGTATTAATGCTTGTTTTAAGAGGAAAAAATTTTATAATTCTTAGAAAATTAGATCAATTGTAAAAGATACATCATAAACAGACTTCCATCATCTTTATGAATTCCACTAATAAAATCAAAAATTGTGACCAGCGCAAATCTCATGACTATTTTGAATTTTTTTCTTGTTTTTCAATTTAAAACTTCTTAAATATATTAATTTATCAATTTTTAAATAAAAAAAAAATTAAAAGAATTATTTTTTTAAATGAATTGTTATTAACTTCAAATTTTTAATTTATGTTTTAGATATTTGGACATTTAAAATATTAAATTAAATTATTTTAGTAAAAAAAGTAAAAAAGTTATTATTTTTTCGGCAAATTGAAGTTTAAGATCAAGATCAAAAGATCAAAAACAAATTGTAATATTTTTTTTAAAAATAGAGAAAAAATAAATTTTTTCCAAAGCAATTACTTGACATGTCATGTCAAGTTTATTTTCATATTTAAAATTTCCTTTTTTATTGAACTTTAATAGGTTTAAATATTTTAATTGATTTTAATGAAAATTTACTTTTAAAGACAAAAAAATTCACTGTTTTTAAATTTAAAAATTATTTAAGTGGAAAAATAAAATTATTTCAGTTTGAATGAATGGATATAAAAGTTATAAATTTGAATTTGTGAATTAACTTAACCTGAATTATTTAAATTATTGGCTGTTTTTGTCAAATAAATTAGAGATCAATCATTTTGATGTTTATTTGATAATGAACTATTATTAGACATAACATGTCTAGTAATGTTTAGTATTTATTTCTTAAAAATTATCAAAATCATTAGATTAATTAAGTTTTGAAATTTTAAATGATCGTTTTGATCTTAAAATTGATCTGAAACATAAATTTGCCATTTTTTTCTAATTGTGCAGTACAATATTGTACACATTTGTTCAAACCAATTCTTCGCTCCGCAAAAACTCTGCAATTTATTATTTTAATAAAATATTTTTTGAGGGTGAGCATTTTACAGAAAATAACCGAATCCTGTGACAGAAGCTCTTTCGGGTATTTTGAGACTCACCAATTTACCGTACTGCTATGACTTTCTGAAATTTACGTAAATATTATTCTAAAAAATTAAAATAATTTTACAATATAATTAAATAATAATACTGTAAAATTATTTAATTAAAATTCAAAATTTTTCTAGCATAGATTTTACAGAAACTTATCATGAATAAACCACTTTTTTTTATTTTTGTCTAGTTTTGTTTAAGCTCATTCAGTTTAGATCTATGCAGCAAGAAAATAAGCAATTTGGTTACAAGTTGGTTAATGCTTGTTATCCTAAAAGTCGTTAATATTAAGACGCATACTAACACATTCCCAACAGCAAAAGCATTTCAAATGTTGTTAAGTTATTTTGACACTTGAATCAAAGGTTAAAAATAAAAATGAATTTAATGTTGGACAAAATCTACAACTTAAAGAAGCATTTTGATAAAAAGGGATGAGAATAGTTTCAATTTAGACTTTTAAAAGATATAGACAAATTTTAGAACAAAAATTTAAATTTTTTTTCATAAATT
>QEOQ01000508.1:5578270-5590924 GCA_010279815.1 Brachionus plicatilis
ATTTGATGAATTAAATTTGATCAAAAATTTCACTTTACCGTAAAATCTTAACCCATTCCTTTTCAATATCTTTGTAAATGATTTTATTGAAGAATGTTTAGAAAATAAACTATAAAATATTTTTAATAATCCTTAATAGTCCAGTAGATTATATCATCTTCAAATTTTACTTGATACTTAAAGTAACTATGGTTTTAAATAGATATTGAAATTTAACTCAACCCAAAATATTGTGTTAACACTTCCAACAATTATCATTATTATCCTCTTTACTTTTAAAGTTATCTCATGCGTTTGATGCAGCTCACTAAAGAAAGAAAATCTTGGCTCAATACTTGTTTGCATTGGTCAGCTGAATTTGGACCTTAGGTGGTTCCCTTTTCTACATGTCAGACTCTATGTTTGATTTTGCTTCTAATTTTACTTTTTTTCAAAACATTCATGTCTTTTTTTTAATTTACAAGTCAAGGCCTAAATTTTATTTATTTATATTAGAGTCTGAATTTGGACTATAATTTTAGTGACTTTGACTTTCTGTTAAATTATAGATTTTAATTTATCTAAGTTCTATTCTCTGAAGTCCTTTTTAATATGAAAAGTAATTACAAAATAATAGTACCGAAATATTTAATCATTTTCTTATTTAAAGCTTTTCAATTTTTGTTCAGTCCCGTGTTGAAAATTTTTGATAATTATAAAATGTATATAAAAAAAACTTTTTGAACTCTTACAAGAAAAACAAAAATGAATTTTTTTTTGAAGTTAGTCAAATCGAAATATTTTTGATTTTCACTAAGTATATTGCACTTGTGTTTAATCAAGTAGTAAAAGCAGCAAAAAAATTATTAAAATGAAAACCCTAATTAAGATAAATATGTTTATTGAAATTGCTCAGCTTTATGTTTTTGTTTAAATATTGATTTAATTTAATATAATTTGACGATTTGCTTTAAAATTCATAAGAGATTTTTCATAAGTATTTGAGCGTCAATAAATATTGATTTTAATAGAACCAATTAAATATATGCCATTTTGTTTTCTAATATTTTAATTACAATTGTAGAAATTGAAATTTAAAACTTTTAAATTTCAGTATTTAAAGTTAAATTATTTAATAATTTAACTTTAAATACTGAAATATAAAGAAATTTTAAAAATTTAATCTAAAACTAAAAAAGAAGTTAATTTATTTTCATTCAAACCATAAAAATAAAATAAATTTCAAGTTATAATTAATTTAAAGAAAACTTATCCAGTCGATTTTTAAAAATTTTTAATTATTTTATTTTTATATTATTCTCTCAGTTAGTTTTTTTAAGCTTTAATAAAACTGATAAAAGTAAATAATTTATACACCTCCTATTTTAAGCTTTTTTATTTCGATAAAAATTTTTCTTAAATGTTAAGCTTTTGACTCAAAATTTTTTTGAATAAATTCAAAATTAAATATTTTTTTAAACCTTTTTTTCCTAACTAATTTAATACTGATTCTTAATTCTTGTGAAACCTTCTTAATTGGAAAATAGTTTTTATTGAATAAAATTTATTGGTATCTGTTACAAGTTTACGATTTGTACTCGATGATGATCGGGATATCCAAATTGGTGTTTATACACATAACTTTGGTTTTGTCCCATTAATTTATATTCCGATAGGCTTAGCGTTGTTTGCCAAATCTTGCGTCTTCATATGCATATGTGCTTCTGTATTAGATATTAGCTCCAGATGATCCGCAAAGTCTAAGTTAAGACAGTTGTTTTATTTATGAAATAGTCGATCAATATTAGGAATAATGTCGGAGAGAGAACGAATCTTAGTCTGACTCCAGTACACACTTTGAAACTCTCAAATTTTCCTTTTTCCAGAATCATGCTACACTCGAATTCTTCGTAAAAGAGTTTTATCAAGTAAACTATTTTCTGTGACTAGACACAAGATGTTGATATGACCCATAAGATTTCTCTGTGTATGCTATCATAGGCTTTCTTGAAGTCAATGAGGTAAAGAAACAGGAGGCTATTCAATTCCAGACTTTGCTCAGGAATAAGTGCAAATATCTTGTATGTGCATCCTCTATCTTGTCTATATCCTGCTTGTTCTTCTCTATGTATAACATTCAAAGAGTTTCGGATTCTTTCCAGGTGAAGTTGGCCGGCCAAAACATAGACGGACGGCCAAATGTACGGCCAGCCCTAAAACGGACGGCCACTTTGGCGGCCAGACCGGCGGCCAAAAATTAGGACCGCGAAGTTGGCCGGCCAAATCAAAGACGGATGACGATATTTGCGATCAAACCATATCAGCGAAAAAAATTTCCTTAAGAGTAAGAAAATTGGCAAAAATTTTTTTTTAATAGAAAATGCCAAATATTTTAAAAAAAAATAATTTTTCTTGAAAAAGCTAAATTTTTGAATTTTTTTTTCTAGATTAAGGTTAAGAGATTTGTATGTAATATTTGAAATTTTTTCGTTTCTTTAAATTAAAAACTTAAAAGAACATCAAAAACTTTTTCCCACAAATTTTTTACCGCTGATATTGTCTGGCCGCCAAAGTGGCCGTCCGTCTATGTTTTGGCCGGCCAACTTCGCGGTCCAAATTTTTGGCCGCCGGTCTGGCCGCCAAAGTGGCCGCCTTATTTTGGCCGCGTTCGGACCGGCCAGGCTTGGCCGCCGCCCAACACTAGAAACAAGGATACCAAAAAGAGCTCTTCAAAGAACGCCTAAAGGGCGACTTAACGATCAGCACTAATATGACATGGGGAGAAGCAAGGTTTAAGGCAAAAGATTGACTATAGTGGAAAACAAAAGAAATGACCCTTTGCTCAACAAGGAGTGAATAAGGAAAAAGTATTCTTTTAGTGAATTGATCGGCTGGTTTCACAATTTGTGAATTAAAAATTTTTGGCATATTATGAAATATCAATAATCTTAATTGTTTTCTTTTGAATTTTCAAGGAAATGTGCCAACCCTTAGATTGTTTGGGACCTTGTTTACAAAGATTTCTATTTGGTTGAATCCTCAATTGAATTTATTCATTAGCAAATTAAAATGCTTTTAAGGAAAAAATCCAAAATAAATAAAATAGTGAGAAAAAAATTAAATTTAAAACAAATTCAAAGGCGTTGTTTTTATTAAAATTTTAACATTCTCAGAAGAATTTAATTTTTTTAAACTTGATTTGATAAAATTGAAAATTTTAATTCTGAAAAAGAATGTCTCCCTTGTGGAAACGAAGCTCATAAGTCAAAGCCAAAAAATAAATGATTTTCACTCAATTATGTTGTTGGCAAGTTGATGGAAAATATCAGAAATGAGATGATGAAAGTTATGTAATTGAAAACAAGCTAACCTCTAGTTAAGAACAGTATTTAATGTCTAAAAGATCTTGCATAACATATCAATTCGAGTTTTTAGACAAAATATGTAGACATGAGTTATTCTTATTTTTGCAAAGGTATCACATCATTAAAATTATTAATAAATCTAAGCTCATATGGTTTTGTACAGTGTAGGCGATTGAGGTTAAATTTTTTGTACGTTATCTTAAAAAACAAGTTTTACACACATAAATGTTCTATTATAGAAAAAATTTATTTAAATATATATGTTGCAATTTTTCTAACTAAAATTTGTTTTTATTTTCATCGACATAAATGAACAATAATTTGAAAGAACAGTAAAATGTACAACTTTTAAGATTTCTTTTTTTTGTGCATAAAAATTCTAATCAAAAATAAATTAACTCAACGAAAATAAAAAAAAGAATACTTTACATCTAACTTCAATATTTGAAAAAATTTAAAATTTAATATAAAAATCACAACATGAAGTAGACAACAAAATTGTTAAAAAAAGGCCAAACGCCTAAATTTTCCCAAAAATAATTGATTACTTTATTAAAATTGATTATTTTATTTATTTATTATCAAAGATTTTAAAACTGTTGAGATGATTTATTTTCAATTGACCATTATGATGAGACCAATGAAAAATTTAAAAAATCATACCAAAATATCGATTGTTTTAAAGTATTGTATTTCAATTTAAATTTAGATATTTGTTAAATTTTACATTTAATAAATAAAATAAACAAGTCTATTTTTTTGTAATTATTTATAGCATTCAACTGAATACTAAAGTAGCACAATGTTATCAATCAAAAAAGTATCTTATTTACTACATTTTATTATTTTCTTTTTTTCATAAATGGACATATTTAAAAATCAATTAAAATGTATTTAAATTTCAAGCTAAATGAAGAATTTTTCATAGTTTTTGTAAATTGTTCTGTACCTCAATTGCTTAAAGTGTAGGTAATACTTTTGCATCAATAAAAAAACTCAGAAGTGGTTGAAATGGTTCAAAATAGTGAATGTAATGGCTCTTTAAAGACTAGGCGCTACCACGCTTAAGAATAAACAAATTCTTGTACTATAACTATTAAAAGAGAATTTATTAGTCATTTTTCAACGCAGCAATAAAAAAGTTTACTCAAATTTTTGTTAATTAAAAATCTAATTGCTTTAATAAAGGATAAATTCTAAAAAAAGTTAACATTTAAGTTTATATTTAGCTATTTATTTATTTGATTCAATTAATGTCAATTTTGGCGATTTAATGGAAAAAAAAATAATGAGAATACTGGGAGCAGACCAATTTTAGCTTATTAGTTTAGAGCTTGTCGAAATGGCATTTTAAACAAACTTTTTTATTAATCAGTTATAAGAAAGATTGTTATGGCAAATTGAAGTTTATGATCAAATTTTAAAGATCATACTCAAAAAAATTATTATGAAAAAAATTTTTAGTATTCTTTCAGTATAATTTTAAATACAGACATATTTTCATTTTAAATCATGTTTAACCACAACCAATCACTATAAATAATTCTGCATTATAATTAAGCATTTGATGTCAACTTAAAAAGAATCTTTCTCTAAGAAATTTTAAAAACAAAAATACTAAAGTCTTTTTAAATGTTTATTTGAATTTTAAAAATTCAATCGATTGATTTACTTTCTAAATATTTAAAAACTTGGTTCTGGTAGGCAAAAAAGATTTTAAAAATTTATTAAAGATAGCCCCAAAAAAATTTTCTATAGAACTTTTGAAAAAGTGAAAAAAAATGCTTAAATCAATAAATATAGCATAAATCTAAAATAGACTAAACAAAACTTAATTAATTAGATTCGTCCAAAAAAATTTTATTTCTTTTTTGAAAAAAAATGTAGATTAAAATTAAAATTTTTTTTTTCAAATTTAAAATCCCAAATTTAATGAAGTCGAAAACAGTAACTGTTTGGTTTTTTTCTTTTTCTTTGATTTGTCTGTTTGCATAGTCAAATTTTCTTCTTGTGGAGAATTTTTCTCTTCAAATAAAAATTAAAAAAATCAAAAAGTTTATCCAAAAATAAAAATACTTGATTCAAACTGGTTCAGCGACTGGTCAATAGCAGAACTAAATGAAAGTTTATATAAAGGCGCTGGCATTTCTTCTTCATCTTGTTGATCAACCGCCAATGTCTCATTTACCAAAGGCGATGGTGGATTTTGCGATCTTTTCGATCTTCCAAGCATGGATTGTTGTTGGGTTTGTTTCTTTGCCATTGTTACCCAGCCACTGAGCTGATTTGATCCGCTTGAGCCCGCAGAATTAGAGTCAATGCTTGGCCAAGCATTCGAATTCGAAGCTGCCGCTTCTTTCGAAATTTGTAGCATTTGAGCAAAGCTTCGACTTGGAACCCCACCGGTACTGCTAGTAGTGCTGATTTCACTCACACTTGCTCCACTGCTAGCCGGTGGCGAGGCTCCAGCCTCCGGAAATTCGGTCTCATAGTCCAAAACTGGCTCAGTGGGCACACTTTTTATATAATGAACTGGCTCGTTCATTGCCGATTGCACAAAATAATGCGGATCTAATTCATTCAAGGCTGCAATTCTCTCGGCTTCCTTTCTTTCTCTATTTTCAACCCTTTTTCTCATCCTGGCTCTTTCCTGTATTTCAGCACTAAATGCTTCCAGAGTTTTTTGACTCACAACTGGCTTCTTTAAATCCAATTCAACGAGTTTAAACTCGGAATGCAGCGGCAAATGCGCCAAATATTTGTGGCGCTTCCGGTTCTCCTCAGTTATAAACAGACTTTCCATGGCCAAAATCTTAGCAGTCAAAGTCAATGGACATTTGGAAAATTCCAAATACTCGGCCATCAAACACCGGTTGTTTAATCCATTTATGTAAATTCGTTGTCCATCGTTTGATTGATAAAAAAATGTCAAATCAGATGGACTCGAGCTTTCTTCTCTACCATTATCACTCTCTTTGCTTTGTTCTTCTGGTTTTTTCGCATTGGATTCAATGGTTTGGATCTGCTCCGCACTTTTTTCCATTTTATCTTCAAATGCATCAATGAAAGTTTCAACTGGACAATCAATTTTGAACTGCTTGTCAACCTTGGACTCGGCATCAACTTTTAAACCTTTTTCTATTTCACTCATCAACAAAGTCTGTCTTTCGTCAAGTAAATTAAGTGCCTCGATCACAAAGCAAACCTCTGGCTGGTTTCCATCCTGTTCAACTTGTCTTTCCAGCTCAATTCTTTCGCGCTTAACCACACTTTCCAAAATTTGCTCACTTGTTTTGCTAAAAAACTTAAAGTATTGCCTAAAGTCTGAATATTTTTGGCAATTAAATAAATTAAATGAAAAATTTTTTTTCTTCTTCACATCATTGGTAAAAGACTCGCAGAGACTATATGGCAGAATGACAGTGTTGTACTTGTTCCTAAATCGGAACATCAAGTTCATTTTGATCTCGTCGCCAACCTTGAATTCGCGTCCATGCTTTCTTATTTGGACACTTTTTAGATCTTGTTTGTAAATAGATTCGTAGCAAATGGGACACTTTCGCCACGCTTTGTCGCTCAACGACAAATAATGGAGGATACATGACCAGCAGTAGATGTGGCCACACTTGGTCATTTTGCCACAAGTTGGCTCATACAGACAAATAGGACAAGAAATAGGCTCCAAAGTTTCAATGTGGATTTCTTCAATTCGGGACCAGTCTACTAGAGGATCCGGGTCGACCATGTGCACCGAATAGTCTTGGCCTTCTTTGACAACAAATTGACAGTTTGCTTGCAAAAATTGCTCCTTGCTGAACACAGAGGTTTTGGATAGTTTTGTGGAAAAAAAGCTCCTGGTGCTGCGTTCGTACTCATAGAAACTATCAGTGGGGTCTCTTGATTTGTAGTTAAAATTAAGCAAGTGGTTCAGATTGGTCTTTTTTGTGCCAGGTCTGTCCAAGTATGTGTCCTGTTCAAGACCGTAGTTTTCACAGAACCGACCGCTGGCACCATGGTTGCCTTTGCCATTCGACACTGGCTTGTTGTTCTTTGGAGACTTGGTTTTTTTGCTACTTGCTGTCTTTGACGCTGCTTGCGCTTGAGACTTGGTTGCTTTTTCAGCTTGTTGGCTTGGGCTGGTTGTTGGCGGTATTTCCGAATTGTTTGCAGCTTCCATGATTATAGCTTAGTGATTTGGTTGTTGAAATTTTGAAATAAGCTGATCTGTTGCTTGATGATTTAAGAAAAATTTTCGAATTCTTATTTATGATATGGTAAATATTTTTGATTCGTGTTTGTGACATCATTTCAATTTAAAAAGCCATTTTTTTCTCCAATTAATAAATATAATTTACCAGGTGATTTGTATGTTTTATTTTGAAGTCGAAGGGAAAAAGTAACTGTTTATATGAGAGTAAGAAGGGTGACTAAAACGTGTTTTAAGACTTGGCTTAACAACGTTTCGATGTAATTGCGCAATTGAGTTTAAAAACAGAAATAACCAAGCTGGATTGTTTGGTTAAAATAATTTTATCTAAAATTAAATTGAATTTAGTGAGTCTGGTAAGCCAAAAAGAGCTCTTGGCGAAAAATAAATTAAGTTTAAAAATAGTTTTTTTAATATTTTTCAGCAAATATCTCTTGATTTGGTATCGAGCTGAATGATGAAATGAAAATGCCTTTGATTGCACTTCAATTTTGCTTCATCTAGCATTAGATTTTAGCATAAATAAAACTATGTGAAATTTCGGTCGAGTATAAAGCTTGAATCTGTTTGAATGCAATTTTTATATTTTTATAAATAAATTAAATGCAAAATAAATTTTTTTCAAAGATTGCTTCAAATTTTGTCCACATTTTGGAATAATTTTTAATTGCAAATTTCTTATTCATGAAAATATATTTAATTGTTTTTTTTTACATATTTCTCTTCAAAATTGACACCAAAAAATTCAAATCAAAAATTGGCGTAGCAAAATGTATAGAAAATAATCTATTTGAAAATTGGATATAGTGTTTTTTTAATGTTTACTTTTTAAATTTTACAGAAATTTACGTAAATTAAGCCATTTTTTCCTAAATTTACATGAAATTAAGTAAATTTGACTTATTTGACACAATTTTTTGAACCAAAACCTTTTATTTTCTGTAATTCTTTACACACTAGCTTTCTGTATATATTTTGATTAATTAGAGTCTTCACACTTCCTCTGTCTAATAAGCGTTCCATCTTTTCTCTATTCAAGTACCCGTAGACATATTTTACACCGTAACTATCTGATTCTTCATTTATGTTAATTGTATTTGCAGAAAATTGGTTTCTTTGGGCATTTCGGATTGTAGTTATGGTGTCGAACTATTTAATGAACTATACTGACTACCATAATCAAATCTATAGTTAATATATAGTTGATTGTTAATGTTTCTAATTCCATTTGAACAATTCTTCTTAATATGTCCTTTATGATTACAAAAAAAGCATCTCATTGTTGGTTTTTGAAATTGGTAATTTTAGGTATAATTACTCCTTGTATTTTAGTGCAAAAACTCTTCATTTTGCAATAAAAATACTCCAATAAAAAGAATTTAATTCAGCTCCGCAATTAATTGCAGAGTCTCATTTAATATTTGTTGCATGATTTAGCATTTTGCAGAGAAATTTAATCAAACACAATTTAAAAGCTTTTAAAAAAATACTATTTGATCTGATTTTTTTGATCCTAAATTTCAAGATGCCAAAAAAAAGGTATTTGTTATAAAAAAAACAATTTTGTTTTATTTTACATATTCAAAATAAAAAATAAAAATAAATTAAAATGAATTGAATGATTCATATGTTTCAGTGCAATAAATAAATATATCCTAAATAAAAATAATAAAATAAATAGAAAAAAATTCAAATCTTGGGCTTTTTTGAACTATCTATTGATTTAATTTGACTTGTGAATTGAAAGATGTCGATTGAAAATAAAATAAACAATTATTTGCTTACAAAACTACTGGTATAAGTATTTATAAATCATTTGTAAAATTCCATAATTTTTTAACTAAACTAAAAATAACGTATTGCTGATTCATTTCAAAGGAATTTAATTTTGAAGTAAAATTTTAATTAAATGCTTTATTTTTTTTTTTTGAAGCGTAATTTTTTTTAATTGATTCAGAGAAAAAAAATTGATGTAAAAAAAATATTTTGTTAAGTTATTTTTTATTTGTTGTTAAAAAATATTTTTGATGACAAAAATTTAATTTTGGTGGAAAAAATTTTATTTCGATGATAAATTTGAGTAAAAATTTGATGCCAAATTCTGATTTATTTGATGATGAAAATATTTATTCCCAAATAAATAGAGTTTCTTAAAATCAAAAATGTCATATTGTGCTTATGTCGTTAATACATGATGTTGTCCCAAATCACCTGATATTAATCCGATTGAAAATTGTAGAAATATAGGATAATTTTAGTGGAACAATTAAAACAACATGTTTGCGCCTGTTAAGTAACAAAAGAATGCTGATTCTTACTTTTTGTGTCATTTTTTGGTTTTTAAAATAACAATTGGACTTTTTTTTTTGGTTCTTTAACCGTAATTTTCTGCCAAATTACAATTTTCAACATAGAAATAAAATATTTAAGAAATTCTGAATTTTAATTTTTTTGAAGACCAAAAAAACTTGCAAAAAGACAATCCAATTTTAAAAAAATTTGATTCTTAATTTTTGTGCCATAGTATATATTATTTATAATCTTAGTTAATATATAATTTACTTATTTCTTGAATCGAAATTTTTTGAAAATAAATTTTAAAAGAATCACAAAAATTAATTGAAATTAAAAGAATTTAACACAACATTCGAATATTTTGAAAAGATGTTATTAAAGAATTGCAAATATTTCAGACTATTTTAATTTTAAAAAAGAAAATAGTAGAAAAATCAAAATGTCGGACAGACCTCGCGGTAGACCTAGAAGTAGAAGCAGAAGCAGCGATCGATATCGTGAACAAAATAATGTAACAATTATTTACCAAGTACAAAAATGTCTTTTTTTAAAATTTTTTTAAAAGAGTGACAGGCCAAGAAGAGATGATCGAAGAAATGACAGGCGTCGAGATGAGGATCGTCCAAGAATAGATCGCCGACAATCCTTTCAAACAAGTTCCAACTTTAACCGTGACAGCGCACAAGGAAGTAATCGAGGCCGGACAAGCTTTGGATCAGGTGGAAGAAGCAATTTTCAACCGGACTACAGATCCCGTTTCGGAGGTCCAGATAGTGGAAGAAATCAAATTCAATCAACTGAAAGTAAAAATAATTTTTTTTTTTTTTTCTTTTCAAAATATTTTTTAAAAGGGACACAAAATGAGAATATTGAATTGTACTGTAATTTTTTTGAACTTGTTAACAGATCAGAGTGGCATCTTTACCAATATCATGTTTTTTTTGAACCACATATTGAATCGAACCGTATCCGAATGGCTCTTTTGAACACCCATAGACAAAAATTACCAGTGAAAACATTTGATGGTGCCAATATGTTTACTGTAAGCAAACTTCCTAATGATGTCACTGAGCTCGAAAGCATAAAAACTTTTGACCAACAAAAAGTCAACATTCGCATTAAATTAGTTGGCGAAGTTAAACAGGATTCACAAGAAGCCTTTAAAATAATGAACGTTGTTTTTAAACGATGCTTGAACAAATGTAAACTAGTAGAATTCGGCAGAGATCGGGCATATTTTAATTTTCAGAATATGGAAAAAATGAGCCAATACTACCTGAACATTGCTGCGGGCTACAAAGCCACAATCGATTGGTATCAATCCAAGTACCTTCTTTGTGCTGAAGTCGCCCATAAGCTCATTAATACAAAAACAGTTTTCGATTTGATGAGTGAAGTATTTCAAAAGCACCCAGAGTCTAGATGGAAAGAAGAATGCTGCGAAAAATTAGTCGGCTCGACAGTCATGACCAGCTACAACAAAAATAAATGCTATCGAGTTGATGACATCGATTGGGATAAAAGCCCATTGAGCACCTTTGATAAGAAAAAGGAGTCCATTACTTACATGGATTACTATCATCAAAATTACAACATAACTATTCGTGAAAAAAATCAACCTCTTCTCTTAGTCAGAATCAAGGATAAAAAGCAAAATGAATCTGATAAGGATGCATATCATTTTATTTATTTGATACCTTCTTTGTGTGCCCTAACTGGTAATAAAAATTTTCTAATTCCTCAATTTTTATTGTAATTTGAACCCAAGGTCCGGCGGTTTTAAAGGATTTTAGCAAAGATTTCAGAATGAAAAAAGAATTGGATGCTGTGACTAAGCTAAATGCTGATGTCCGAGTAAACCGTTTGAAAAGTCTAATTAATCTGGTCAAACAGAACAAGGAAGCTAAAGCTGAACTGGATAATTGGCAAATGTCGTTAAATCAGGACTTGACCAAGTGCGATGCTTTGGTGCTAAAATCTGAAAGAATATTTTTAAAAAATGCAATTTTATTTATCTTTAAAAAAAAATAAACATTTTATTAATTTTATTTTATTTAGCAAGATACAGGAAGTACTGAAAGAGGTTGGAATGGTCAACTAAAAGACGGTGTGCATTTAGAATCGGTTCCATTAAAAGAATGGGTATTGATATATCATCCAAGAGATCAAATAAAAGCAGAATTTTTTATGAGAGAAATTGTTGATTTATCTTATCCGATGGGCTTTCGTGTTAGCAATGGTAAAATGTACCAACTGCAAGATCGAGGCACAAATGCGTTCCTTTTCGTAAATGCAATCAAAGACTCAATTCGAAGAGGTCCACAGATGATAGTGTGTATTTTACCCAATTCAGCCAAGGACACTTATGATGCAATAAAAAAAGTATGCTGCATTGAAATCGGAGTTCCCAGTCAATGCATTACATCCAATATTTTGGATCAAAGTAAAGGTGGAAAGGCCAAGTCTGCAATTACTAAAATTGCGGTTCAAATGAATTGTAAATTAGGAGGTGTCATTTGGGGAGTTCATATATTAGTAAGACCGTGAAAAATTCGAGTGGCAAAAAATTTCATTTTTTTTCTGAATAAAATTTTAGACTAAAAATACAATGGTTGTTGGTATTGATGTTTGTAAGGATTCGGCTAAGCGTGACAATTCAGTTGTCGCTTTTGTCTCTTCTACAAATGGTACTCAAGAAGATAAACTCAATTGTACAAAATATTTTTCCAGATGTGTTTTACAGCCAAAGTTGGAGCAGTTTATTAAAAATTTAGACATTTTTATGATTCAAGCTTTAAATGCCTATTT
>QEOQ01000508.1:5604366-5692563 GCA_010279815.1 Brachionus plicatilis
TTTGATTCATTAAACAATCAAAATTTCAGCTTGTTTTATATGTCGTGGTAAATTGGTTTTCTCATTTTCCCACAGTTCCTCAACAATTTTAAATATTACAAAAAAAAACTAAATAAGAAAACTGTTTTTTTAATTTTAAAAATAATTTTAAATAAATTATTTTCAACGAAACTCACGTATTTCCAAGTATTTCCCAAGGCAATAATGAAAAGAAGAGGCGGCAACCACGACATGTGGCTTTACCGCTTTCTAAGACCAACAAGACAATAAATTAATTTTATTTTTTTTCAAATTTTTTATCAATGAACAAATTTTCAGTTAAAATCTTTTTGTTAATTTAAATTTAAAGAATAAAAAAAAATCATAAATATTTATTCTATCAATAAATTGCACAATCTGATCAAAAAAATGCATATCATTTACTTTTTACTTTGAGAAAAGCATCAACTGTTTTTTGTTAAGAATTGAAACTCCCTCAATTGTTTCGGATACGTCATCCATATTTTAAAAATTAAATTTTTTCAAAATGATTATGATCACCGATGCCTTAAAAATAGCTATTCAAAAAGTTTTTCTATCTATCGTTAACATATTCGTGTTTCGTAACGTATTCAGCCTTACAAAGCAGTGGCTAAATGGATTCTTTGCTTTCATAGCTACAATATTCATATCTAATAAAATCCGAAGCAAGGGATACGATGTTTACCGCAAAATTAAGTTTAAAATTTTTCCTGATTGGGAAAAATTTGAAATTAAATTTGACAAAACAAAAATCGACTCAATTAGTTTGATCAATAATCAAAATAATAAAGAATTAATCGAATGTTTTATTAAAACAGAAAAGAAATGTTTTCAAAATGATTTATTTAGCTATATTTTTGGCTCTGCATCCCAAAGTGCAATTTTAAATCTTATTATCATCATTTCAATTGAATATTTAAATTCAAAATACTTCGAGAATATCATTCTTTCACTAGTCAGTTGTGTCGGAGTAGCATTTGTCCTATGCTTTGGAGCCAGCTTCAAGTATTCTTCTATTCTAAGTGACGAATGGTCCGATTTACTGCAAAAATTGGAATCAGAAGATATTCAAAATGCGAGTCATAAATCCAAAAAAATTCTTATTGTCTATAATAGAGAGATTGGCGAAGAAAAAAAAAAAGAAGTTGTTGGCTTATGGTGGTGTCAGTATGATTCTCATACAAAGTCAATAAAGGTTCAGTTAAAATTTCTTTCTGCTTCCTATTCGGATTTTTTGACCGAAATAGTGAACCACTTTGTTACGGAATATGTTGATGGTCCAACCAATGAAGAAGCAGAAGAAAGCTCACTTCTAACAAACAATGACCATGTGCAAGGATTTAAAAATGAAAAGTTTGAATTTTTGGTGCCAGATTATTATGACCACGGATTAGTATTCTCCAATTCATTGCGAAAATTAGGCTTCAAGAAACAAGAATCTTGGAAGGAATTTAAACTATTTCCTTCGGTCGATTTCAAAATTTCACTTTTTAATAATTTTAATTGCAAAAAAATTAAAATAAATTAGCTTTTTTAGTTGATAAATAAAAAACATGCTACCAAAAAAATTTCTTTGATCTATTTTAAGAATACTATTTTGAGTGATTTAACAAAATTGTTTTAATCTAAATTTAGTAATTTAAAATTGTAATTTTGATTAGAGCTTAAAAATGGAAACATCAATTAAAATACCAAGAGCCCGCATTACTGTTGATTATGGTTCGAGCGATGAAGATATTGAGAAATATAGCCAAGTGAAAAATTTTTTGGAAAAATTTCATGTAGATGAGCTCCGTGGTAAAATGCATTCAGATATTTTGACAGTAGATATGCAGCAACTGCCAACAATGAAAGATGAACTTTTGTTTAAATATAGAGAAGCTCCAAATGATGCCAGAGAAAGAATAAGATCTATTAATGAAAAAAATGTGGATGAGTTTCAGTTTGTTTGTGATTTACCGAATAATTTTAAAGTGGTTCAAATAAGAGCAGGCAATGTTCTTGGTCGCAAAAAAGTGAGTGTCCAAGAATACGATTTCTCAATTGGTACTAAATTTGAAACCAAATATCATAAGGATGTAGTCAAAGCTTTAAAGGATATTTTTGATAATGACTTACCAAAATTAATTGCTTTTTTAATGACCCACTCTTTTAATTTTACTCAATAAATATTAAAATTTTTTTATTTTTCCATCCAAGTCCAGCCTTATTATTCAGTTCTTTTTTGTTTTACAAGTTGTAAAATTTAGGATGCCATTATTTTTGGTATTCTGGATTTTAAGATTGTTACTGCATATCGGTTTGGTGACCTACCATTTTTCATTTTTTTTTTAAAGAAAAAATTCTTCTTTAGATACATTCGATAAAGCAAACTGACAAGAGTAATTCGGTTGCAAATATCGATCCAGAATCTTACTTTTTTAGAAACAAATTGACGAAAACTAGAGCATCAAAACCTTTGTTAGAAATAAAAATTTCTAATCTTAATTTTTTTTCAAATCTCTTCTAAAATCCTATAACTGGGAGATTTTCCTAAAAAATTTTCGGAAATTTTTTTCTTTGATAAATACGTAATTTGAAATAAAATTGATTTTTTGTCCCTATGATTTTTAAAAACTAATTTAATTAATTATGTGGCGAATTGCATAAAGCAAAAATTTAAATTTCTTGATAAAAAGGTTGGTGAAATTCAGTAAAAAATGATAAAAATGGAATAACTATTTTCTAAAAGCTTAAAATTAGTGAAGGCAGCATAGTGCAACATTCAAAGTTGCATCAACTATCAAGGTCTGCTAAACTCTGAAAATTTAGCTAAAATTAGATCTCAATGTAACGAGTATAGAATAAAAAATAGCACAAAATTAATTTTTTCATAAAAAAATTTTTTATTTAACAAAGGCTTTAAATCTTTTTTTAATTTATAATTGAAGCCTCCTATTTTGAAAAAATAATATCAGCTAAGGTATTGAACTCCATGACCACGTATGATATCGAGCCTAGAGCGAACAGTCTTGGCATGGTCTTGTACAAACTTTGGATCCATATTGCTCAGGCAAATGCCAATTTTGTTTTCGAGTTGCTTAAGATTTTTGGCCTTTCAATCACCCTCATCCTCAACATCTAGTCAACGATAAAAAGAACGTGTTTTGTATCCAAAACCTGTGAATCAACAACAACAGCTTCAGCTTTTGGCAAATTTTAGTTACTGTTAACAAAGTTGTACAAATATTTTTTGATGGTTTCGTACATTTTTTGCTAACAACTTATCGAAAATTCAACTTTATGATATAATTTTTAATTATTTTAAAGCTAGGATCAGCCTGATTTTAAATTTTGAAAAAAATTGGGAAAGGTCTTGTTCACTCTTATAGAAAATTAAACTAAACTTTTGTGCCATTTTTTATTCTACACACGTTATTCAAGCTAAGTGCATTTTGCAGAGATGTAGCACATCATTAGCAGACTTTGGCAGTTGATGCACCATGTTACCCTAGCGGAACTAATTTTGAAATTTAGAAAAAAATTTATTTAATTTTTATCATTTTGTTGTGTTCTTTTATACTGAACTTGTCAAAACTGATAAAAAAACTTCTATTAAATGAAAATAAAATTATTAATTAATAAAAAAAAGCAAAATGATCTGAAAAATTTTATCATTAATTGAATGTTACTTAGCGAAAAAAAATTGATTTTCAAATTTTAGCATATAAATGAATTGCCAAGCAATTATTCTATTTTCATTTTTTTTTAAGTAAAAAAAATTTTCGCTTCACTAAAGATTACAATTAAATTTCTAGTTTTTAAATAGTTAAATTTTCGTTTTTAAATAAAAAAAAGAGAAAAATTAGGTTAAATGAGACACTAAAAATACCAACTCATATTTTTTATAAATACAAAAGCTTTGAAATGGATTGATTATGCTCAAATTAAATTGAAAAAAAGCGCATAAAAAATATTAAATTAGAAAAAAAAATCCAAATTAATATTTTCTAGTAAAATTTTTCAAGAATAGCTCGAAAGCGGTTGATCGTATCAAACGAGCTCTATTCAAATGGACAGCCTAGTTTGTGACTTGACCAATGCTTTAAATTCGAAGCCAATTTTTTTCAAAAGCAAAAAAAGTTTAAAAAACCGTAAAAACTTGTCCAACAAAGATAGAAAAAAATCGAACTCAAATCGAATAGGAAGAAAAGAGCGAAAATTTAATCGGCCCGAAAACTTGCACTCCTCTTCTTCTTCCGATACTAAAAAATTTCCCGCTAGATCAAGCTCATCGCGGATCAAGCATAAAAAAATTATGAATCTCCTCTTGGCAGCCAAGGCGTCTATGCGTCCTCTGGACCAGTCTGCAAATTCCCTGGATTGTGGCATCCAAAATCTGGTCAGGCTTAAGCAACCAAATAGTTTTTCCAGCGCTCGGTCATCCCGGTGCCAAAGACAAAACAGAAAATCGATCAAAAAATCAAAGCGTTTGCGCAATACCAAAGTTTATAAAATTCAAAAAATTTACCGATTTCATTCAAACTATAGGCTGCATTGTCTCAAGCTAAGGCGACTGCAGAAAAAAATGCTCAGGTCTAACCATAAAGTTTTTCCTGTATTAAACCATGAAAAGATGAGCGTGGAAAACACAACCCATTCATCCTCTGCATCAACTATAACCACTAGTCCCAGCTATTCTTCTTTTAACACCACAACAGATCTCGAATCCTCGTCCATTAGCGACTGCTACAACCAAATGGACGATTTAAGAATAAACTCCGATTCGGATTCTTATCTCAAAATGAGAATAAAAAACCAAATTGCTTCCAAAAAGCCAAAAAATGGTCCAAAGCGAAAATTATTAGCTTGTAGACAGCGAAAAAATTTCAACACAAGTATAACTAGTCAATCGAACTTAAATTTAAGTAAATTATTTCAATTTTTTAATAAATTTTTTTTTAAATTTATTTTTGTTTAAATTTATTTATTTTCTTAAAAAATCAAGGTTCAAGTCAGAAAAAAATGCTAAATTTCAAGCGAAAACGCAGCAAACCATTAATGAATAGGCGAGTTAATGGCCAAATGTCAACTGAGGGCACAAAAACTGAGTATGAAGATTCCAATAATGAAGAAATAAACCTTGATTCCGACGTGGAAAATTGTAAAAAGTGCGAAATTCAAAAGCAAGGATTTGTTGGCCTAGGTATTCAAAACAATGCTAGAAAAATTGAAAACGAAGCTGATGACGAACACTCATCCGAGTCTAGTTTGAAAAAAGAGTTTGAGTGTGTTTCTTGGTGGAATGGTAATGACCAAGAAATCGGCAATTCGTCTTCTTCGTCAACAACTTTGAATACGCCTTTATCCCAGACAACTTTGAGCAATTATCAGCGCTTGAACTCGTTCACCAGTCCTGAGGATCAGAAACATTTTGACGAGATAATGAATGGAGCTCTTGATCTCATGGACCATTCGTCTGTTCAATGCTTTAAAAATAAAATAAAAATTTTGGATGTAAATTCACAATGGTAGTAAAATTTTTTTAAATTTTGATTTAAATATTTGAAGGATGATAGGAAACGAAATCGAAAAAAAAGATTCTCGTTTTTAAGTAATGACAATTCGTGGAACATGTCAGAAAGTAAATTGAATTTAAGCGAACCAAGTAAATGGATAAAAATAATAAATTGGAATCAAAATTAATTTTTTTAATGAAGTAATTGGCGCACCCATCCCTGAGAATAATTTAGGTAATAGAATGCTGAAAAAAATGGGCTGGGAACCGGGAAAAAGTCTTGGTACAGTTAAAGCTCAAGCTGATCCGATTAGCCTAAAAGAGCCGATAGTTGTCTATAAACGACCAAAGAGGCTGGGACTTGGCTACACTGATCGCTCTCATTTTTAAAACGAAAAAGCAAATTAATGTTTTTAGATCGTTATTTATCTGTTTTTCTTTTAAATTTGATTAATTTTGTACATAAAGTTTATTTTGTCACTATGGCATTTTCATTTTGGTTGCCAGAAGTTTTAGGCTTAATAATTTATTTGCAATTAAGCTTTAAATTCTAGTTGATAAATAATACTACACGAAAAAAATTTGAAAATAAAAATCATTCTCAAAATGGAATTTTTATCAAAATACATTTCGGTTAAATTTAAGTTTTAATCGGTGATTTTTTAGAATCATTTTTAACTTTTCAGTGAAAACTGGTTTAGTTAAGTTATTCGAGCTTATAATAATATATTGATAGCATTGACAGAGTTTTCGACTGATCCCAATCCCAGACCCCAACTATCTCGGACCGCTATAGAACTCTTTCTTAAAATTAATTTTCGTGATATCATCTAAGAAAAATATATCTTACTAAAAAAAATCTAAATTTATTAAAAAATCCCACCAATATGTCATTAGACCCTTTAGAAGCTTGTGCTAGGGGGCGATTTATTTGAGCAATGCTTAAATTAGCATATTCAAATTAGCAAGAAATAAAAAAAAAACTAATTAAATTAGCAAGTTTATTTTAGCAATTAAAAATCAATTTTTAGCAAGTTAAATTCAGCAAGTTTTTCTCTTAAAATCTAAAAATCCTCAAATGCCAAGTTTTATTCTGAAGGAGCTTTAGCTCGGTAAGAAAACAAATAAATAAATAATGCTGACAAATTTTTGCTATAATTTGCAAAATTCTCTTTTAAATACATTTTACAAAAGGCATTATGCCAAGTTTCGGTAAAATTGTTTTTTCTGGGCAAGCATTCTTTAATTCTACCAAAAACATCCCATAACTAGATAGCATACCTTGGCTTAACAAATATATCGGTAGTCTTTATCATGCATTTTCCCATTGATTTATCTAAATCTTCTTTTATTTTGTTAAAAAAACCAATGACATACTCTGGAGGAACGAAAGCCAAAACTAAAGAAAATTTTAAAATTTTTCTATTATACAAGTGAGTTTACAATTAAAACTCTTAAGCTAAATTTTTTAATGTTAGTATTTTTTGCTGTTCAAATAGTCTTAATAAATTTTTTGTTGTTCAAATAGTCTTGCTAATTATTACTTAGCACTAAAACTAATTTGACTTTAAACTAACTTAAATTTATTGCAAATATTGCTAATTTTATTATAATGCTAAACCAAACTTGCTAACATCAATTTGCTAAATTAATTTTGCTAATTTAATATTTGCTAAAACAATACAGAGCCCTTGTGCTATTCCTAGCAAGAAAACTAGAGGAAAAGGTAAAATCTATTTGCCATATGGGCCTGTAAGCGTGAAACCGAGATTCTCACATAAGATGTTATGTGGTATCAATGTGTAAGATCCTAAATTAGACTCAAATGGTTCCAAATATTGAATTAAACGACTTGGTTACGATCTGTCTCAGCAACGAGATTCACGATCATTCAAGCTGAGAGGCACGTAATACACATTACGTTATTAAAGAACCAGCAAGAACTATAATAATTGAATATGAAAAAACGAGTAGAAGTAGAACCGACCAGTGAGTGGGTAGTAAAAAGAAGACGAGCTAGACTTCCTGGCACCTGAAAAATAAAAATAGATAAATATAAATTATTTTTTTTTTTAAATATAAATTTTGCTTTTTTTGTTTAATTTTTGCATCAATTAACACAATTTTGCTCTTTTTTAAAAATATTAGTTATCATTAAATAAAAATAATTCTAACATCAGCATTTTTGTTTTTAAATTGCATAAAAATAACATAAGTGATAATTATATGCCACAAAAAATGGTCAAAAAAATTATTTATTGACGAAGTTTTGAATTTAAAAGTTTTACATGACATTATTAAAATGTTTAATATTTTCAATAATATTCGGATGATGCAGTTGTTTTAAAATGAATTTAATTTGATTTTATTATGAGCATGAGGCCTCGAATTCGATCTTTGTCAATAATGTATAAAATAAATGATCATATTTTTATTTTAAAAAATTGAAAAAGATAATAGTTATTCTGCACTGGGTTTTACGAAGAATAAAGAATGATCTAAAGGGTTATTAAAAAATGATAATTAAAACAAATTAAATGATATTTTATTTCATTACCTATTTAATTATTTAAATTTAAAAAAACTCTAATAATATTCGTTTTCAACATAATAAATGTTATTCTATATCAAGAAATTTATGTCAATAAAAAAGCTTTAAAATTTTATTAAATTTACATTATAATTTGTAGATATAAAAATAAATTTATCACTAAAAATAATTTATTTTCTGATTTTATAAATTTACAGCTAAGCTAAATGAATTATTTAAATTTATCTGAGGCATTTATTTTTTTTATTAAATATTCAAATATCAATTTTGCATTATCAAAATTTTAAGAATATCTCTTAAAAATATTTAGATTTTTAAAATAAATTGCTTAATTGAAAAAATTTAAAAGAGAAAAAGTAACTTAAAATTTACATTTTTTAAAAATTTGATATATAGTGGATAAGAAGGACTTATCTGAGAAGCATGATGTTCCCATTAAAATTATTTCCGTTCTATTAGAAGAAAACATTTTTTAATTCCTATACTGTAGAAAAAGATTTGTTTAATCAACTGTTTATAAAAAAATATTTTATGTGACTTTCACGTTTTCAAGGTCCGTTAAGCTAATCAGTTGTACACATTTACAATATGATTCTTTTTTTCTAATTTCTGATTTGCATTTTTAAATCTTTTATAATCAATTTCAAGAATTTTTAATGAGATAAGTACTCATCATAAAGTTAACTTAAATTTAATTTTAAGCCTAAAATATAGATTTTCTTGTTTACATGAATAAACATGAAAAAAAATTTAAAGCGCCTTAAATTAGACTTATAGAAAAAATTAGTTTTAGTAAAATAAAATGAATGTAGAAAATAAATGTACATTCAAGTTCAAAAAACCAACCATATTGGCATTTATGGGTATTTAAAACATGTTTATTTAAAATAGGATTAGTTAAATTTTGATTTTAGGTATACCAGGTAGTGGAAAAAGCACAATTGCACGTGAAATTTCCCGTATTATAAATTCATCTTGCTACCTCGAAAACGAAGAAGACCATTATCCAGAAAGAGTAAAAAATGCATTTCTAAGTCCTGACGAAAATGAAAATATTCTTGTCATACATTTTTATTTTCGGAATATGAGAGCTGAGTATCATAAACTAGCTTTTGACAATAAGCTAATTAGAAAAAGCAGTGTTATGGACAGTTTTTTTAGCAAGTTAATGCTGGACATTTTGTCTCAAAAGGATCCTGCGACCGACTGGCTTATCAATTCAAATAATTCACATTTCCAAAAAGTAGTTGAAGTGTCAGAGAAAGATGCAAACGAATTGGCTGACGCAGATGTACTAATTTTCCTTAAAGTGACCGAGAAGGTTCACAAAGAATTCCTGAATAAACGAAATCGTTTAAGTGAGATCAATGAAAATATTTATCATGCTCAAAAAGTTTTTTTGGAGAGTTCGATTAAATATACAAGAAGAAGTAATAAAATTTTAATAATTATTGAACAACAGAATAATTTAGATAAGATAGTGAATCAGGTGATCAGAGAATTAGTCAAAAGGGATTTAATTTCAAAAAATTTTGATCAATAAAAGTTTTTTAATTGTTTAATTTTATTTACTTGTTTTGCCTTCTTTTGTACCTCACAAAAGATCGACATTTTTTTCCCTGACACTTTTTAATTGATATAAAAAACAAATAAATAACTTTTTTAAATAACAACAAATTTTTAAAACTTATCATTGATATTTTCTATCTGTTTCGAGCTAATGCTCCCTTAAATTAAATAAAAATGAAATAAATTATAAGAAACTTTATTTATAATTGGCACCTTTTTTTCATTAAGATTTATTTTTAGACTGCTTATAATTAAAAGCCAAAAATTAAAATTTCGATCATCTTTAACAAAAAATCTAATCAAATAATTATCTCATGTAACAAATATTTCGATTTTCGGATGGCAACGATACTATACTGCTTTTATAGAATATTATGATAGCTTTTATTGAGTTATCAAAATGGCTAATATTTTTTTTATTTTAATTATGGAGTTATTTAGTAATAAAAGTTTAAAATTAATTTTTGATTAATTAATGTATTATTTTAACATTAAACGAATATAAACAATTTATTATGTATAGCTATTTACAAAATTTTTTCTAAAATCAGTTCTTCTTTTTTTTTATTAAATTCTGGATTTTTAGCCAAAGTTAATTTAGTCTTTATAGATATCAAGATTTTTTTCAAATTATTCTCTCAAATTCAAAAGCTTTATTTAAAAGAATAAAAAAAAGCTTATTTGTGGTAAATTATCAGAAAATCGCTCTTTTAACTGATATATAGATTCATTATTTCCACTCGGCCATTAGCCGAAAGGAAAGACGATCAATTCAATTTTTTTTAGTTAGAGTCGTTTGTTTTTAGTCGGCTGTTAATCTTACTGAATTAGATGGCTAAATTAGTCAACCAAATCTGGTCATTAATTGTGTTACTAAAACTTGTAAAAAATAAATAAAATAAGTGACCAAATTTAATTAATATATTCTTATCATCTCATTCGATTTTAAATAAAAATTATAAAAATCTACCCTTTTCATATTAACCACTACAAACAGGACAAACAACCAGATAATTTTTACCTTTTACGTTTTTCTTACACTTTCAACTAATTTTTACGGTAGTCCGAGAATTTCCTCAAAATATTTAGAGAACAGTTTTTTCAACAAATTCTTCATTTAGTTCAGCTAAGGTTTTGCCAATCTAAATTAAATGAGCAAGCTTGTCTAATTCTTGAAAAATTCCTATTATTACCACAATTTTTTTTATGAAATTCTTTTTTATAAAATCTTTAGTTTCCAAACTGTCACCTGAACAGACCAACATGTGACTAAAGCTATAAAACTTTGATAGGCTTGCGAAAAATGACCATAAGATGAATCGTAAGTGTAACTTGTTCAGAATTTAAAGCATCAGAGTAGAATATTTTTCAATTCAAATAAAATTAGATTATCTTCTCTATCTTGATTTTAATTTAATTAAATGTTCAAAGTTAAATTTTTTTAGTTAATATTTAAAGTTATTATTTTGTTTCAAGTAATAAAGTTTTATTATAAAATTTGAATATTTTTTTTTTCGAAAATAAACGAATCATGCTAAAAACGCTGACCTTAAAATTTACTTGCCCTAGCGCCTATTGACCCCCGATTTTTTAAAAAGAGAATTTCTTCAGCATTCTAAAAATATTTCTTGTTTTTGTCAAATAAACATAATAATTTTTTATTTAAAAAATATATATGTGACCATTTTAAATTTTTTGTGGGGTCACCTATTTACCGGTCACATAAAGCATCAGACCCTTTAGTTAAATTATCCAAATACCACGTTTAAATAAAAGATAAACCAACTGTCCTGATACAATATAAAAATATGTTAAAAAAAAAACTAAGTTAATTTAAGTTAACTTTTTTGTTATTACAACATTTGTTTGTAAAAATGAATTTCAACACTTATTTACGTATTATTATGCAATAAAGCCAATTCTGAAAATAAAAAGAACTAAATTAGTAAAGAAATGTTGAGTATAACAAAAAGAAAAGCTAAGAATTATTCTCGTTTTAATACAAACAAATTTAATTATTCCCATTGTTGAAATTGAGAATTTTACAAAACAAAAATTTTGTGATTAAAGTTTAGCACGTTTTTAACTTCTCAGCCAAGTACCTACTTCAACTTATTTGAACCATGCCAAAAATAAAGTTGCTGCAAATTTTCTTTTATATATCAAAATTCATTTGTTCTAGTTCAACTTCAATTTGTGCTATTATCTAAGAGATTACTAAGATAATACGACCTAATATTTGCCAAATGTTTAATCATCACAACAAATGAAATTAAATAAATTTCAGTTTGAATTAAATTTTATTTTTTCATGATAAAATTAAAATAATTTTCAAAACTTGCCTATTCATTCAATAGTCGAAATAAACTTTTTTAAATTTAAATTTTATTTTAAGAGATATTAATTTGTTTTTGAGCAACTCAAAATGGAAGAAATTGGAATTACTGTCAAAGAAAACATAAACAGAGGGGTTGGTTGTCTGAAAACTATGAATTTTTTCTAAGTTTATTTAAAAAAAAAATTTAACTTTTCTTAGGCTGAAGAAGTCGTAGATTCCAAATCGTTTATCCTTTCAAGCCAATATGAACAGCTCGAAAGCGACGATCTCTACACCAAATTTAAAGTATTTCTTTGGTTGAAAAAAAATTTAAAAATACTTTTTTTCATTTTTTTCCTCAAAGAAACTTCAGCGTCAACTCGAATTCCTCGAGGTCCAAGAGGAATACATCAAGGACGAGCAGAAAAACTTGAAAAAAGAACTTTTGCATGCCCAGGAAGAAATAAAGAGAATTCAGAGTGTACCATTGGTCATTGGCCAATTTTTAGAAGCGATTGATCAAAACAATGGAATAGTTGGCTCCACCACAGGCTCCAATTACTATGTCCGAATTTTGTCCACAATCGACCGGGAACTGTTGAAGCCTAGTGCCAGTGTTGCCTTGCACAAGCATAGCAACGCTTTGGTTGACATCCTTCCACCGGAGTCCGACTCGAGCATAACCATGCTCGCTGCAGACGAAAAACCCGACATTTCATATGCGGACATTGGTGGTCTTGACATCCAAAAGCAAGAGATGCGCGAAGCTGTCGAACTTCCCTTAACACATTTTGAACTGTACAAACAAATTGGCATTGACCCGCCTAGAGGAGTACTTATGTACGGTCCACCGGGCTGTGGAAAAACAATGTTGGCCAAAGCGGTAGCCCATCACACCACGGCCTCATTTATTCGAGTGGTGGGCTCTGAATTTGTTCAAAAGTACCTTGGTGAAGGCCCTAGAATGGTCAGAGATGTGTTCAGGTTGGCCAAAGAAAACTCGCCGGCTATTATTTTTATTGATGAAATTGATGCCATAGCCACACGAAGATTTGATGCTCAAACTGGTGCTGACCGTGAAGTGCAGCGCATTCTGCTGGAGTTGCTTAATCAAATGGATGGATTTGATCAGACTGTGAATGTTAAAGTTATCATGGCAACTAACAGAGCGGACACTCTGGATCCTGCCTTGTTGAGACCAGGTCGTCTTGATCGAAAAATTGAATTTCCACTTCCGGATAGAAGACAAAAAAGACTGGTATTTTCAACTGTCACTAACCAAATGAACCTAAGTGATGAGGTCGATCTGGAGGACTTTGTGGCCAGACCGGACAAAATTTCAGGCGCAGACATAAACGCCATTTGCCAAGAGGTGAATTTGATTTTTTTTTTTTTTTTTTTTATTAACAAATTGTTATTTAATTTTTTGTTGCCAGGCTGGAATGCAAGCTGTGAGAGAGAACAGATATGTGGTGCTGAGCAAAGACTTCGAAAAAGGCTACAAAGCTAACATCAAAAAAGGAGAACAAGAACACGAATTTTACAAATAAATTCCAAATGCATTTTTCCTAATTTAAACCGGTGCGCTAATCGAAAAACTTTTTTCTTTTTCTTTTTTTTTTTTTTCTCTCTCTCTCTCTAAAAGAATTTAATTTATGTATTTTTTTTTAATTTAAAAAATGAATAAAATATTTTTTTCATTGACTTTGGTAGCGTTTGCTTCAAATGCTGATGGAGTTGAAATTAACATCAGCCTTCAATTAAAATAGTGGAATTTTTTTATTTTAAAAATTTTAAATAAATCGAGTTCCAAACTCAAAACATGCTAGTTTAATTACTATAAAATTTGGGGCTTGAACCCTCATTTTCGATTGAAAATTAAACTAAACAAAAAAAATTAAAACAAATCATTTTTTGAAGGCGATGAGCAAGGCGACCATAATCCTGGGCTCACAATGGGGCGACGAAGGCAAGGGCAAGATAGTTGACTTGTTGGCAACGGAGGCGAACGTTGTGTGCCGCTTCAACGGCGGCAACAACGCTGGACACACCGTAATTGCCAATGGAGTCGAATACGATTTTCACATGCTTCCTACTGGAATAATCAACGAAGACTGTGTGTCCATAATCGGCAACGGTTGTGTCATTCATTTGCCAGACATGCTAAAGGAAATCGCCAAGAACGAAGCCAAGGGTCTCAAGAACTGGAAATCTCGTCTTTACATTTCGGACCGAGCTCATTTGGTTCTTGACTTGCACCAGGAAATAGATGGTCTAGTCGAGGGCCACAAGGGCAAAGACAACCTGGGCACTACTAAAAAAGGCATTGGTCCGACTTATGCGTCCAAAGCTACTCGAAATGGAATTCGAGTTTGTGACTTGGTCTATGACTTTGAAATTTTTGAAAGCAAATTAAGAGCGCTGGTCAAATACAACAAGGAAATGTATAGCAGTCTGAGTGATGTCAACATTGAGCAAGAGCTGGACAGATACAGAAAAATGCGCGAGGAAATTTTGCCATGTGTTAAAGATGTGGTCTTTTTTATGAGCAACTTATTCCGGCAAGAAAATAAAAATGTGATAATTGAGGGCGCCAATGCGGCCATGTTGGACATTGACTTTGGCACGTATCCTTATGTTACTTCGTCAAATTGTACCATTGGGGGAATCTGCAGTGGCCTCGGAGTGTTGCCAAGAAACATCGGCAATGTAATTGCCATTGTAAAGGCGTACACCACACGAGTTGGTCTTGGCGCTTTTGCCACAGAGCTGACTGATGAAATCGGTGAGTATTTGCAAACAGTTGGCAAAGAGTATGGTGTCACGACTGGAAGAAAAAGACGCTGTGGTTGGTTGGATTTGGTTGTTCTCAAGTATACCAATATGATAAATGGATACACTCAATTGGCGATTACTAAACTCGATGTTTTGGATCAATTGGAAGAGATCAAAATCGGTGTTGCTTACAAATATGATGGTAAAGTATTGGACTCGTTTCCGGCTAGCATTAATGTGCTGGAAAAAGTAGAGGTAGAGTATGTTAGCTTTCCTGGATGGATGAGTTCTATCAGCGGTTGCAAGAATTTTGATGATTTGCCGGAAAATGCAAAGAAATATTTGAATTTTATTGAAGAAACGCTGCAAGTTCCAAGTATTAATTAAATTTAAATTCAAATTTAATAGTTTTTAATAATATTTTTTTTTCTAGTTAAATACATCGGAGTTGGAAAAGAGCGCGAGGCAGTTATAACGAAAAATTAGGCCTATTAAATTCAAAATTATTTTAGCTTAAATTTACAAAATCTCTTTTTTGAGAATCTCTGATTTTTTCCCGTCAAATTTTGGTTTTAGTTAATCTGTTAACTTTTTTAATCCAACCATATGAAATCAGAAATCTGAGTATTTTAATATAAAACCTATTTAAAATCTGCCAATTTCATTTTTTAAATAAAGTTATAATATCCAGAAATTTTTTTATTTTTACAATATTTGTAATAAAATCAAATTTTTCGAGATCAATAATTTATTGATTTCGAATGAATTTCAGCAATAACATTTAAAATTGTTTTCTGAGAAAACATTTAAAATTTTAGATGAATATTTCTTTTGTCTTTTTTTTTTTTTAATTTTGTATAATATCAATAATATTGGGTTTAGCACACTACTAGAAAGAAGAACAAGAGGCAATTTAATTCAAAAATTTAAATTAGAAACAGGACTCGAGACTATCAATTGGTACATAACTCCTGCACGCTCAAACCCTCGAGGGGGTCATCGGGGATATTTTAGACGTGAAATAGTTCGCTGCTGCAATCAACGACACTTCTTCATTAACAACAGAGTTGCAAACGAGTGGAACATGCTTCCAGACGAGATAACTAACTCAAATTCAGTCAACGCATTCAAAAACAAGCTGGACGAGCACAAAAACAACTGCCATAGGGCGTCATCTACTGTTGACGCGCTCCGCATGGCCTAAAACCATGCAGCAGTTTTTATTACAACTGCTACTACTATCACCAAATTTTGATAAGATTGTTCTGATAAAGAATTGTTTTTAGATAAAAATTATTAATTAAAACCCTCATATGCAAAACGTCCACGCTATCTTCAAAAAATTCTCTACAAGAAAATAATTTTTTTCTTCCAAAAAAATATTAGTCTCGAGATTTTTTCAAAATAAGCCGAAATTTTAGCCATTTTTTTGTTTTTTTGTATCAAGTCCCATGGGACTCCCTGACCCCAAATGAGATAAACAAATTCTGAAACTAGAGAAAATTCTGAACAAATTGTTGGTTTTATACTTTTAAAAAAAGTGTTCAAAAAGAGGCATTTTTAAAAAAATTGTGTATATGTATAAGTCTTACTTTTAAAATAAAAATATGACAATTGAAAATTTGAAAAAAATTAATAAAATTTTTTTTATTCTTCATTTTAGCTTACTCAAAAACTTAATTATGCCAAAAAAGAAAAAAAAACAGCATAATCGAATCCAAAATTTTGGTTCTTATGGGCAACATAAAGCTCCTTCAAAAAACAGTTCATTAGAACAAGAAATGATCAAACGTTTGAGAAAATGAAAATTCTTTTTATGAGGTCGAAAATCGAATCCTAAGATAGCATGGACGTTTTGCATTTACTGAACCTTAGTTTTAAGAAAAATTCATATTGATTTAAAAAAAAATTGAACTAGACTTCTATTAAAGTAATTATAATTAAAAGTAAATAAAGTCATGAAAAAAATCTCAGAAAATTACAATACATAATGGTTGGCAAAATTTATTATTTACTTTTTTTATAGTTTAATGAATTTGTTTAAAACAATAAAAAATATCAAAAATTAAAATTATAAATTTATTCGAGATTTTTCATTATTTTTCTTGGAAAGATCTAGTTGAACAATGAATATCTTTTTTAAAACACAAATTGATTAAAAAGTGATTAATTTAATTCTTGATTGTTTTACTAAATTTGAAGTAATAATTTCTTATGGTCCAATTTCTAGTTCCTCTTAAGTGTGCTCCTATTATTTACAATTTTTAGAATTTTTTACATTTATCACATGTAAAGCTCGATTTCTTCCGTAATGTAAAAAAATCGAGCGTCATAAATTCTTGACCACATGGCTTTGAGAGGGAAATTTTGGCATCAAACACCTCTTGCATAATTAATACCTATAAAATATGATGTATCTCCTTTTGTAAATGAAAGTTTAGGACCTACAGCTTTCGGGTGACAATTGGTACGATTCAATATAAATTAATCATGGACAAGTCAAAAATAATTAAAAATGCTGACAGTTTGGTCTCATTTTTTTTGTTTAGCTTAGCTTGTTGCCTTAACTTTATCATTAAAAATTTATCTTTTCTCTGAGACTTGTCTCTTCTCCGTCATTCAATCTGACCCATATCGTTCCTTTTTTCCAAGTTTTTTCATTATTAGTTTCTTCTTATTCAGGTTATTTATTATCTGAGTCTTCATCTGAGTCATATTCAGTATAAAATTAATTTGATATTTCCATTTCTTATTCAAAATCATTATAAAAGTCATCATTTTCTCAGAGTTGGGATCAGTTATAAAAAAATCAGTTTTCAGTCAGTATCAGTTTTTCGAGCATCAGTTCAGTATCAGTCTCAGTTAATGGGTATCAGTTATCAGTTAAAAATCAGTTAATTAGAAAAATGATACAATTAGTTTATTTATTAAACAGTTTATAAAAATTAAAGTCGAATTAACATTTAAAACGGATAATTACATATATTTTTTATTACATTTTAGAAACATTATATTTGAAAAATTTTTATAAGTGAATCTACTTCTATGTGGTCTCATCAAAAATGTAGACCCAGAAAAATATTTTTCGATAGGTGCCGAGCTGGCTTGAATCGAATAAATATCTCTCACTAACAAAGATAAAACTTTAAAATCTCTAGACCGATTTTTCCAATAACTTAGGATATTGCATTCTGTTTTTTCATTTATTTCACTTAAATAGAGATCAAGTTCATTTTCAAACCTTTTTAATTCAAAAGTAAAACAGTTTTCAGTCAGTCTCAGTTAATTCAAAATCAGTTATCGGTCAGTTTCAGTTTAACTGATAACTGAAATTAACTGATACTGATCAGTTATTCAGTATCAGTTTCCCAACTCTGCATTTTTTTGATAATCATTATAATTATCATCAGAGACTTCAGGTAAGGTATCATCCGCATCACTCAGAAGTTCAAGAGCTTTTCATCGAGACATGGTTCAAAAAATTATTATTTATTCTAGGAATTAAGTAGATTTGGGAATCAAAAGCATAATTAGCCATGTCTTTGATTTATTTAACTAAATAAAAGAAAATATTTTTGGAGGGTCCAAAAAATCCCTCTTCGGGTTTAACGTATTATTTTTTTTTGCATGAAAATAAAAATTTTGTTATCAAAATTAATTGATTACAATATTTTTTTGATTTTAATTTTGATGGAAAAAAAATTGGCAAAATGATTAAATTTTCGATATATAAAAAAAAAAGTACCAAAAAGGGTTAATTATTTAAAAAATTTCAGATTCAGATTTTATTAGAAGTTTAATGATGCTGAGAATTTTAAAACCTATTTATTCATGCTTGGGGCAAACGATGAAATGCAAAACTAAACTTAAACAAATTTCGAATTTCATCTTCTAAAATCAAAAATTTTAAAATATTCTGAATATCTAAAATAAATTATACTGGTGGGCTTCAAACTAGAATTTTTAGTAAGAAAATTAATCATCCCATTTTTTTTCCCAAGGTTTTACTTGTATTTTAAACGTAGATCTCGATCGTAGAAGATAATGCTTGGCTAAATATTTGTATCAGATTTTGTAAAATATGCTTCAAGTATTTACTTATTACTAGCCATTTATATCATCAAACAACATAGTTCTTGATAATAAAAGTTTGAAAAAATTTAATTAAAAAAAAATTTAAACATTTATTATTATTTTTGAAATAAAAATTACAAATTATTTAAAATTGTTTCATCTTCGATCTGAACAGGCACAGTTACTTTGAGTCCATCAACAAAACCCATAGCTCTAACAATGGTTTCTTTAGCATTTTGATTTCCAGACCATGATCGTCTAGCAACCCCATTTAGAACATCCCAAGTAACCATAGATTTAACTATTTTATCGGTTTGTTCAGATCCGTCCAAAACCAAACCAAATCCTCCATTCATTACTTCACCCCATCCAACACCTCCACCATTATGTAAACTAACCCATGTTGCTCCACGGATTCCATCTCCGATAAAATTCTGCACCGCCATATCAGCTGTAAATGCCGAGCCATCATAGATGTTTGAGGTCTCTCTAAATGGACTATCTGTTCCACTGACGTCATGATGATCTCGGCTTATTACTACGGGACCTTTAAGGATCCCATCACGAACCATTTTATTCATCGCTAGACTCACATTGCATCTTCCTAATTGATCAGCATATAGAATCCTAGCTTTCGACCCCACTACTAACTGATAGGATTCAGCCTCTTTAATCCATTTCAAATTGTCTTCATACTGATGGCGCACTTTTTCAGGCAGATCTGATGATTTAAGAGTTTGCTCAAATACTTCTTGAGCTGCTTTATCGGTCATTCTTAGATCATCATCATCACATGAAGTACAAATCCATCTAAAGAAAAGTAAATTAAAACTTAAAAATTAATTCTGAAGCTATTGATTCTTTACCTAAAGGGTCCGAATCCAAGAGAAAATATGTCACCCATTACGTCTTGCATATAAGATGGGTATTTGAATTTTGTTCTTGATAAAGCATCTGATGTTTGGTTATCTTGTTGAAAAGCGCGACTGACTTCAAGCAAAAACGCATTTCCATAATCCCAAAATACAAGGCCTTTATGTCCCAGTTTATCAATAGCATGGTATTGACGTCTCAAGCTTTCTTGAACCAACAACTTGAATTCTTTAGGATGTTCATGCATCATTTTTAAGGACTCTTCATAGCTTAGCTAAAATAGACAACAAATAAAGTGTCAAAGCTTTTTTTTCTTTTCAAAACAAAGTTCTATATTTTTTTCTGTAGATTATGAATCGGAACGGAAATATACTTATTTTAAAATTGAACCTTAAAAAATTGCATCAACTAATTTTTTTTGTTGCATTAAATAAAGAAAATCTCTTCATAGATCTTAAATGATTCTTTTTACTGTTGCATTATTTATCTTTATTAAAAAAAATTCAAATTCTATTTAAATATCAAGTATCTTTTAACCAATCTCAACTAAAAAAGGAAATTTTCCATCATATTTCTTTGTTACTTTTATTATTTTTTAATATTTCAATTTTTATTTAATAAAAATAATGATTCTTTTTTCAAAGATTAATTTTTTTAATTCATTTTTAAATAAATAATTCTTTAAAGTATAAGCAAAAATTATTCAATTTCGTTGCCTTTAGAGGATATCGATAAATAATCAATTTTGAAAGTAAGTACTGAAAATTTATTTTTATGATTTAATTGATGAACGCTAGAACGTTCTGATGAATTTTTTTTTCATAAAATAATTTTTTATTAAAATTATTTTGATTGAAATCTTTTATAGGGATTAAATCAAGAAAATTTATCATAGAATTTTTTTAAGAATAATAATCTCACCTAATTTTTCAAAGACGATCTATCGACAATCCTTAAATCTACTAAAATAAATTTTCAATTGAAAAAAATGTATTTTAAAAGTTAGTAAAACGTATATAGATTTTTAATTTTTTTCTAAAAAAGTTGTCAGATAATTTCTATTTAAACAAAACTTTTGAGTATATTTATATGAATTAATTTTTCTACGAATTGATACATCACCTATTTAAAGCTATATATGAAGCACTAAGTTAAATAGAGCTTTTTAAAACTCTAAATAACCTTTATCAGAATTTTTCTTAATTTCAAAGTTGTTAAGCCATAAATTTACCTGAACTGGAAAATATCCTCCCAGATAAGGGTTGTGGCATGATGTTTGATCTGAACCTAAATCAACCAAGAGCTCTCCGGTTTGATCATGGTGCTCAACTAAAGCCTCCCAAATATCAACTATGTTTCCATGATAAGCTATACTAGTAGCTACTTTTTCTCGTTTGCAATAAGCAATTCGATTTATCAATTCTTTTATGTTTTTGATTACTTCCAAAACCCATCCTTGACGATGTCGTTTCATCAGCGCTTCTTCACTTACTTCAGCTATCACAGTAATACTATCAAGTAAATATCCAGCTTTAGCCTGAGCTCCGCTCATTCCTCCCAAACCACTTGACAAAAAAACTCTTCCCCTTAAATCATTAGATCCAAAATATTTTCTAAATATATTCAAAACTGTGAGCTGAAAAAAAAAGAATTTAAAAATCAATTATTTTTGTTAAAGCTTCAATTACATATGTCCCATGGACTATCCCTTGAGGTCCTATGTAGCAATAGCTTCCAGCAGTCATCTGACCATACCTAAGATATTTTTTTTTAAACATAATCAAGATAATCTTTACAAAAATACATTGAAACTCCGAGGGCAAAATATTTTTCATAATCTTCTTTGCTTGAGTAGTTCGGAATAACCATTCCATTTGTAATGACGCATCTTGGTGAGCTGGGACTTGACGGAAACAAACCAAGTGGGTGACCAGAATACATAACCAATGTTTGCTCATCATCCAATTCGCTCAAATAATTCATTACCAGCCAAAACTAACAAAATTACTTTTGAAAATATTTTTTTTAGAATATATAAGTACTTGAGCCCAATTGGAGAATACTTGTCCATTGCCACCATAAGTAATCAGCTCTTCTGGAAATTGAGCTACTTGAGGGTCCAAGTTATTCATTATCATCAGCATCATCGCAGCTGCTTTTACAGTCTTGCACGGATATTGACCAACTGAATAAGCTCTATTAACCAATTGATAGAACATGTTTTGTTAAATGATCAAAAATTTACTTCATTGATATTCGCGGTAAAAATCTGTACATGTAGATGTGACCGTATTGTTCAAGCTCATCAGCAAACTCTCTTGCAAGAATTTTGTGAAGATGAGTAGGAAAATATCGCAATGCATTCGATATGGCTTGCTACACAAATTTTTTAATTTAGAGTCTCTTGGAATAAGTTAGGATAAACTTACCTGTTTTTCTGATTTGGATAAGTTAGCCACTCTTTTTGCTGCATGAGCGATATTTGGGTTACGGCCTAAATTTTCTGGAAGAGGATCCAATGGAAGACCAGAGCAAATTTTTTTGAGAATCTCGTTCACCATTTTTAATTGTAATAATATTTCTCGAAATTCTTCAACTTAAATATGGGTTGTAAAAGATAAAATTTTAAGATAAAAATTTATTTGAGAACAGGTGTGTCTCTTATGTTTTGAATGGTGTAAACCAAATCAAATGTTCTAGACAAAGAGATAAATTTAGGTTTCGTAACACCGGATGTGTGTAATGTCTCAAAAAGCATAAGAAAAAATTGGAAAATAATTCATTTATTTTAATTTTTTTAGTTAAAATCTAAAAGTTTTTTCGTATTTATTTTCGAAAATTTGTAAAAATTCAGAGCCATTCACGATTTTGTATTGGTTGACCAAGGCCTGCAAAAAATCCTCGGCTTCCAGTATCAAATCTGGGATCCTTTTGATTAAAAACAAAGATTAATTAAGATTCTTATTTTTATCTGAATAAATTACTTCGGCTAATTTTTGCTGAAGCTTGGTTAGCTCTTCACCATACCATAAATACTCTGGGACCTCTACAAAACTGTTTGGTGCCAAAAGAGTTTCCAGGCACATTTCATAATTTGCCAAGCTTAAATCGAAAATTTTTTGAGTTTATTTTAACAAAATCCTTTTGAAATTTACATTTTTCGGTATGTGTTTATGGCAGTTTCTTTTCTGACTCTCCAGTCATTGAATTTATTCTGGTCATTAAAGTCGAGTAATTCTAGCTCTTCTATTATTCTCTCCGTATCGATATCATTGCTTTTGAAGTTTAAAATATGAAGATGATTTCTTTAATAAAAAATTAATATTTTTATTATTCAACTTATTATTGAACCTACCGCATTTCTGGCAAATAAATTTTTTTGTAATTTTTTTCAATGCTTTTCAACAGATCCAATGTATATACTTTACTTTCTTTCTCAAATGCCTTAAAAAATCAATTAAATTAATGAATTTTAATTTTAATTAACGATTTTTTTAATCAAATAATTTACTTGGTTGCATTAAATTTTAACAGCTTACAGAGATAAAATGGCTCTTAGTAAACTTATTTTTTAAGTTTGGACACTGAGAACTTTCAGATATCTTGCGATCAAACAGCATAGAAAAATCAAATGCAGACACTTAAGCTTGAAAAGCTGCATTTTTATCTAAACTTAAATCTATTTTGTAGCTTTATTGATTTCCAAATGAAATATAAACTAAATACGACACTAAATAAAAACTAAATCAAAAATTTTTATAAAAATTTTGTCTTCTTCTAAAAGTTGGTGAAAAATTGAGACAATCTATTCTATTCAAAAAAAAATGAAATACAAAAAATGTCATTTTTATGGATCTGATGGGAAAAACCTTATTTTTATTTTTTAAAGAGAAAATAAAAATTTTTGATTGAAAAAGGAATTTAAATTCAAGCATTTTAGTCTTTAGAAGTAATAAAATTTCAATTATATTCTATTTATTAGATCGTCTTCAAATTTATCATCTGAAAATAGAATATTTAAATTTTGACAAGAAAATTTTTGAAAATCTTGAAATATTGAACCAAAAATTTGTCTTTTTTTTTCAAAAAAATTGCTAATCGCAAATTTTTATGATTTCGGTCTTATATCTCTCTTTTCAACTGAAAGCGCAGGTTCTTTCTTCAAGATGTATTTTTAAAAATAAAAATTTTTTATGTGTCATTTAAAAAAATATGCAAATGCATAAAATAAAAAAAGTTCTGGAAAAGATAGAATTCGGAATAAAAAAAGATTAATTACAGAAAGATAGTTTCTTAGGGAAAGAAAAAATCATTAAATAATAAGGCAAACTCTTTAAAATTACTCGACAGGAGGAAAATTGAAGTTTATGATCAGAAAATATAAATTATCCTGTAAAAAGACTATCATTAAAAGTTTTGTAAATTTTTATTTTTAATTTTAATTTAGAAGAAAATTTTCAAAATTAACATTCAATTTAAATCTTTTCAAGCATTTTATGCATGCAAAATTATGCAAAATACTTTGGTATGGAAATACATGGTTTGTTACATATGAAAACATGTTTCATCATTGAATTTTTCAATTAAAAATACTCAAAAATTTTCGATCATAACTTAAATTTGCCCAGCTTGTCAAGATTTTTACAAATTCACAATTCTACCTCTTGAAACATATAACCGGCTAATGAATTAATTTAATCATTTTAACTAGATATTGTTTTAATCTTAATTTATTAAAGTACAGTTGACCAAAGAATACATAAAAATGACCAAATAATGTTTAATAAAATATTAGTTCTTTGGTTGAAGTTTTGCAAGCTTAGACTGACTTACACATCTAATCAGCCTTTCATTTTTGTTATTTTTAATTTTCAAACGTTTTAATACTTTTACTATTAAGTATTGTAAATAATTAACTATTCTTGATTAAAGATAATTATAGGGTACTAATTATTCTAAATATCATTACATACTTTTCCATTATTTTTAATGGCTTGTAAACATTCTTCTGGCGTCCTGTCCAAATAAATAACAACATGCGGTTTCCAAAGTTCGCTCAGAGTATTTGGAACCAAATCCCTTAGATAAAATCTATATGCTTTAGTAATAGAAAATATAAAAATAAGCTAAGTTTTTTTATTATGTTTTAAAATTACCTTGGTCACTAAGATGATTGTTTTCATAAAGAGCTTGGGCAATTACAGAATCACTGTGAGCCGAGCGTTCCAAAACAACACCTTGACCAGTGCTCATTAAATGCAGCAAAGCGGTTCTGGTTTGCATCCATCTAATGTTATAGAAAGCATGTTGTAGAGTGATTGTCTTTTTAAAGCTTGGCTCTAAGTGCCATTCTTCCAAAGAGTCTACATAAAATCGCTTATTATCTCCCACATAATCATTTATTATTTCTCTAGCATTATTTCCATTGGGTAATTGGTATAAATGAGCGTCTAGGTCTGGCTCTCTTGCGTAAACAAAGTCAATTTCCTTAGCCAATTTTTTGGCAAAGCTAGATTTTCCAGAACCGAAATTTCCCTCCACAGTTATAAGCAGGGTATTTTCACCGAGTTTTTTCATAGTCGAATCAACAAATTGGTCCCAAAGACCGTATTGCTTTTTCTTATAATCAAATGGTTTTTCATATCGCTTACCAATTTGATCAATTGAAAAATCTCTTTGACTCAAAACAATCAGCGATTTAAGATTTGATGGTCTGGCTAGACATTTTGAATTGGGCAAAAGCGGTGCAAGTCCCGGAAACACCTTGCTAAGCATCATTTAATTGAATTTTCTAAATGAATTTAATTTAAAGTAACAAATAAGTCAATATAAATGGAATGTAGTGCGGAACTTGGGGGCTCTGTGAGACGTCTAAAACATCAAGAGTTTTCTTAGTTGAATTAAATTCAAGAGTTGCAAAGAGTTTCAAAAATTAATATATGCAAAGAATGAAATTCAACAATTTTTGTTGAATTAAAATTTTCAATAATATTTCTAAATTGTAAATAGAACTTAACAAATGGATATAAGAATATAAATTAAAGTAAAACATAATAAATTAAGTTTTTAATTCAAAAAATTTTATTTATAAAAAAAAGCTTTCAAAAACAAATATTAGACATATAAAGGAACAATTAAAAAATCAGATGATTTTTTCAACTAAATCGTTTAATTGGAGTTTAAAAACGCCGGACTTTCTTAATATGCTCTCAGAATTATAGGATTATTTTTATCAAGGAAATAGTTTGTCTCAGATCATTTTTAAACTTAAAATTTTTTTGACTTTACAACTTCAAATAATCACTATGAAATTAAAATATTTCAGTTTGCTTGAAACTGAAGCTTGAAAATGGTTTCAGTTTGGGAAAAAGTGGAAAATTAAAACCGGGTGATTAGATATCCCTATTCAAATATTAAAAAGTCGGCTCTTCGAAAGTCTTTACAGAGTTTTTTTTTTAATTTATACTTTTCACAACTTCCTATTTTTTACGGCTTTTCTTTATTTCTTCAGCTAATTTTACTAGCAAAATGTTTTTGTTTTTTTATTATATGATTTATATTCTAATTTTTCTTAATTTTTTTCCCACAGCAAGATCATTTAATTATCACCAAAAAAAAATTATTTATTTAAAAGGGATAACAACGGTTTGGAGAATTGAAATCGATAAATATTGGTGGCTTAAAAGTAGTTTTACTTGTATATTCTGGCTAAAAAAACTTCTTTTGTAAACAAATCATAACGGTGTCCAGTAGGCTAAATCTCTGCCAAGTAACTTTACAAGTAAAATCTTTACCAATATGTCAAAAAAGTAGAAGAGGTCAAACATCAAAAAATAGGCCTGCATTACAACGTCAGTCAAGTGAAAATAGTGAAGATTTTGCATTGAATCAAAATGCAATTATACCAAATCCAAAACCAGCAACTCTTAAACCTATTTCTCGGAATGAAAATGCAATGAACACAATTCGACCTAACCAAGCTTCTCAAACAATTCCAGTAGTGATAAATGAAAATGAAATTTGTCAACCAGAAAAAAAAAATCTATGCTTCAACATTTTTGTTTTTGTTTTCTGGTGACATAGAATAATTTTTCTGTAAAAAATTATTAAAGTCAGCTTTAAAGTATTCTCTGCACTCGTCAAAGTTCTTGGAAGTAGATTCCACATACTAGATAACTTTTAAAAAAAATGTTGCCATCTTGTGTTGCTTGTTTTCTCTCTTTTGAATTTAGGATTTATAATAGTTATTAAATAAATTGTGGCAATGGCTGATCTCGTATTAAAAAAAAACAATTAAAATTGAAAATTAAAATCATCTACCAAAATTGGCCTTTGATATTTCGATGTTGGTTATGGCCTGAGTTTACATAAGCTTTTAAAGTAGCTTCGTCTTGGACATCATTGGATCTGTATGTGCATCCAATTCAATAATATAATTAAAGATGAAAATTTTAAGAAATTTCGACCTGTTTAACTATTTGAGAGTTCAGTGAAAAAAGAAGAAATTGTTAGGTAGCAATTCCATAATGGAGTTTGATATTCGATAAATCTTGAATCGATATCCGCTTTGTATTCCTCCACCAGTTTGACAACCAATGGAACAGAATGACTCAATCTTTCCCTGATATATCTCTTAATCAACTCAAAAAGTCAGTTTGAGACTGTTACTAGTTTAAGTTAATACAAGGCTTCTTGGTGCACAATATTGGAGAGGGTATCATTTTTTTAGGTATAGATACATCTAACTGTTCAGTTTTGAAAAACTTGTGTTTTTTAAATGTTTTAAAAATGAATTTAAACAAGAATTTCCTATTTTTTTTGGTTTTAGACCATTTCTTATTAGAGAGATATTTAATTTCTTTTAACTCATTCACCATTGGGTTGAATATGAAAAAACCTATTTTTTAATTAAAATTCGAAATAACATAAATCTAAAGAGCAACTTGAATTTTAGATATATTCAACTAATAATTTAAAAAATTAAAATCAAAATAAAATATTTGAAAAGTTAAGTATTTGAATATTTATTTTTTTGTACTCTTGTATCGTCGGTTTGATCAGAAAAACAATTTTCTGGTGCCGGGTGGATGGGACTGTAACAATAAAATAAGTCAAGAAAATGTTAGAAGAGTTGTGATGACTGGTGAAAATCTAGCACATTTTTAATATCGAATTCGAATTGAAATTTCATTTATTTTATGATTTTTTTTTCAATTTTTGTTTTCAAATATTAAATCGATTTTTATTATATTCGATTTTTGATTCCAAAATTTTCTATTTTAAAATTTATTTCGAATATCTTAGAGATTCGATTTTTAATTTAAATAAGTTAATTTTCAAATATATTTTTTAATTAATTATATTCAAAAATAAATTAAAACGTAATTTTCATTTGAAAGGCTAATTATTTGAATATTCATTTCGATTCCATTACTTGTCTCTTTTGACTAAATTTCAGATTGAAAACCTTAAAATTTCAAAATGAAAATTTAAGAAAAAAACGAATTACAATTAATCAAAAATTAACAAAAATAATTTTAGTGATGAAATCAATTTTTATTCAAATACAAAAAAAAATTAAAGTAAAATTTTAAGTTAAAATGCAAAATTATATATTTGATTCTTTTTACAATACAATTTTGAGATTCAAATTTTTAATTGATTTGAATTTTTTTTTCAGATACCAAATTATATTCCATTTGAAGGTTGTGCGTAAAAAGCTGATCTGAATTTTTGGCATCTAATTTTATTTTTTATTAAGATGTAAAATATTTGATCAGTAAAATATTTTTTTTGAAGATATATAATTTTTGGTGCAGATATTTTATTCAATAGGTGTCTATTTTTTGAAGATGATATATTTGGGTGTAGAGTAAAATTTTTTAACTATTTACTAATTTAAGACTTTATTAATTTTTTTTGAATTAATTTTCTTAATATTTGCTATTTTAAAAATAAAAAAACTCTAAATTTTTACTTCAAAACAAAAAAAAATATTTTAAGATAGAAAAATTTGATCATTTGAACTCAATTTTCAAATCTCAAAATAAACTCTTTGGTCTTAAATGTAATAAATAATAAGACTTTATCCAATATCTATCAAGAAATATTTTTGAACAATAAAAATCAGAATATTTGATTTTTAATTGTGTAATTACTACTTGACTCTAAAATTTATATTTAAAGTCTGATCTGTAAAACTTGCCTGGCTTTCGTCAACACCAGAGGTTCCTTTGTAAATTATTAAGACTTTTGATAAGATCTGACACCATGATATTTTTATTTAAAATGATTTAATGAATTCTCTGTATTTTCTCTTTTTTTTAATAGATGGTTAAAAAATGTGTTTGAAATTTAGTTGCCAGGATAATTTAAAATTTCAAAAGGCGTAATTTTGATGAAAACCTATGACATTGTAAATAGCTTCAAACATTTTATTATGTTTCGAACAATCACTATATTAAGAAAATAAAAAGCATTAATACTATTTTCGTTTGTTAGTTCGATTGATTTGGTCTTTTTCTCATTATTAAATAACTAATTAAAAATATAATAATCTTAAAGATACTGAATATCAGTAATTTTAATGAACATTGTGTGAGGATTTTTTTAATAGAGAAAAACTAGAATGACATGGTTCTTTCAGAAGAAAAAGAAAAAACAACCGAGCTAAAAAAATAAAAAATTAGTGATCTTGAACTTTTAAATGGCCCAAAAGTTCAATTTTTTTTACTTATTTTCTTAATTAGGATTTGAAAAAATTAAAAATATGTTGTGAATACCCTAGAAAATAAAAATAAACATGAATCGTTTAATTGAAAATAGCTTGGCTTCATTTTTAAACAAGAAAATTTTTTCAAAAAGCCTTCAATTGTTTAGAAAGTTTTCCTAGACCAAGAGATTTTTTGCGACAAATTATACTTTGACACTAAAACTGATTTGTTAGACATGGAAGCTTTTCAAATTGTTTAAATGTAAAAAAATTACAAAAATTTCTAGCCTTGGGTTATTTATTTGTCTTATTAAATTGAGCAAATAAAACAATCAAAAATAAGTTCAAGAATGTGCCTATAGAAAAATTTTTCAACTATTGATAAATTTCAAAAAAAGAACTTTAAAAAAAAGTTAATATATTTATGTGTAAAAAACAAATTTAAAAAAAGAATTTTATTTAAAACATGTTTTTTTCCTTAGCTTAATGCTTAGCTCAAATCTATCTTTAAATCTAATGAAAAGCATAAGCTGAATCAAAAGAGACATTGTATTAACAATCAACCTTTGAACACTTTGAAACCAGAAATTTGAAAAATTTTAAGAAAGGGTAAAAATAAAATCACAAAGCATATATTTTTTTTTCAATTTATTATTTTTTTTGAACTTGGGATTATAAATATAGGCTTCCTTAGACGATCAATAAAATTTCGAGCTTTTTTTAGATAAAGAATTGAGATGAGACATGATTCTAATAAAATTTTCGATGCTGACAATCAATCAAAGAAGATCAAAGTTCTAGAATCAGATTTAAAAGACCAGCCAAAACAAGAAGAACCAGAATTTGTACATAGAGATGGCGGTTGGGGCTGGCTCGTAGTTTTATGTACTGGATATTGCTTTGGTATCCTTATAGGAATGTGTAATAATTACGCATTAATTTATGTCGAATTGGAAAGAGTCTACAATGGAACTGATAATCATGTCACTTATGCTGGTTGGATTGGAAGCATGTCGGTCGGAATTCAATACATATTTTGTGTATTTGGCAGCATACTTATAGATTTGTTTACTCCATTAAAAATCGGTCTTCTCGGTGGAATTATATCAACCTTGAGTTTATTTTCATGCGCATTTGTAGAAAAATTAACCGTATATTTTTTTACCTATGGTTTACTATTCGGAATAGGCCAATCTTTTCTGTTGGCCTCAACTTTGTCTATTTTGCCACATTACTTTGACAAGCGCTTATCTTTGGCAAATGGAATTATGAACTTGATCGGCTCTATTATCATTGTCATCCTTCCTATATTTACATCAATTATAATTAATGCGTACGGTCTTAAAACCACATTTTTTTTTCTTACTGCTTTGAACGCTGTGCCTATTTTTCTTGTTCTGTCATTCAAGTCTCGGTTGCCAAAACCAAAAGATTTAACTCTAAAAAAGGAGCTGAAAAATAGCTTAGGCATTGATGTCTTAAGGAAAAAAATGTTTGTTGCCTGGTGTTTTATCACTTTTATTGGAAAGTTTGGTTATTTTATCCCGATATTAAATATTGTAAGATTTTTTAAAAGATTTCATTTTAATTTAGACTGAAAATTTTCCTAGGATCATTATGCTAAATTAGCGTTTCCTGACAAACCTCCAGTAATAGTAAATGTTGTATTTTCAACTTTTGCCGGTATTGCTGGAATCGCTTTTGGGAAGTTGGGCGATTATACAATAAAAGTAAAAAAACTCTTTATTTATTTTGTTTAAAACTTTATTAATTTAAAAATGATTGAATTTTTTTAGTATTTTAACCATGTACATTATCATACATTTGTGTATATAGCATATGGAATTGTTCAAATTTTTATACCTTTTGCAACTGATTATACTTCATTCATGATTCAAATTGTTATATTAGGAATTATTGATGGAATTTTGTTAGCATTTATAGTGCCCATTTCAGTCGATTTGGTTGGATCATCTAAACTTGGTAACCAAGCTATAGGTAAAATTGATATTTCTTATTATTTATTTTGTTCTATTTTGAAATTTAATTTCAGGTTATTATCATATTTCGATGAGCGCAACATCAATTGCTGGCCCTGCAGTTGCTGGAAAAATATATGAAGTTTACAAAAGTTACGATATTGCGTTTTATATAGGTGGAATAACTTCACTTTTTGCTGGATTAATAATGGTCATTTTATATTTAATAATTGATCATTATGAAAATAAAAAAGTAAAACATATAAAAATTTTCAAAAAAGGATTTTAACATTTTTCAATTAAGCTCAAAGTAAATGAACAAGTGAAGCTGAATCAAATAAATAAAATTGTCGGTTTTTAGATTAAATTTTGTTTGAATTTCAATTTGAAAAATAAAATTTTTATTCTTTTTTTTTTAAATAAATAATTGATTAATTTTTAATAAATTTTAGATTTGTCACCCATTTCAAATTAATGACTACAAATCTCACGGCTGATTAATTCTGTAACAAAATTTCTTAAAGATTTTTCCCCAAATATTTAACAGAATTTGAAATAAATTTTACATAAAAAAAAATTGAATTGTTTAAGAGAACAATTTAAATTTAACTCTCAATGGCTCTAAATAAATTCTAAAAAAAGTGATCATTTTAAAACATACGACTTCTTTCAATAATATGAATCATTTGAATAGTTCAAAAAAAAATTATTCAAAATTTAAATTTCGACAAAATTAATGGGTCCATTATGTTTATCTTGAGACCATTGTTCATCAAAATATTAAAAGAAATTCTTGATTTCGAAAACGATCTTAAAAAATTACAAAAACGCCTTGAACATTTTGTTCTTTCGAGCATTGATAAAATTAAAAAATTATTTTCAATCTCTAAATCTTTTAAGACTAAATTAGGTCATCCATAATTTTATGATGTTAATGATTTTAAGTGGTTAATGATTCTTTAATTGAACGATTGTTATTTTTTTTCTCTTGAAATCCTTTAAAGTTTTCAAATTAATTTTCTTCCAGCCTTTACTTAATTTTCAATATTGGTTTTCTTTAGCAGATCCCCTAACTCAAATATTTTTTTTATTTTAATTATTTTTCATATATTTATTTATGGACATAAGTATAAAAAAATTAAGATTTAAAAATTATAAAAAGGTTATATGAATTTGGCTAATTTTTTTAAAAGCTTTATTTTCAAGAATTAAAAAATTCTTAAAAAAAGAATAAATTTAAAAAAGTTAATTAACTAGCAATATTTTCTTTGTATGGAATCAAAAATGCATGCTTTAGTTTTTTTGTTTAATTTATAAAAAAAAAAGATGGGATAAATTTTAATTGAAAAAAATTATTCAAAAATTCAATATTCAATTTACGATTGCTGATCAATAAGTTGAAAAAAAATAAATGAAATCTGAAATCTAAATTTGAAATATTTTTTTTTGAACATATTCTCTTAATAGAGTAAGTTAACTTTTGTAAACATAAGATCCAATTTAATCTTTTGACAAAAAGATTAATTACATTCCGTCAATTTTAAGATCATCCTGAATTATGCCAAACACTCGATCTAGTTTTTCTTCAGGTTGAATTTTTTTTATTGAAACCCTTCCTTAGATCATTAATTTAATATCTTAATATAGAAACTTGGACTTAAATCGGATAATTTTTTCATAAAACTCTTCACAAAATCCTTGAGGCACAAAAAAGTCTTTGTAAACTGACGATAAATTTTTAAATCAAATAAAAAGGTCACCTAGAATAAAAGTTGCTGATATTCTTTAAATATAAAATCTTTTACGAATTGAAAAAAAATTTATTATTTTAAATTTTAAAATGAGGCTCATTGCAGCTATTGGTGTCATTTTGACAATATCAATTAACACATATTTTTGTATACAATTAAAATTAATTAAATCAATTGATGAATCGGACCAGCCTGTGTCAGCATCACGCTCCATAGTCTCAATTACAGAGGACTTTATTGAAAAACTCTTTTTTAATCTATCTTCTGAATTAAGTTCTATGAATCATCCTCGTTCTCTATTAGAAAAAAGCAGCAAACAAACAGTCTTGACTCCCGGTGGGAGTAAACGAGCCAAAGAAATCCACGATTTGTCAACATTAGGTCTTAAGGCAGCCAGAGCTATTGCCAAAGCCCAAGGCTACCAGGGCAAGAAAAAAAGCAATATTTTACTAAAAAGCTACAAGGCTCCGTCAAAATTTTGTCCCTATGCAACAAAGCCTTACTGTGATTTTTCCTATCCATATCGCAGTGCCGATGGCTCCTGCAATAACAAATATTATACCTGGTGGGGAATGAGCGAAACTCCATTTAAGAGGATTCTAAATCCAATTTATGATGATGGTCTCAACATGCCAAGAAGACGATCTGTAATGGGAAGAATACTGCCTAATCCTAGGAAAATTGCTATGAACATTCATCATGAACTTGATATGATATCTCATGTAACCAATATGTTTCCTCATTTTGGCCAATTTGTTGACCATGATTTGACTTTGACAGCTCTCATTTCGGATGAAGAAGGAACGCCAATAAAATGCTTTTGCCATAGTCACGACTTTGACTGCTATAATATTCCAATTCCAATTGGAGATCATATAAACAAAGACCAGCGATGCATGGTAACTCCAAGATCAGCAGCAAGTTTCAAAAAATTCAATTGTCATCTGGGACACAGGGAACAGCTCAATTTGTTGACACACTGGCTCGACATGAGTCAAACATACGGCAATGATTTGAAGACAAATCTAAAACTTCGCCTAAGATACGGCGGTCTCTTGAATTCTTCAGTGGTTCGTGGATTGAACCGAGACTATTTGCCATTTATTCAAGACGGCAGTTGTCCAAACATACCAGCCGGTCAGCCATGCTTCAAATCAGGCGATATACGTGTAAACCAGAACAGCATATTAACTTCACTGCAGACTATTTGGTTGAGAGAACATAATCGTGTAGCCAAAATTTTGGCAAAAATAAATCCATACTGGTCCGATGAGAAACTTTTTCAAGAAGCTAGAAAAATAGTCACTGCCACTTATCAGCACATAATCTACAAAGAATGGTTGCCAATTTTAGTCGGAATAAAAGTGGCTAAATTATATGGTCTCTTGCCATTAAATCAAGGATACTTCAACAGATATAATTACAAATTGTTTCCTAATATAGCTAATGAATTCAGCACAGCAGCAATGAGATTTGGTCATACTTTGGTCAGAGCTTCAGCTATTAAAGTTGACAAAAATTACCGAGCATATTCAAATTCATCTTTTCCATCTATTATTTTTAAACCTGCGTCCGCTTTTAAAAGAGGAGGTTTGGACTCGTATGTCAGAGGGTGCATTGTAGAGCCATCACTTAGATATGACTCAAATGTAGTTGATCATTTAAATAATCATTTGTTTGAAGGCCTGAACAAAGATAGCCCGACTAAGCGTTTTTCATTGCCGGCATTGAATATTCACCGTGGTAGGGACCATGGTTTAGCTGGATACAACCACTACAGGGCTCTTTGTGGACTAAATTATGCCAAGTCCATAGATGATTTGTTCAATGTGCCGGTTCATATCAGGGCGAAATTAAAAACTCTCTATGAACATGTTAACGATATAGATCTGTTTACTGGTGGTGTAAGTGAATTGCCAATTGAAGGTGGAGTGGTTGGGCCAACTTTTGCGTGTAAGCTAATTTAGAATGAACGAAATTTGAATTAAATTTTAATTTAAAGGTATTTTGGCTAAGCAATTTAGAGATTTAAAGTTTGGCGATAGATTTTATTATGAAAATGGACATGATTATACAACAAGATTATCGTATCGTCAGTTGGACGAGATAAGAAAGGCGTCTTTTGCCAGAATTTTGTGTGATAACACAGACATTCAGTTTGTGCAAAAAAATCCTTTTTTAAGAAACAATTTTCAAACAAATCCTTTGATTAGCTGCAGTAATATAGACAGTATTAACTATTTGGCATGGAAGGAAAATACCTACTAATCAAATTGTTCGATTTTTTTTAATTGTTGTTTTATATAATTTTATTAATAAATAATAAATAGATTTTTAGATTTTAAAGTTTATTTTCCGACAAAATTTATTGAAACTCCATTTATACAGAATCGTTCGCCAGTTGGTTCGGGTCCATCTTCAAAAACATGACCCAAATGGGCACCGCACTTGAAAAGAATTTTAGAAAAAGTCACTTTTTAACCTAAGTCATACTTTTGAACATGTTACTTCTGTTCTAATCATTCCGTGTGACTTATCAACTGTTCTGGTTACATTTTCCTCATTTTTTGACGCTTTGTAAAAGGCTAAATAAAAAAAATTATTTTTTTATGTTTAAAAATTAATAAATTATTCAAATTAACCTGGCCAACCACAATGACTATTAAACTTGGCATCTGATCTAATCAAATATTTTTGATTTTATTTTAAATTAAATTTCTAAATAAAATTACGTAAAGAGTTCAGCTCCGCAACAAATGCAAACATACTTTCCATTTTTATCAAAATTCAAGTACTCGCTAGTGTACGGCTTAAAAAAATTTGGTTCAAATTGACCACAAAAAATGCTATTAGGCATACTCGTTCGGTTCCCTTCTGTCTAGTTACATGATATTGTTCAGGCGTCAAAACTTTTTTCCATTTTTCATCGTCATTTTGAGACATTTTGAGTATGTATAAAAATTTCTGATCTTTTTTCGCTTAAATATGCTTGTTTTTTGATTATGTAATTTTCCAGATCAATTTGGAAAGAATTTTATGCAATATTAAAACAAAATTACTTCACAAACATTAAATCGAAATTTAAAATTTTGATTAAGTAATTAAATAAAAATTTTCAACAGTTTTTGTATTTGAGTCAAAAATTTCCTTATATTTGAGTTTTTTTCTCCAAAAAATGTGTGCCGTCAAAAAAAGAAATTCGCCCCTCATTAATGGTGTAAAAAATGTATCATATTTCTTCAAATAAAAGAAATTTGTTCATTCAGAAGAAACCTTTGATGACCGAACATTTTTTTATCTTAAGAAATACGGTTGTTTGTTTTCTTTGAAAAAAAACATAGTTTTTTATTGAAAAGGATAATTTTTGAGAAAATTTATTTTAAATTAAAATTTTTGGAATCTCAGTTTTTTCTCGAATATTTTTAAATCCTGAAATTCACCACTATATAACTCATTTTAGATAATTCCTTTTCATTTGAATATAAACTTCGAACAATAAATAACAATAATTATCAAAATATCTTAAATTTAAATAAATAAAAGTTGAACATCTATTTATTAAATTTTAAAAGTGTCTTCGATTTTTTCTTGATTTTCATTTTGTTCCGATTCGATTGCCTAAATTAAAAACTGATTATTTTTTCTTTTTGATTTGATTTACTTACATTATCCAGCTTTAAGCAATCGATAATTGTAGTTCCAAATAATAAAAGTGTTCCTGCAACAATAGAAGTTAAACCTCCTAAATAAAATGCATTATCATAACTTTTATAGATTTCGAATATTTTTCCAGCTACGGTAGGACCGGCAATAGCTGTGATACTCATTGTGATATGATAATATCCAATGGCTTGATTGGCTAACTTATGACATCCAGCCAGCGAATATGCAATAGGAACAATAAATGATAACAAAATACCGTCAAATATGCCCAATATGACAATTTCGACCATGAACACCCAATATATATTGGAAAATGGAATACAAAATTGGGTAATTCCATAAAAAAGATAAACTATTGTATGATAGTGAACATGTGGTATTTTCTAATTTTAAAGTTAAACAATGTTTAAAATAGATACAGAAAATATACCTTAGCTGTCCAATCTCCCAGTCTTCCAAAGATAATTCCCGCAATAGCTGCCAAAGTCGAAAATACTACATTTATAATCATAGGTTCTTTATCTGGAAAGGCCAATTTTCCAAAATGATCCTTAAAAATGTGATAAGTTAAGTTAAGTTTTAATACAAAAATATTCAATTATTTTATTTACTATATTTATAATCGGAATAAAATAACCAAATTTTCCGATAAATGTTGAAACGCACCATAAAATGAATTTTTTCCTTTTAAAAATTTCCGTTCCTAAACTTTTTTTAATTTCTTTTTGAAAACTGTTCGATTCATCTTTGTTTTTTTCCGGAGTTATGTAAGTAAATACGGCTAAAACTCCAATTGCATTAATTACTGCCAACACGATAAATGTCATTTTTAAGCCACTTGAATTTAGAATAGCAGAAGTAATTATTGGTAACAGCACAATGATTATGGAACCAATAAAATTCATTAATCCATTTGCCAAAGAGAGCTTCTTTTCAAAATAATATGGTAATATAGATAAAGTTGCAGCAAGTAACAATGCTTGACCAAAGCCAAATAAAAATCCATAGGTGAGAAAATACAATTTTAAATTGGTAACAAAAATGCAACCTATAAGTGATGCTGTGGAAACTACAGCACCCACCAGTCCGATTTTTAATGGATTATATAAATCTACTAGAACGCTTCCTAGAACGCAAAATATATATTCTACTCCTATTGCCATGCTACCAATCCATCCAGCATATGTCACATGATTTTCAGTACCTTCATAAATACGCTCAAATTCAACATATATCAATCCATAATTGTTGCACATTCCAATCAGAATACCAAAGCAGTACCCAGTGGCTATATTTACAATCCATGCCCAGCCTCCGTCGCTGTGATATGACTCACTTGGTTTAGGAAATTTGAACTTCATAGCTGCAAAAAATTTCTAATGATTTCCAAAATTTTTAAAATAAATTCAATTTAATTTTTTTTATATTTATATTGTTCTATTCTTGGTTAGTATTTTACTTTTGCTCGATTTCTATTCATTTTATTATTTAAATGTAATAACTGAAAACTAGAATTGAAGATTTTTGTTAGACATTTATTGCTCAACCTTTAGATTACGGACGCATTTCATAATAGCCTAACACTTTAAAATTTTACCTAGAAATTTTTTTTAATTAGATTTATGGCTGCACAAATGAAATTTGATATATCATTGAATTCATCTTCTAGATACAATATTTCATTAAATAACTTGATGCTTATTACAAAATACATTTCTTGAATTTTTTTGTCAAAAGCAGTCATTTTAAAAATTTATTAATTTAAAACACACTAAAATCATTTATCGTTAAAATCACACATTTTCAAGAGAAAAAATTTTTTGAAAATGATTTAAAATTCGATTTAAAATATTTAACAAATTTCAAGCTATAAATGTTTGTTAAATATGAAATTTATTGAGAATTAATTGACAATTAAATGATTTTGATATATTTTTCAAGGAAAAGAACCAAAAATATCATTTGATGTGATTACGTCAAAAAATAATTGACTCAAGTCAAAAAATAAAATCAAGTATTATTTTTGATTAGTAACGATTGCAATCAGAATCGATCCAAAGCTCTGTTTTCCAAAAAACTAACTCTTTAACAAAAAAAACGCTGAAAATTAACTTGTTGCTTCATGTCAGTAGATATCAACTTGTATCAGAGTTGGTCAAAAGTCAAAGCCATGAAGTCCAAGTTAAAAATGGACTTAGACTTTATATGTTTTTTTTTTAAGTAATATGGTTTTTTGTTTTCTAAAATTCTTGTCTTTGGTCAAAACTAAAACTCCAATTTTAAAGTTAAATTCAAAGTCAGGCTGTCTTTTCGATTCTCGTTTCCAAGTAAGTTAACCACAGGCCATTCCATCCTTAAATAACGAAAATCAACCATTGGAGTCGAATGAATGCAAAATGTCGACATAAATCAAGACTTTATCAATATCAATCAATGGAGAAAAAGCTTATGGGTATATCTGCATCTATTCATTTATGGCATAATTTATTTTCAGAGTTTTTTACATAGTCTAATTTATTTGTTTATCTGTACCGAGTTGATGCTCCTTCAGAATAAAATAAATATTTTTAAAATAAATTTAAATAAGATAAAATAAAACAAAAAATAAATGGAAAAAGCATATAAAAAGAAGCTTTCAAGATTGTTTTTTGGTTATAAATTGTTTATATGATACAAAGATATAAAGATATACCGTAAATAAAATACCTTTTTTCATCAAAATAAGAAAGTTGGGTCATTAAAGGGTTTCTCTTGTTCGAAAATTCTTCACTCTAAAAAAGTGACTCAAATAAAAAAAATTTATCTATTTTTTTCTTATTTTAGAAACAAGAAAATACATGTAAATATGGTACATCTAATTTTAATTCTCCAGGCTAAGACATTTGTGCTGAAATCATGATCAAACACCAGAATCGAAGTTTCTTTAAAAAGTTTTATATCTTGTATTAATTAGGATATTGTGGTCGATTTTACCTCTAGTTAATTCTTATTAATTTTTTTTCCTAAATTTTTGTAAACTGTTTGGTTTTTTATTTGTTTTTTTTTACTATTTAGAAATTCAATTTTTTGTTCTTTTTATTTTGTAAATAAAAAATTTCTAAAATAGACTAAATAATTTTCTGTTTTTTTTAATATCCATTCTTAAAATGCTTTATATATGAAATGTTTTTTTAATTTTCAATACCCAAGGAGCATTTTTATATTTTTAATTTAACTGTTAATTATAATGAAAATAATTCAAATGATTTCAGAAGATGAAGCAGCATTGTATGACAGACAGATTAGATTATGGGGTGTAGATGCTCAAAAAAAGTAAAAAAAGAACAAAATATATGTTTTCTTTTCATTCAATTAATATCTTGAATCAAAGATTGTTGTCATCAAGGATTCTTTTAATTAACATAAATGGTGTCGCGGCTGAGATCGCAAAAAATTTGGTTTTAGGTGGCATACATAGCTTAACTATTATGGATTTCAAAACAGTCTCTCCTGAAGACTTAAAATTCAATTTCCTTCTAGACCAGTCATCAGTTGGAAAAAATGTATTTAAATTTTGTCATTTTAAAATAATATAATGAGTTTATATTTAAGAGAGCTGAATCTTGTGTTAATGCATTACAGACATTAAATCCAATGGTTAAAGTTTATTCAGACAAAGAACCTCTATCTTTGAAAGACCCGCAATTCTTAAGTGATAAAAATTTTGATCTGGTTTGTATCATCTCAAATGATTTTGATGAAATTAATAAAATTAACAAAATTTGTCGAAATAATAATGTGCTTTTCTTGTCTGGTTATGTTTTTGGCCTTTATGGTTTTATGTTTGTAGATTTCAATTCATATCAGTATATAGTGTTAGTTAAATTTTATTTGTTTAGAATTTTTTACCTGATTAATTTATCAAGTGAGGCTCCAAAAATTTCCGAAGACAATTTTGATAAGAAAAAAAATGCTCAGGATGCCGGATGCTCAGTAAAACAAGAAGCAGAAGAAAAATTGACTTTTGAAGAGAGAAAGACGGATTTTAAGTCATTCGAAAATTTTATTAATGAATATGACCATGTGTTGAAAAATTTAAGCACTACTAAGTTGAAGAGACTTTCGAAGACTTACCTAATTATTTTGTGTAAGTTTTAAGACAAATTTTTTTATTTTAACTAAAATTAAAATACTTCTTTAGTATTTAGAGAATTTTTGGAACATTTTAAACGACCTTTTGATTCAAAAATTCCAGAAGATACAGAAAATCTATTAAATTTGAAAAAAAAATTGTTTGATGACCTCAAAATAGATCAAGATTTGCTGAGCGATACATATTTATTAAAGTAAAATATTTTTTTTTCAAAATTCTAAGAATTTTCATTCTTTAAATTTAGCAAAACTTTTGATGAATTTAGTCCAGTCAATGCAATACTAGGAGGTATAATTGCTCAAGAAATAATAAAAGTATGTTTAAAATAAATAAATTTAAAAAAAATTAAAATAATAAATTATTATTTTAGGCTATCAGCAAAAAAAATGAACCTGTAGATAATTTTTTCCTTTTCGATGGTAATTTAATGCTGGGTGAAGTTATTAAAATCTAAAAAAATTAAGAAATTTTAAATGATAACATTAGTAACTTTCACATTTCTTAAAAACAAATAAAAACACAATACAAATTTAAATAAAAAGTATTTAAAAAGAACTGAATTTTTATTTATTTTTAAAAAAATTGTGTGGCGTCGTTAGTATTTGATTAAAATTTACATAATTAGATCGGTAAGTTACACAATTTACAAAATAATTTAATTCTTAAAAAGATTCATCCAAAAATATCTAAATTGAGATCTAAAGTGAGATAATAATTGTTTATTGAATAAATAATAATAATAATAATAATAATGTTTCGGTTTAGAGATTCAAATAAAATTTATAACAAAAACATTAAATTCGTAATACTTTTTTTTAAATTTTAGAATTTAATTATTTTCTGAAGTGGGTCTTATGCCTTTTTCACCAATTTTTCACTAACAAGTTAATTCCACTTAATGCTAGACATTTTATTTTGATTGCTTAATTCTAATACTCAACACCCAAATGAACCCAATAAAATCTGTAAAGAGGGTTAATGAATGATAAATACTAGCATACTTTTAAATAATTAATTAAATAATTGTTGAGCTCAAACAATTTAAATAGTTAGTGTAATTACTAAAATATATTTTCATAGCACTGAGAATGGAATCATTATTTATTAACCATGAGTTCGTGTCTAGAACAGTGCCTAATAATTATTTATTTTATTTATTTATTTGTTTTTCTGTACCGGGCTAATAATTAAGACAAGATGTGAGCTAATATACTATCAGCATCAAGAAGCGTCTACCTTTATGAAGGGGATATATGAGTATATTACAAATGACAAAATATTATTTTTCTTATTTGTTATTAACTAATTCACAACGTGCTAATTCCTGCGGAGTTCAGAATCCGATTGAAAAGCTTTGGAAGCTAAATTTCAATCAAAATTGATCATGATATTCAGTAAATAAATTATCTACTTGTTTTCGAAAAAAAACCTGAACAAGATGTCCTTAGCTAATTTTTATTTCTAATAAAAAATTAAATTAGTATTTATAAAAAATAACTAAAAAAAAATTTTCAGGCATGATAAATTTAACTAAATAAACAATCCCATTTTTAAAAAACATAAAAATTAAAGTTTTGCTTAATCTTATTTATTTGGCTTGGAAATTCTAACTCAAATTTTCCTTTAAAAGTAAAATTCAAATAAAAAATTATAACGAGATAAGGCTTTCATTTGGATAATTCGAACTCAATTGGTTACCAAACATGCCTTTTTTTAATAATGAGCTCAAAAATTCCAATCCATAATATAGAGTGTATATTAATTGCAAATAAAAATCTTTTCTAAATGATTACATTGACGTAAGGGGCTTTAAGATCATTCCGGATAGTTTATCAATCTTAGTTCACAAGCAATAATCTGCTAGGAAGAGTCATGAAGGCTTTGAGATTTTCAAACAAAACTCTCCTGCAAGTGTGAACAATTGATTAAATATTTTGAAAAAACTTGGATTAAAGAAGATGAACTACAACTGTGGAACCATTTTGATACAGATATACCAATCAATCATAAAATCGAAATACTCAATTCAGGGTTAAACAAGATAATAAACCGGAATCATCCCAACACATTCATATTGGCCTAATATGAAACATAAAACAACAACAAGCTGGAGAATTGATAGATTATGAACAAGTCAAACAAGCTAAAGTTGTTGATAAACTGTCGATAAGAAACAAAGAAAAAAATTTCCAATTGGAACTTAGAAAAATTGAACACTAATACTCAAATGATTTAAAACATTTTTTATTTATTTTGAGTAAATATATACTACATTTTGACTGATTTTTATTCGGATTAACAAATTTAAGAAATTCGGATTATCAAGGTTAAATTGCAAGTATTTTACATAAAACAGCATTTATTTGAAATTTTTTTTCGGATAAACGAGTTATTCGGATTACAGAGTTTCGGATTAACGAGGGTTGACTGTATATCCTTGTTAGTATTATATATTTCAACTATTTAATTTTCTTTATTTTCTATTAATTCATATAAATTTTTTTAGTCGATTATTAAATCGATTAATTTTTTTTAGTAGATTATTAAATCGATTAAATTTTTTTAGTCGACTATTAAATCGATTAAATTTTTTTAGTCGATTATTTAATCGATTAAATTTTTTTAGTCGATTATCTAATCGATTAATTTTTTTTAGTCGATTATTAAATCGATTAAATTTTTTTAGTCGATTATTAAATCGATTAAATTTTTTTTAGTCGATTATTAAATCGATTAATTTTTTTTAGTCGATTATTATTTTAGTCGACTATTAAATCGAATTATTTTTATTTTGCTTTAAATCTATAATTTTAAATCAATTAAAAACCTTTTTTATTAAAAAATAATATTTTTTGCCCTCCTAAATTTTAATTTCGAGATAAATTAGAAGTATTATAGTCATCTAGAAAAAATAATTCGATTAAATAGTCGACTAAAATAACAATCGACTAAAAAAATTTAATCGATTTAACAGTTAACTGAAAAAATTTAATCGATTTACCAGTCCACTAAAAAAATTAATCGATTTAAAAATCGATTAAAAAAAATGAGTTGATTTAATAATCGACTGAAAAAATTTAATCGATTAAATAGTCATCTAAAAAAATTTAATCGATTTAATAGTCGACTAAAAAAAATTAATCGATTTAATAATCGACTAAAAAAAATTAATCGATTTAATAATCGACTAAAAAAATTTAATCGATTTAATAATCGACTAAAAAAATTAATCGATTTATTAAATTTGTCAATCGATTGGAGTCGATTGCCAACACTAATAATTTCAGATTTTATATCATTTTCATCATGTCGTTTGTACAGAATTTAAAAGAAAAGTCGGAGTTATCAAAATTTAAAACAATCAAAGAATTTGAAATCATTTGTTGCTTTAATTATTTTTAATAACCAATTAAAAAATTAAAACATATTTAGATTGAAATAAAAAGTCATTTGAAATTTTTTAAATTTTTTTATAAGAAATTTCTACACAACACTAAAAGAAACAAGTTTGGTCCAGTTTTCTGTAATTCACCGGTAATAAATATTCTCGTCTCAATTGATTATTATATTTTTCGTTTTCTTCAATATTAGGCATTTTGAATTTTGGCAAAAAAATCAAAAACAAAATATAAAAAGTGCCAAAGCTTAAGTTCTGAAGGACCAAAACATGCTCTGTAAATTCTAGCTTCTAATACATCCTTTGTACCACCAATATACTGATTCTGCAAAACTGTGCAAAATTCAGAACATTGTGAATTTTAGTACAAAAAACAAAAACAAAACATAAAAAACGCCAGAACTTTAATCTGGATCGACTAAAACATGTTCTGTAAATTGTAGCAACTGATACATTCTTTGTACCACCACTTAAAGTTAAATTGGATTATTAATATAATGTAGTATCCCAAATTAACTATTTTCTGAATTTTGCAGAATCAGTATATTGGTGGTACAAAGGATGTATCAGCTGCTTCAATTTACAGGACATGTTTTGGTCCTTCAGAACTTAAGCTTTGGCACTTTTAATATTTTGTTTTTGTTTTTTGCTCTAAATTTCACAATGCCCAATATAAAAATTCGCATTCAGAATAGAATTGTTTTTAGTCTTTAAAATTTTTTAATAAATTTTTCTAAAAAAGCTTCATCTTTTTTTTAATTTTGTGCCACGAATTCCTCGTTTAAATTTCAATTCATATTTGAGCCAAAAATCTAAATTTAAATTTTCAAAAATAAAAATATCTGTTTACTGGTTATTAGCTAAAAATTGCAATGAAAAAAATGAACACTTCTATAAAAAATTCTAAAAAGTTTCCTTAGTATCTTAGTAATTAATAAAAATAAAATAATTACTCTGTGTCTAGATTCCTAATTTAATCAAACTTAGATTTTTAGGAAAACTAGATTTTATTTTTTATTTGATTTAATTTGATTACATTTTTGTTTTTACGCCGTATACATCAGCATAGCAAAGAGGCACCATCACTTGGACAAAGCAACATCAAATCAGCTCTTGCTTAAACTTTTTTGTCAATTTTGATTTTATCATTTTTGTGTTGTTACAGAGTTTTCAGTTTAAATTGAATAAATGTATAATAAAGTTTTTGAAATAAGCAACGGCATCGTGAAAAAGCAATCGGTTCACAATATATCTTCATCTAACGGCAGCTTGAGAAAGCAATCAGTTCACCAAACATCTTCTTCCTTTATGAAAATGTCAATTTATGAAACATTCTATAATCCTGATATTCCATTTAACTTGGCATCCAAAAAATCTATGCAGGAACGTGAAAAATTAAGAAAAGAACAAATACAAAAAAACCGAGTTGATCCAATTTCGATACAAAAAATCCGAAGCGTTCGAGATTCATTACAAGCCCTGGCTGATAGAATTTCATCACAAAAAGCCCTGACTGATAGAATTTCATCACAAAAAGCCCTGACTGATAGAATTTCATCACAAAAAGCCCTGACCGATAGAGTTTCATCACAAAAAATCCGAAGCTTTCGAAATTCATCACAGAAAGCCCTGGTTGACAGAGTTTCATCCGAGTCCTATTTCCTGATGGGTCTTCTTCACAAAAGTCGCACAGACGACTCAGACAATGAGTCAGAAAACTATGCATTTAATGAAAATATTGAATACCATGAGACCAAAAAGAAAAAATATTCACGACCAATTACAAGCCCATATGATTTGGCCGTAAAGAATAGAGAAACATTTTTAAAAAAATATTTCAACCCTGTCAAAGCCCAAGCTAATTTAAGTATAAACCATTTTATTTTGATGTGCACTCTAGGACGCGGTAGCTTTGGCCGAGTATTGTTGGCCTATCATGAAGAAAATAATAAATATTATGCAGTCAAAGTTTTGAATAAGGAAAAATTGGTAAAAAATTACCAAATAGCCCATACTATTAATGAAAGGAATATTTTATATGCTTGTCATCATCCAAACATTATATATCTGTATGCTTCTTTCAAGGATAATTCAAATATTTACTTTGTCAACGATGTATACTGCAACAGTGATTTGTATAGCTTGCTAAAACGCTACAAATGCTTTGATGAACACTATTCTAAATTTTTGTGTGCAAATATTTTTATGGCTCTTGAGTATCTTCATGCAAATGATGTTATCTATCGTGATCTTAAGCCAGAAAATATTCTCATAGCCAACAATGGCTATTTGAAATTGACAGATTTTGGTTTTGCCAAAAAAATTTCAACATATGCCGAGACAATGTGTGGAACGCCAGATTACATAAGTCCAGAGTATAAAAAAAACATATTTTTAAAATTTTAAATTTTTTTTTACCTTACATCTAATTTTTGCTAATGTTTTAAGAGTACTCAGTGGAAAACCTTACGGAAAATCGGTCGATTGGTGGGCATTTGGCATATTCACGTATGAAATGAATTTTGGAAAGCCTCCATTCAGTGCCAGTAATAAGAACGACACAGACGCTTTGTACCAAATCATTTTAAACGGCCATTACTCAATACCGACTAAGTTTAGTCCAGTCCTGGGTGATTTGTGTACCAAACTTTTAGAAAAGAACACAAAAAGACGTCTTGGGTGTTTAAGGAGAGGCTCGTGTGATATCAGAGATCATCCTTGGTTTAATAGCTTAGACTGGATGGCACTCTATGAGCAAGCATTTCCGGCTCCATACGTTCCCAGACCACAAAGCCCCGATGATGTAGTAAGAAAAAATTCAAGCAAACATGAGGAATCGATTTTTATTTCAAAATATGACCAGTACAAAAATGAGTTTATTGATTTCTAAAATATTATTAAAAAAGTTTTCGCTTCACTGAACAGGTCGAAATTTTTCGTTAAAAATTGATTTTAAAAAAATAAATAATTAACTAATGAATTAGCTTTTGTAATTAAATTATTTTTTAATAATTTTAAAAATTAAATCTAATTAAATGGAAAAAAAATGATAAAAAATTAAAAAATTTTTTTTCTATTATTTGACAATTAGTTATGTGAATGCAACATGGTTCAACATACATTGTTTCATTAATTGACAAGGTCTGAAAATTTATCAGAAATTAAATTTTAATGAGTATTCAAAACGCAGTGAATTTGGCAAATTGAAGTTCCTGATCAAATGTAAATTGAATGAAGGTTTGATTTTGATTGCACAATTCCAGTGTTTAATTACTAACCTTTTTTCGAAAGTATTTTTTACCTAACTTGAGATGTTCTTTGTAGATTTTCTTTTTTGTTTTTGGAGGGTTGAATGTTAAAATTGTTATCATATTGATTCTGGTTCAAAGCTGTCTTCGAACCTATCTTCTTGATTGTTGATTCAGTAGTTTTTATTCAAAAATAATCAAGAATTATTTAGTAATAAGAAATGAGTTGTCAAATATCTTTTTTTTTGATAAATAAAATTTCATTTCTTTAATTAAGAAACTTTAATTTTTTATTTAACAAATTGTAGAGTCATTTAATAGAAAGAAAAAAGTTTGTTCCCTATTTTTTGATTTCTCCAAAGCGTTTGATAGGATTTGGCATGATGGTCTCATTTGTAAACTAATAAAAATGAACCTTTCCCCTTACCTAATACATTGCATTAATTCATTTTTAGACACAATATAATTTAAAGCAAATTTAAATTGTCATATAAGTGATGAATACCATATTACTCCAGATGTTTCTCAAGGCTCAGTAATTAGTCCATTACTATTTAGTATTTTTTTCAATGATATACCTAAAATAGATGAAACAAATGGTGAATACTTTCTTCTTTTTGCTGAAGATTTGGGCACATTTTACATATTTCATTGTCTTCACTAATAATAAAGAAAATATTTACTTAAAATTAAGGATACATAAAAATAAAATTGAGAGTGAAAGGAAATTAAGTATGTTGGGTATAAAATTCAAAATTATTTGATTCAAAATTAACCTTAGCCTCAGTGGTTGATGAAATAAAACAGCGTTATTGATCACGGTTAAACTTAATAAAAATGTTGTTTCGATTTTTCGTATAGTTTTATTTCAAAAAAAAGTTCAAAAAATTCTGAGTAAATTTTGATCCATTTCTTGACCATGAAACATTTTTTTTTTAGATTTAATAGATTTTATCTATCTTCTGAACTTTTTAAATCAAAAGATTGTTTAAAATGTTCCATAAATGGTCTAAATACTAAGGAAGTATTTTTTTAAAACAATCTTTTGATTTAAAATGTGCAGAAGATAGATAAAATCTATTAAATCTGAAAAAAAAATGTTTCATGGTCAAGAAATGGATCAAAATTTACTCAGAATTTTACTTTTTTTTGAAATAAAACTATACGCAGCAACAAAAGATGAATAAAATTTTGATCCAGTTTTCTTCATTTCGATGGTAATAAATTTTTGGTCTCGATTGATTATTATATTTTTCGTTCTCTTCGATATGAGCACTCTAATTTAGCTTGATAAATTGTCTTTTAAAGATAAAATTTCAAAGTCTGTCATCTCTATTTTAGGTGGTTGGTATTTTATGAATTTTTGCATAATTTCATTTATTATTTTTTAATATAATATATATATAAAATTAGTTTCAAAAATTTAACATGGTTGTATTCGAAAAAAAAATCAAAACCCGTATAATAATTTCAGTTTTTATTTTTTAATTATCAAAATTAATTTCCGCTTTTAATTTTTCATTAATTTTGTAAAATGATAGAAAAATAATCTTTAAAATATTGAAAAAAATTTAAGTGGTTTTTCATTTCGGAATAAAAATAATTAGAATTTTTAATGTATTCACATTAGTGATCAATGTATGTTTTCTAAATATACTTAGTGTTTTTAAAGATTTTCAACTCTCTCTTTAGTTAAATATTTTACTATTTTACGAGTCTATGAAACTGTTAAAAATTAGACATTTTCTCTTCTATTAAAAAGTTTTAACAAGACCGAGAAAAATTCTATCCAATCAAGACACTTAAACATTTATATAAAAATAGTATTTATAATTTCAAACAATAATCAATTTAATTTTGCAATTTTTTCAAAGCTTTAAAATAAAATTTCTATTTTTATGCGCTTACATAATACAAAAAATTATTAGATAACTTTAGAATTTGAACTTGAAGTTATTATTTAACAAAATTTTCTATTTTATTATATAAAAATGTTCCGAATTAAAAATTTGATTCGTTCTGGTTCCGGTTTGGCCAGACTAAAGCATACATTAGTTGTCGTTGAACATGACAATCAAAAACTATCACAAATTACTTTAAACACGGTGACTGCTGCAACAAAAATTCCAAAAAATGAAACTGTCACTTGCATTGTAGCTGGTACAGAGTGTGGCAAGATTGCTGAAGAAGTTTCTCGCATTGCAGGTGTTAACAAAGTATTGGTGGTTGACGATGCCAACTTGAACGGATTTTTACCCGAAACAGTCGCACCGGTTTTGGTCGATTTGCAGAAAAAAAATAATTTCACTCATATTGCTTTTGGATCATCGGCATTTGGCAAGAATTTAATGCCAAGAGTTGCTGCTCTGCTTGATGTACAACCAGTCTCGGACATAGTTGGATTTGATGATGAGAACACTTTTGTCAGAACAATCTATGCTGGAAACGCAATTCAAACTGTTAGATCCAAGGATCCCATCAAAATATTCACAGTTCGAGGAACAGCATTCGAAGCCGCAAAGACCGGAAGTAGTTCAGCAGCTGAGGTAGCTTCGGCTGAAATAACCGCCAAAGGGTCTGACCAAGCCATTTTTGTCAATCAGCAGTTGGCAAAATCTGACAGACCGGCTCTCAATGCTGCAAAGGTTGTTATTGCTGGAGGAAGAGGTTTGCAAAATGGAGAGAATTTTAAAATACTCTATGACTTGGCTGACACAATGAATGCTGCTGTGGGTGCCTCAAGAGCAGCAGTTGATGCCGGATACGTAGCAAACGATCTTCAAATTGGTCAGACAGGAAAAATTGTTGCACCAGAGCTTTACATAGCGGTAGGTGTAAGTGGCGCTATTCAACATTTAGCCGGTATTTTGTTTAAAATGTTTTTTATTAAACAAAAAATAAATCTTAATATTTCCAGGTATGAAAGACAGTAAAACAATAGCAGCAATAAACAAAGATCCTGAAGCTCCAATTTTCCAAGTAGCTGATTTGGGCTTGGTAGGTGATTTGTTTAAGGAAGTACCGGTAATGACCAAAATGTTGAAGGAAAATAAATAAATTTATTTGCCAATGTGTTGAAAGATATTTTAAATAAACTAAAAGTTTTAAATAAAACAAATAATGAATAAAGATTTACTCACAAAAAATAAATTTAATCAATAAAACTAAAAAAGAGGAAAATTAAAAATAAAAAAATTATTTAGAATTAAAGGTTGTACCTAAAAAACGGAACTTTAAAAATAAAATTTAAATTTAACTCATTATTGTTTTGCGTAAATACAAAAATACAATTAATTAATACATAAATACAAAATTGTCTCCAAAAAGTTATTTTTAAAATTAAAAAAAAATATTTAGAAATTTTTAAATATTTCAAAGAATTTATAAAATATCATCAACGCTCATTGTTTAGCAATTAGGTTTAAGATACATATCTAAATTGAAGTGACTTTATAAACTATTTTTATTTTAAGCGTTTGTTACAGTGTGTTACTATTTTACGACCCCCTATTTCATGACATTTCGTTTTTGTGACTTAAAGTAGAATTACGCTGAAATACATAATCCTTTCCATGTAAAGTTTTTTCTTATTTATGATCCCCTATTTTGTGACTATTCGAAATTATAGCATGAAAATAAGACAAAAAGGAACAAATTGTAATTATTCACTACAACAATATAAAATTAATATTTCGTTTTCCTATTAACTTGAATTGAAAATTTTTTGGCAATGTTAAAGATGGGTATACGAGGTTGGGAGGAGTTTCTGTGTTTTATTGTCGAATTATTTAAAATTAATCTATTGCTTAATAGTGATTAATTAAAAAAAGTGCGAATTTAATTTGATTAATTTTTTGAAAATTTTTTATCAAAAAGCGCACAATATTAAGGGTAATATAAATTAAATTGATATTGTAGTTTTTGAGTAAATTTGAAGAAACGATCTTAGAAAAAACTCAATAATTTCTTTCCAACTCTAAAATAGTCAATTGCTTACTAAATTTATTCTAGATACTATTCATGAAAAATGCAAAAAAACTTGCCTACTCCAAATGGTACCCTTTAAAGTTTTCTTATAAAATAATTGGCCACATTCTATGAACCATTAATTTATAGCTTAATTATTCTCGCATGACCTCATATTTATTCGCATTTTAACTTAACTAACTTATTTTAATTTGTTTTTTAAAAAAAGAAAGTTAACAAAATAATTAAGTAATCAAAGGTTTATATCGGAACAACTTTGGAATTACATCTCTTAAAAAAGTCATTAGTATGGTAAGCTTAACTAAAGAATGAAATAGCAAACAAGAAAGTTGAAAAAATATTCTAACATTATAAAATATTAACAATATATCAATATTGAATTCTCAAGCACTCTAGAGAGCTTATTATTTATACTGATAAATTAATAAAATTTAAGCAATTTAATAAAAAAAAATTGGAATTAAAATTTTCTAAACTTTTTTAATAAGATGGGAAAAAATCCAATCTCAAGCAGGATTTTTTTTGGAATATTTTACTAACAAAAATTTGAGATTAATTTCAACTTTGGCCACAAATTAAGAAGGGCTATCAACTATACATAAAAAATACTTCTCAGTTTTTTAATGATTGTTTAAGAGTAAATTATAGTATTTTTAATTTTTAAAAAATTTAAAATAAGGTTATTTATTCCAAATTTGAATAAATAACTTTTGTATTCTTTTTTTATGTAATTACTGTTTAAAAGTAATTTACGCAAACAATTTAACTTGGCATGATGTTAAAGACAATAGACGAAAAATATGCATCAAATGCTCAAATCTCATCGGTGTTTTCACCTCAACAAAGAAAGATTCGTTTTAATGAATCATAGCATAGCGTTTCAAGGAAATAAACCGTTATTGTTTTCGCGGAAATAAATGCTATTCCTCCACAAATAAAAAACCTTAATAGATATATTCAATATAATAGGTAAGCGTTATTGTACATCTCTAAATATACAAATTCACAGTCTCTTTTGAAATTGGTTCTACAAAGAAAATTAATACTACACTGCGTTATTCCCCACCACTTTAAAAGCCTAGAATTTAAACTCGTGAATAATTATTATATATTTTAAACTTAACGTTCGTATATATATATATATTTTTTTTAAAAATAACTTTCAAAAGCAGACAACAATTTAATGACATGTCAAAAAACCTCATTTGTAAAATCAAGTGTCTGTAAAATATATTTTAAAATTTCAAAGCTGGGGAGGTACGGAGGGGGCGCAGCCCCCTCCGTGACTTGTTTTATATGTAAAATTATTTCGATTTTATGACATGGAAAAATTTAACATTGTTTCATATTAAGATAATATTTACATATATAAAAAAATGGGACGACATGCTTATGATATTTTAACCAAAAAAATAATTTTGGACGAAGAAAACAAAGGGACAAATATTTTTTGCAACTCAGGGTAACCGAAGAAGAGTAAATAGAAATGTTAAATTTATTACGTACGTTTGAAAATAATGTATTTGAAAGAAAACTTAATATGGTACAAAAAAAATTGATTTTAATTAAAATTTATTGTAATTTTATATTTTTAGATTTTTTGAATTACTTGTACATTCTGTTATCTTTATTATTTGTGATGATCTTCTTGGTCGAAAATTTTCTTTTTTTAAAATCTGCCAAGATATGTTCGGACTCATCTTCACTCTGATACATATTTATTTGTGATGATCTTCTTGGTCGAAAATTTTCTTTTTTTAAAATCTGCCAAGATATGCTCGGACTCATCTTCACTCTGATACTCACTTATTTGTGATGATCTTCTTGGTCGAAAATTTTCTTTTTTTAAAATCTGCCAAGATATGTTCGGACTCATCTTCATTCTGATACATATTTATTTGTGATGATCTTCTTGGTCGAAAATTTTCTTTTTTTAAAATCTGCCAAGATATGCTCGGACTCATCTTCACTCTGATACATATTTATTTGTGATGATCTTCTTGGTCGAAAATTTTCTTTTTTTAAAATCTGCTAAGATATTTTCGGACTCATCTTCACTCTGATACTCACTTATTTGTTATGATCTTCTTGGTCGAAAATTTTCTTTTTTTAAAATCTGCCAAGATATGTTCGGACTCATCTTGACTCTGATCTTTTATTTTTTGATTTGTCATTTTTCAGTTTCTTTCTTAATTCTTTGATACTTATAGTCCTTAATTTTTATTTCAATGCCTTAAGCTCCTTTGAATTTTTGTGGTCTCTTTTAATTTTTTTTCCAATAACAGGGTTTAAAATAAAGGCAACAAGTATTTGTTTTTCATCGCGAAGATTCTTTCTAGTTCTTGTTCTTTTTTTTAAAAATTATTAAATTTTCTTTTAACACTCGAAATTAATTACCCACTTTTTTTATTATATTTGTTTGCGCCGACTTGCGTTTTCTTTTGTTCATTGTTCACTGTTAGAATTCTAATCTTACCGTCATGTAAAAAAATATTCACTCTCATTTTTTTAAATATTTTTTGTTTTTGATTTCTTAAATCCTAATAAACTGTTTCTTTTTTTAAAAATCGATTTATATGTTTGTTCTACATTTCATTTTCATTTAAAATTTTTAGAATATTTTTTTAATTTATTTTAATTGTTGCTTATGTTGAAATTTTAAAACATTTTGATTAAGAAATTTTCAGAATAAATAAAAACCATTAAAAACAATTTTTTATTCTAAATTTATCAATCAAATAAAAAATAAAAAATTAGAAAAATTCAAAAATGGAAATTGGGTTGATCAAACTTCCAAAATAAAACCAAAAATAAAATAGAGATTTCTGAATTGGTAAAATAATTTGTCCACGCAATGGCCATGTAATACTTTGAGTAAATTTGGAAAAAAAATAGTATAAATCTTTAAGTAATATTCGTCTTTAATCTTTAAATTTTAGCTTGCCTAATTGGGAAATTTCGCCATTTATTTAACTTAGTCGTCATTATAAATAGGAATAACTAGACTCATGCAAAATTAATTTTTTCTCAGATTTCCTTGCTTAAGAAAAAAAAACACCACCAAAAATAGAATGATCATTAGGATAGTAATTTTTCTTATGGCCTCAATTGTCATCGATCATGTTATTGGAAATTACTTACCAGACAGTTACGTTGAAAATGTTTTTTACCAAGCTGCTCGCGAATACCAAACACAGAATGGTCAGATGACTAATGATGAATCAATCTACAAACATTATGGGCTACGTAAAAAAAGACAAAATGGTCCCAAAGACGCCAGTTCACTTCACGCCTCAGTTCTTAGAACTACACCTGAAACACAAAAAATACATGAAAGCTTCAAAATTGCACTAAAAGCATCTAATATGTTGAAGCAAAATTCAACACTTAAAAAAACCACAATTAAACTTCGGGCACCACCAAAATTTTGTCCTTTCGCTTTCGAGCCTAGTTGCAGCGATCCGGAAAAGTATCGCAAAATAGACGGATCTTGTAATAATCCCGGAAATTCACTTTTGGGCAAATCAACGACACCATTCAAGCGTCTACTGAGAACAGCTTATGAAGACTCCATCCAAGAGCCACGTAGAAGAGGAGAAATGGGTGACCTATTGCCAAATCCGCGAGAAATCGCACTTAAAATACATGACCCGCTAGAAAATCCAGCCAAAATAAGTCATTTTGGAGTCATATTTGGACAGTTTATTGATCATGACTTTGCTCTATCGGCTTCCACTGGTTTTGGTTCAAGTCCTATCAAATGTTTTTGCTTTTCGAATAGCGAAGATTGTGTGAACATACCGACTCCTGAAGATGACATATTCAATGATCAACGATGCCAAGTTTTGACTCGGTCTGCTGCTTCATTTGATAAATTTGATTGTAGTTTGGGCGCCAGAGAGCAACTAAACACTGTTACACACTGGCTTGATTTATCCCATCAATATGGAAGTGATGATTCTACTGCCAATAATCTTAGATCATTTATTGATGGAAAATTAAAAACCATAAGAATTGGTGGAATGGAAGGCGAGTTTATGCCCAATACCAGAACTGGTACATGTGTGGATGAGACCAATGAAGAACTTTGCTTCGAAGCTGGCGATAGTAGAACAAGTCAAAATTTAGCATTGGTTAGCATTCACACTATTTGGGTCCGGGAGCATAACAGAGTAGCTTTGGCTCTGAAAGAAATAAATCCCCAATGGACAGATGAAGATTTGTTCCAGGAAGCTAGAAGAATAGTCATTGCTGAATATCAAAATGTAATTTACAAAGAATGGCTGCCGAATTTAATCGGCGAGGATTTCATGAATTTACATGGTCTAAAATTGAGTAACAAAAAATTTTTCATGGGCTATGATCCAGACACTAATCCACATTTGTCCGCCGAGTTCTCTACGGCCGCATTTCGATTTGGTCATACACTTGTTAGATCAACTTTGACCAAAACCGATAATGAGCTGAGACCATTTTCAAATTTTACTTTAGGTTCTATTATGCTAAGACCTACTGAGGCATATACCAATGGTGGCTTGGATTCAATATGCCGTGGTTTACTTACTGATCCCGGAACTTCATTTGATTCTCACTTTACTGATGAACTCCAAAATCATCTTTTTGAGACCGGGGCTTTCGATGTTCAAACAAGAAGGTTTTCTCTATCTTCTATTAACATCATGAGAGGTAGAGACCATGGTCTGCCACCTTATAATGATTTTAGAAAGTTTGTTGGTCTTAGTGAGGCTAAAACTTTTGATGAATTGACTGAAATACCGGAAAATTTGCGTGAACTGCTCAAGAATGTTTATTCAAGTGTAAATGATATTGATGCATTTACTGGAGGAACTTGTGAAAATTCGCGCCCCGGTGCTCTTCTTGGACCGACTTTTGCAGGTAATAAAAATAAAGTCCTGAAATAAATTATTTTTTGTATAATATTTGAATAAGATATAGTTGCCAGACAGTTCAAAGATCTTAAATTTGGCGATCGTTATTATTATGAGAATGGAAATAACGACACTATTAGATTTACATTGAAGCAGCTGAATCAAATTAGAAGAGGATCAATGTCTAGAATCTTGTGTGATAATTTAGATTTAAAATTTATTCAAAAGAATGCATTCTTGCCGCCGAGTGAAGAAAATACCATTGTTAGTTGCGCTAGTTTGAAGAAAGTTAATTTAAAAAGATGGAAAGATGAGCCTTTGCCACAAAGGCAGTTTTTTAATAATTTCTTTTTTTAAAATTGTTGAAATATTTAGGAATATTAATTAATCATGATCAGTCAAGATACCAGTGGGATTTTAATAAAAATAAAAATTAAAAATTAACTTTTGATTAAATTTAAAACAAAGTTATTAAAAATAAAAAGATATTTATAAAAATTTTTATTTTGGACTGTCTAATATCTACAAAATAGACAATTTTCATGAAGCAAATTAAATTTTAAGGTTAATAAAAAAATCAACTTATGAATGAACTTATTTTTGATACAGCTTTGAGTGCAAACAATTATTAAGGTGGACGAATAACAAATCAATTACAAATTAAACTTAAAAAAAAAAAAAATAAATGACCTCAAAAAACTTGTATAAAAAGATATTTAGAAAACAATTGAGGAAAAACAAAAAAAAAAAAAAAAAATTTATTTTTATTTTTATGTTTCTAATTTTATTATATTATTCTAATTGGTGGATATATGGGTGAAAGCTCGAATCCCAAAAATTTTCTGAAATAAAGAAAAAAAAAAAAAACTGAGTAATAAATTAAATTAAATCAAATTATTAATATTTAAGAAAAAGCCCGAAAATGTTCTCTCATCTTCACTGTTAAAAGAAAATTGCCGTTAATAAAATCTCAAATTAAATTCTCATCTTCACTGTAAGAACCGTCCAATTCACTATCATTTGAATTTTTTGGAGTTTAATGAAAATTGCCGTTAATAAAATCTCAAATTAATTTCTCATCTTCACTGTAGGAATCGTCCAATTCACTATCATTTGAATTTTTTGGAGTTTAATGAAAATTGCCGTTAATAAAATCTCAAATTAATTTCTCATCTTCACTGTAAGAACCGTCCAATTCACTATCATTTGAATTTTTGGAATTATTAATTTATTAATTTCTTGGTTCAAAAGTTTTAATTTTTTTTCGTTTTGTTGTCTTAAGTTTAAATTTTTAGTTATAACTGTTTTTATTCTCTTTTTCTTTTTGAAAATTGATCGTGGTATTGAATTTTAAATATAAACCGTTAAATATTTTAGCTTTTTTTTATTGCTTTTTAGAACGCAACAAGTTTTCAAAATTTTCAACCATTGCTTATTTTTGAAACCAAACTCTAATTAGTTTAGAATTTCGTCTAAATGGTAAAGAATTTCGTATTCAAAAGGCTTTTATTCAAACCTTTTATCTGGTACTGACAAAATGAACTAAACTTTTAGTTGCAAATTTTTTAACTTATATTTTTTGTATACCTTTATATTTGATATCTTCACACTTGTATATTTAATATTTAAAAATTAGTTTTAGTTTATATACTCAAAGAATTTTTTCTAAAATTTTACAATCAAATCAATCTTAAATACCCTTTGATCTAATAATTTCATCAAAATAATTATTATAAATATTTAAGCTCATTTACTTATTAATTTGTCTTGAGACAATGTGTTTATTTAGATGAGATGTTTTTCTATTGTACAAAAAATATAATTTTGTGAAATAAATTAAAAATTTTAATTTTTTTTTAATTTCAATGGATATTAGATTTAAATAATAAGATTTTCAAATAATTAAAAAAAATATTCTTATTAACTTAATAATTAAGAACGCTTACTTTCGTTTTCTTTCAACAAATAATAATTTAAATATGTTTCATTTAAAGTTCTCTTAAATTATTCATCAACTTTAGCAAATAAAATTATTGATTAGTTTGGGAAAAAATTTTAATAAGAGAATGTATGGATTTTCAACAGCTCAAGAAAAAAACTTTTTAAAAAAGTGACAATTCAAATGAAGTTGTTTCCGTTTTGAATTTTTTTTTGTGCTGTATTAGCTTAAGCTAATTAATCAAACAATTCAAAAATTTAAAAAATTGCGTGCTGCCTTGTTTCTACTTGAAATCTTAAATGATTAATGGATCAGTGAGCTTCTTCTTTTGCTTATTGTAGTTATGACTACTAGTTCTCTGTGCTTTTCGAGTAGTTTTAAATTTCCCACCAAATAAATTTCCATTTACCTCTATTTCCTACCAAAAATCTTTTTTACATAAAGACTGTTTATATCGTTTTTTTTGCTAAAATCCGACTTAAATATTGGTTAAATTTTATTTTTCTCAAGTTTCAAAAAATCAATGTAATGATGTTCGAATATGAAAATCGTTTCATGTCTAGGTCGAATTCAATAAGCGAAACCAAAGAACCTTACGAATTGATTATAGACAAAAATTTGCGCTCCAGAGCCAAGAGAGTTCAGGATGATACCAGAGAAGAGCTCGGAAAAGTTCTTCAACGAGTTGAAAATGTAAATTTATTTTTAATTTTAGAAAATTAATAATTTATTTTCCAAGACCTTGCATGATTACGAAAGATCTGCTCATAAGCCATTCGAAAAACTGAACAACTCTAACATAGAATTCTTGGTCGATATCGTAAGATAACCAAAAATATTTGATAATTTTTTTAGCTTTTCAAAACTAGAATGAGCTTCAAGAATTGTTAAATGACAAAATAGCCAAATTTAAGGTTGTTTTTTTTTAAATCTTTTTCTCAAAAACTAATAATTTATTAAAGTATAAGCAACGAATTACAGTTTTCATTGTGGGGCAAACCGAAGCCATTGAAAGAAAAAATATTCTCTTGGAACAATTAAATAATGTATTGTAGATTTAATATATTTTTGAATAACTTTTTTAATTTTTTTCCCAGTTTTTTAATGATCAACAGCAAATATTTGATCCTAAAGAACTGAACATCACCGAGTTTGATTTTGATCTGGAAGGAGTAAAAGATGACTTTGAGGATACAGTGGAAACTGCTCGAATAATGGGAGACCGTTTAGAAGAGTTAAACGAAAGCATCATTCAGTATTTAATTGCTAGCACTAGTCCAAAACAAGCCAGGTAAGATCTTTTAGTAAGAAAAAAATGCTTCTGACTTACGATTTAAGGGCATTGATTGAGAGAACTCGTAAAAAATTGGAAAAAGCACTCAAAGACGCCAAAGATGAGATATCAACATTGTCAGAAAGATTAAATATTTCCCAAGCTGAAGTAAATATCAGAGATGATAAAATTAAAGGACTGATTAAACAGCTCGAAATAAAATCAAATGAATTGAAAAGTTTATCTCAAAAACCTAAAATAAATGCAGATGATTCTAGACAAGAAATTAGCAATGAGCAATTGAATGAAAAAAATAAAGAAATAAATTTATTGCGAGTCAAATTGAGAAAGTCAGAGCAGGAAATAAAAGTTTTAAATCGAAAATTGGCAAAGTCTGGCATTGAAATTCATGACCTCGCCGATGAGTTTAAAGACATAAGTGAGGAAGAGAAAAAAGAGGAAGAAAAAAATGATGAATCAAGCGACCAAATTACTGAATCTAGCCAGCTAATGAATATTGACCAGAATGATAGTAGCAATGAATTTAGAATAAATGAATTTGAGATTAAAGAAATAGATGTGCTCAAATACAAATATGAACAAGATATAACCAACTTGAAGAAGGAATACGAAATTCAAATTGAACAATTATTAAATAAGGTATTTTTTTCTTTTTCAAAATTTTTATAAGATGCTTCAGAAAGTGTTGAAATTGAGCATATTTTTGTTCATTATTTTAAAATTTAGATAAAAAAATAATTTTTAACAAAATTTAAGCAACAAGAAAATAATAACTTAACTATCAGTTTTAAAAGTTTATTTAATTCCTCATTTGAATTTATAAAATGGCTAAAATTCTAATTCAAATCATTTAAAATTTTAAACATAATTTTAAACATATTTATTTAGAAATAAATTTAAACAATAAATTAAATAATTGTTTAAAGTTGGTTCAGAAATTGATCTTTTAAGTTTGAATAGAGTAGTAGATCATTAATAACCATTAGACAATGAATTAAAGATTTTTTATAGAATCAAAATTTACTTAAAACTTAACGATACTCACGCCTCTGCATTTTACCACAATATTTTAAGATATTAGCTCAAAAAATAATCAATAAAGAAGCAGACTCCTATTTTATTTTTATATTATAAAAGAAATAAATTCAAATCGTAGTCTAAACATTACGGAAAAAGAAATAAAAATATTATTTGTGGATTTGTGAAGTTCAGTACAAAAGAACAGAACAAAATGATAAAAAATTGAATAATTTTTTGATAATAGTTTAAAATTAGTTCCGTAAATGCAACATGTTGCAAAATTCAAAGAAACATCAACTGTCAAAGTCTGCTAATAATGTGCAAAATCTCTGCAAAATGCACTGCGCTTGAACACATTGAAATCTAATATCTGCAAAATTTGTAAAGTCTTGCAGACCTTGATAACTGATGCAAATTTGAACGTTGCACAATGTCGTAATCACGAAACTAATTTTTAACTTATAAAAAAAGTTTTACAATTTTTAATTATTTGTTTCTATTCTTTTTATCTTTTTTTTACTGAATTTCACAAAACCTTATTTGGAATCCTCTAAGAAAAAATCCTTTTTATTTTTGGAAGGCAAACAAAGAAAAATGTAAAATTTTTTTTTCGTTAAAAAAATTTATTTAATATTTAATTTTCGACAAATTTTTAATCGAAATCAAATTAGTATATATTTTTTTTATTTAAATTTTTAAATCAGTAAAATTTTTTGTTCAAATTCCAATTGTATTTTTTTTATTCGATCGTTTATTCAATTATCTTAAAAATTTAAATTTTATTTGAAAAGATTACTAAATATCAATTAAAAAAATATTTAAATACTAAATCGATTTTCAACACTAGCTCTAGATCATTTAAAAATACCAAAATATTTCTACCTCAAGTTAAATCTATCAATTTCTAAAAAAAAATGAATTCTTTTTTAAAATTTTTATGACGGCAATAACACTTTTAAATTATAACTTTCACTATTTCATGATTTTTGCAATTATCTCAAAGTACGGACAGCCAATTTATTTTCTGTTTCAAAATACATTCATATCATTATTTTTCTGTACGCGTGTTATATTTGATTGTTACCAAGGATGCAGTTAAAAAAAAATTTTTCTCAAAATTTTGAAAAATCTTCATATTTTGAATCTAACAAAAAAAAACAAATAAATCTAAACTTAAATTTTTCTGTTGAAAATAAATTGATCTTTGAACCAGAAACTAACTAATAGAAAACCTTTATGCAGAAAATTTCAATTATTTTTGAATCATGGGTCAAATGATTTTTCTAATAAAATTAAATTTAATCTAAAAAATATAATCGTGCTAAATATAACGATAACTAAACATTATTAACTTATATTGCTAACTTACATTCATGAAAGTCTTGTCAACAAACATAACAATCTCCATCACTTCTCAATGACGATAATCAAAAAATAAACATTTACGTTTCTTAAATTCAATATAGATGCTTAAAAATATTCAAATAGAAAATTTAGTTTAAAATAAATATCTTATTTAACTATGTTTTATTAATTTTGAGAAAAATTCAATTAAGATTGAGTCAAATTTAAATAAAATCCATTTTAATAATTTTTGATGCCAGCATATGCCGACAAATTTTGTAGTTTATGATACATTTAAATTTGCATTGAAAATTGTCTTGTTAATCTATTTTTTTCTTATTTCTAGGATTTTTTATTTCTTTTTTCTTAGGTCTTTTATAAATATTTCTCTTTTGAGCATTTATTATTATATTAGTTATATTTGAGAAAATTTTATCAAATACGTTTTTAAGCCTTAAATTTTTGAAATATTTTTCAGAGTGTTCAGTAAAATGTAATGTCCTCAGTTTTTTTATAATAAATTTATGCTGGTGAAATTATTATATTTGCTGAAAACATTTTTTCACTTATTAAAGAAAAATTAAGATTATATTAAAGATTATATTAAAAATTTAAATTTTCAAAAAGGATATGAGTGGAATTCAACTGAAAAATAAGTGAATAAGTCCATGTTACTTTGCTCCAATCTAAATAGTTCAACAACCTTGTTGATGGTCAAATTATTCCTAGCATCTGGTTTTATGCGAGAGTGCCAGGACTCAACGTTATTGTTGGTTCTAGGTAAATCGAGTTTAACACAAAACTCGATTTACCTAGAACTAAATTAAAATTTTATATTAATTAAATACAAATATTACAACTTTATTAGAGATTAATAGACAATATTTCAAATTATTATTTTCGAGATTTTTCAAATTATAATTTTCGAGATTTAACTTGTCGAGATTTTTTTTTCGATGTTTTTTTATTTTTATGACATTCGCGATTTTCACTTTTCGAGATTTTCACCTTTCGAGATTTTTTTTTTTCGATATTATGTCACACGTCCGAAAATAATGCTAGAAAAAAAATTTAGGCCTGATTTTGATCATAACAATATATAAAATTAGAGAAAATTTTTTTTCATAATTTCTGACCAGAAATTTTAATTTCGTAAAAGATTTTTTTTCTAAGAATTCAAAAAAGAATAAATTGTTATAAATATATATATTTAAAATAAGGAAAAAAATTTAAAAAATCGCTTGTTTTTGGAGACTTAATAATAAAAAATTAAAACTAAAGCCATTTTTATTTGAATATAATTTTTCATTTGTAAATAAGATGATTATTAATGATATATTATTCTTATTTATTTGAAAAAAAATTTGTTAAAGATTCCAGGAGATCAAAAAGTTTTTGCTGAGCTAAAATTAACAAAAAATTCGAATAAGAAAATTCTTACATCAAGACAATTGATCATAAATAAAAAATTATTTGACATTAATTAACTTGTTTACTTGCATATTCTAAATAATATTCAATTTAAAAATTTTGTTCTCTTTTTACATTTTTAATGAAATGTAAATATATTTAATATAACTTTAGTTTATTATTTTATTTTTTTACAATGACATAAACTTATTTTATTTTTTAGATAAAAGAAACGGATGCCGAATTAACAAAGGTAAGAAATTATAAAATTAAAAACTAAAAATTACTATTTTTTTTAAAGTTTAAAAAGAAGACCAAAGTAAGCTATTAAAATTAAAATTATTGCACATTTAGTAACATTGAGTTTGTTGAAGCAAAAAAATAATTTTATTTTTGAAGAGCTCTTATGATTTGGCGGTGACAATTTTATAAATATAAAGTTACAATTTAATTATGTTTTCTTCTTCCGACAAAATTCCAATATTTCGTCAAACAATTTAAATATTTAACAACTTTAAATAATGCTTCTAAAAAGAGTTTTAAATTATTTATTCAAAACATTTTATTTAAGCTGCTTGTTTCCTTATGAATTCTAGCTGATTATTTTTAAAAATGCCCGAAAAAAATAACTTTGGATACATCAGGAATATGCTTGAGTTTCCCAAATCTAAGGCTAGGTTTAACTTAAAAAATTTTGACACTGAGTTTGTCCGAAACAGTGCATTTTACGATAGAACACTGTACTTGAGTCGATTGACTTCGACCATGATAGAATCTGCATCTGCTAACTTGTTCTCAAATCGTGATTCTGATTTGGAAATCAAAAAATCACCAAGTAGGGAAAAAAATCATCTTTTTCAAATGTTTATTATGAAAAGACCAACAATTAGACTAGAACCTATAGAGGAAAAAAATCCTAAAAATCGGGTAGAATTTAGCAAAGAAAGTAAACAATTTAAAAAAGATCCCTTACCATATATTAGTCCATACAGAGTACAGAGATTTAATAGAAAGGTTATTTTATAAAACCGCTTCATAAGAGTTTTGTGTGTAAACATTTATTTTAGTTTATAAAGCCTAAGGTAAAGACAAATCAATTGAATAAATTCAAGACAAGGAATCAAAAAAAACCCAAAGAGAAAAGTATTGAAATCGATTTGAACGAAGAGGCTGAAAACTTGGATAAATTGGAACAAGATGCCGAGGATGAAAAACAGCTTAAAATGCTGGACGACATTGAAAACGGGGCTGATATTGAAGATATTGATCTAACTACGGAAGACTGGGTCAATGTTAATCCCAATGAGATCACCAAACGCTATGATATGTTAAGAAAATACGTAAACACGAAAAAAATTTTTTTTGCTTTAACTTTAACTTTTACCAAAGGCAACTGCAAAAATAAATATATTAAGGAAAAATTTTGAAATCCTTGAGACAAATGATAAGGAAAAAATTGACAAACTCAAAAAACAATATTTTGATCACAAAAAATTGTGGGAAACTGTTAGTTATTTTAATTTTTCTATTTACATTCTAACTTTTTAAATCAATTGTAGGAAAAATTGGTTTTGTTGAACATGAAAGATATGGAGCTGAAATGGGATCAGGAACGGTCGGATTATTTGGATCAAGCTGAAGTAGCCTATAAACTTCAAATTCAAGCACAAGACGCCGCTGAAAATGCTATTAAACAATTAGAGGACTTCATTACTGAAGATGCCAAGTTAGATCGAGAAAATGCTGAAAACACTATTCATATTTTACGGGAAAGATCCAGGACTTATACCAGCTTGAGCATGGGCAATAAAGAAGAACATTTTGAGGATGAAATAAATAACAATCAAACAGTAATTATTAAATTTTTTTTTTTTTTAAATAAAAATAAATAAAAAGGTTTCGAAAAAATTGTCAACTGAAAAGAGCGAAAAAATTCAAGTCGTAGTTGATAATTTCACAATTAAATTTCCGAATAAAAATGCCATGGATAAAATAATTGATTACATTAATTTTGAATCATCAAATAAGTACACTTTGATATTAAGTCATGCGGCAAATGCCAGTAGCCGACCGAACACCCGAAATGAAAAAACTAGTACTAATTCTCAGTCGCCTAATAGGAATAAATCTAGTCTAAGATATATGAACAGAGAGACAACAAACGCTAGTGTGAGTAGCGAGAGAAAAAGTTCTAAGCTTAAAAAAACTGAAAATGAATATATGGAACCGAATGGCGACTTATTTGAACAGGTTTTAACTAAGGTAGACTAAATAATTTGTTGTGATAATTGTTAAAAATTTTATTATTTTTCTTAATTAAATGTTTGTATATTTGTGTAATAGTTAATTAAATATTAATGTTTCTTCTTTATATCGATCTTTTTATTACTAATATTTACTAGGTTATAACTGATGATGAGGCTATGCTGATGGAACTTAGAAATACTGCCAAAAGTCGAAATTCACTTAGATCAAAGCATTTGGTTCAGCTAGAAGCTAACAAAGAAAAACTCACTGAATTAAAGACATTTGCAGCCCAAAAGTTGATTGGAATTGATCAGGATGTTCCTTTCGATGATGGTATTTTAATTTCTATTAATTTTCCTTTAGAATTTTGTTCACATAATCTAACAGTTTTTCTTTTTTTAACATAAACCTTTAACCTTTAATGTTTCCTACTTGAGAAATCAGATCCTATTAAGGATCCTAAATGAGTCTCAATGACTAATGATTTTGTCAGGTACTTTAAAGAGCTTTGATTAAATATTGTTATAGACTTACTAGTCTTATAAGTTTTGAAGTTTATAATTGTTTATTACAAGTTACAACAGAAGTCTTTCAAAAATAAAAATTTTTTCATTTTTAGAGGAAAAAAAATTTAACTTATTTTTTGGAAGTAAGAAATAAGGATTTTTTATTTCAATGGTAAAAATTTTGAGCCATATTTTCTTTTGATTTATTAATAAAAAAAAGCGAAAAATATTAAAAATATAAACCATTGTGCTCTATTTTGTTTTCAAGTAATTCGACCCTTCTAAGATTTCTTTCATTGCTTTAAAGCTTAAAATACTGATTGCATCTAGCTTCAATTGGTCTATTAAATTTATTTAAACAATCTTTACTCTTCTTACTTTGAATCTATTCTCACTTTCTTTAAGAAATATTTCATTAATTGCTGCTTTTGCATTTTCTGTTGCTCTAGGTAATTTTTCGAATATCATGTTACAGAAGCAAAGTTTGAAAATTTTTATAAAATTTTTTTATTTCATTAAAATTTTTAGTATGAAAGAACTTAGACACTTAATTTAGAAGAGCATTCAATTTTCTTTAATCAAGCATGAAAAATGAGTTCAAGTTTATGGTTTTAAAAAGCTAGAATCAAAAATAAGTAAACATCCAAAAAAAATTTTTTACTCCCACTGTAATTAAAATAAAAATAATTTATTATTTAAAAAAAAACCTTTTTAAATTTAATTTGGTAATCTTCCAAATAAAACTTAGATTTCATTCAAATATAAAATTTATTGCTTAATAAAAGTATTTAAAAAAATTTAAATTATTCATTCATTGCTTGAAATAACTTTTACGATTCAAAAAGTTTATTCCAAAAACTTTTGTTTATTTCAATAGCTTTTTTATTAAACATACTGAGCATTTTTGGATCTAACTATTATTAACATTTAAAATAATAATGAATATTTTTTAAAAACTTTGCTTTCAACTTGCAAGGTTCTTTAAATATCACACGATACTGATCTGATTGATAAAATTATCTCCAATTTTGGTTTTTTTTTTCAAACGGAAGATTTGAATCATTTAAATTTTTATTTCTATTTTAAAATTAAATTTTTCAAAATATTAAAGAATTTTTTTAACTGAATTAGATCTCAATCGTTCACATGGATATAAACGAGACAAAACCTCTGAAAGAATCAAAATGGCATCGGAGTCAGTGCTTAATCGAGTTTCATCTTCAAAAACTCCTAAATCATCGTAAAATTTGAAAAAATTCAAAATTCAAAAAATTTTATTGATAAATTTTAGAATGAATTCTTCAGTACTTTCTCATCCGATTTTTCTGGAGTACATAAAAGTTTATGATATAGTGATTAGCTTTAAAAATTTGATCATAAAAAATCTACCAGCATCAGAAAATCAAACTACTAGCTATAAAAAATTTTATGATCGCTTAAATGGCCTAATCACCATGGAATATGATTCGAATTTGACTGCCACCCCTCAAGTGATTAACATGACTGCCACCATTGACATTGTATTGAATGAAGTCAAACTTATATTTTCTGAATTAATCGATGAAAATTTGTCTCTTAAATATGATCTGCTAGACAAAGAGCATCAATTGGCAACAAGACCAAGTACCGGAATAAATAGTGAAATCGATCAAATACTAAGAGTCAAAGAGTTTCAAATGAATGAAAGAGAAGAAGTTTTAAAGAAGCTCGAGGGCGAAATCAGTCATAAATTGGAAATCATTGATGGCAAAAATTTAGAAATTGAATTAACAAAAAGTAAAACAGCTTACCTATCACAGAAAATTTCACCTAAACCCTTTGATACCTGTGTCATTTATTCCCTTAAGCCATTTTGCAAAGTCTTAAAGGATATTAATATTATCCAGATTTTAAATTTTTATTAATACCATTTTCGTCCATACTTCCGTCATGATATTTGCATCTGTTTATGTTTTCTACTAGATTTTATAAAATTAACTTGGTCCCCTTTTAAAGTTAAACTTAAATTGCATTTGAAAAGCTACACATGGTTTTTTATTAGAATAATAATGTATGTTTACATTTTTACTATCAGCTTTCCATCAACAGCGATATCTATTAAATATTGCTTTTAGTAAAAATCTGAATCTGTTAATAAAATCTTATTTTCAATTATTTTTATTCGATAAGAAAAATGTGATAGAAAATTATAAAATTAGGTTTTTTTTTTCAAAAAAGAAAACGGCATAATTTTACTAAATACCGTTCAAAAAATTTCACCTTAATTGATATTTAAGATGAGTACAAAAATTTGCTGACAAAATATGAATCAGAAACTAAAACACTTAAAGATCAAATAAAGTAAGTTAATCTTATTTTAAAATTTAAACCAAATTAAAATTTTTCAAATATTTTTTTTTCAGTAATTATAAAACTGATATTGAAAGTTTACAAAATCGAAATTATGAGTTAATTAGATCAAAATCGTTTGTATTGCCACCGATAAAGCGCAAGTCGGAAGATTCAACTTCGACACAATTTATAATGTTTACCAAATTGGATGCAATTCAGAATGAAAAACGAATGAGAAAAGGAATTATAAAAGGTGCATTAACTGAACAAGAATTTCAGGTATTTTTTGATTTATATACTAAAAAATTGTTAAAATTTTATTTTGTGTCTGTCTTTTGCACTTTGCATTTAACATACACATTATGTATTTTTGTAGGCTTTAATCAAGCTTTAATTTTAATTCTTAAAAAGCAAGATGTTAATAAAAATAGAAAATAATTTCGGTAGTTATGTTTTATATATAAATATATATTTGATAAATATGTAAGTTTTTAAGTTTTATGCCAAAAATTAACTTATTAATAATAATTATAGACTATTTATTTTCAAAAGCAAATATATTGAAATTTATTGGTACTTAAGATTCAAAAAAACTGAAAAGTAAAAATATCTTAATTAAATTTCTTGAAAGTTTTATGAGGTTTGCAATTTAAGTCTGGTGTCTTTTTTCAAGGAATGAATTACAGGTAATTTTTATAAAAATTATATTTAAGAAAGAGGATTTTATTTAGTGTTGGGATCCGTACAAGCGGCCACTTAACCGGCCAAAATTTTCAGAAACCGTGACCGTGTCCGCATTAGCCGGCCAAATTTTTGGCGGCGGCCATTTGGCCGGCCAACTTGGCGGCCTAATTTTTAGACCGCCAAAATAAACGGCCAAAAATAAACGAGCGGCCAAAAAACCAAGAATAAAATAAAAAATTTGAATGATTTAAAATATACCGTTTACCCTTGTAAAGAGATGCATGCACCAAAAACCAAAACTCAGGTTTTAGCCCATGCATCACGTTACATCTCGCCCATGTTAAACTTTCCCCCCTTTTGATGCGTGCATTAAAATGCAGATTTTTGGTGTTTAACGCCGCGTTAAAACCCAAAACTTGGTGGAAAACGCCGCGTTAATTCCTGAAAATCGAATTTAGATGCGGCATCAATAATACATGTCAGTCATTAACTTATTTTTGAAATTCAGATTTAAATGCCGGGTTAAAAATTGAAAAAAAAATTAATTAATAAATAATTAAAAATTATTTTTTTTTATTAAAAATACATTTTCTAGTTTTAAGTGCGGGGCTAATATTTAGATTTTAAAGTAAAAATTTGAGGAAAAAGTAGAAAAGTATATGTTGTTATTAGATTTTTCAAACTAAAATGCATTTTAATATAAAATGCAGTTGTAATAAAGCTATTACTCAAAAGAAATATACACGCTTTCTCTTTTTCTTAAGCATTTTTTTTTATCCATTTTTCTTGGCTCATATTCACAAAAGTTTTAAGATATAATAAATGAGCAATTCTAGTCAAAGTTAAAAAAAAACTTTTATAAATAATAAATATATTTTCAATTATATAAATTTTTTATTTTATTCTTGGTTTTTTGGCCGCCCGTTTATATTTGGCCGTTTATTTTGGCGGTCTAAAAATTAGGCCGCCAAGCTGGCCAGTCAAGTGGCCGCAAAAAACCGTCCATGTAATGGACCGGTTTGTCTTGGCCGCATCCAACACTAATTTTATTAATACAAAGGCAAGTTCAATCATCAACATGAAATGTGATACAGTTATAGAGTGTTTTTTAGATTAGCAGAAGTTGGATGATGCAACCCAATGTTACAGAACCATTTACTCAATAACTGTGCACAAAAGAAAAAACGATGATCAAAAGACACCTGCTATCTCGCATTTGTTAAGTTTAAATAAAAGAGGTCTAAAACTGTCGCTTAATATTTCTGGTATTATTAATAATTTTTTTAATCAATAGTTTCTGATTATTTCTAAGGAAATTTTTGAACTGAAAAACTAAGCAAATTTTATAAATATCATACTTTTTAGAAATTAAAAAAATGCTTTTTCAAATAAATACTTGCGGAGCAAACCTGTGTCCCAAATGATTTTTATTTTCATAACTAGAAAATAAAAATCATTTGATTTAATAAAATTTGTATTGAATTAAATTTTTCTCTTTTACCTGATTTTTAATTGATCTTTCTTTTTTGATGATTCATGGTCTTTTTCAAAATTTTTCAAACTTTAAAAATCAAACTTTTTTTGTTAAGACCATGCTTCGATTTAGCATTTTTACTTTAAAAAACTCACATCAACAAAATATTGTTATGTTCAAATGGATAAAAAAAACAATTGAATTCATTTAATCTAGATTGAATTTTGATCTAAATTGATATATATATATGAATAAGGCTAACGGGTGTAGAATAATAAATGGCACAAAATTAATTTTATCATTAAAACATTTTTATTTAACAAAGGCTTTAAATCTTTTTTTAATTTATAACTGAAGCCTTCTATTTTCAAAAAATAACAGTTAAGGTATTGAACTCCATGACGACATATGATATCGAGTCTAGAGCGAACAGTCTTGGCATGGTCTTACAACCTTTGGGTCCATATTGCTCAGGCAAATGCGAATTTTGTTTTCGAGTTGCTTAAGATTTTTGGCTTTCCAATCACCCTCATAAACTTTAGCTTTCAAATTTGACCAAAAATCTTCGATTGGTCGTGCTTTTGGTACGTTTGCTGGATTCACTTCTTTGGCAACAAACCTTATATTTTATCTAACACATAATTCTGTACATAATTTCCGCCCTGATAATATTCTTTAATTATTGGTTCAAGTCGTTTCTTAATACACTCTCCAAGATAGGCATGTTGACCCGATTTATGATTGAAATAGCCTCTGAGTTTAGCAACCATTCGTTTCGTCGCAATTTTAGCAGGTCTACCACTTCCTTTTTTTCTCTTGAAAGTTTTATCTTGTTCTAAAACATCTAGCCAAGATAAAAAGAACGTTTTTTGTATCCAAGACCACTGAATCGCCTTACAACTTCAGCTTTTGGAAAATTTTGTACAACTTTTTACAAATTTGTACAAATCTTTTTTGATGGTTTCGTACATTTTTTACTAACAACTTATCGAAAATTCAACTTTACGATATAATTTTTATTCATTTTAAAGCTAGGATCAGCCTGATTTTAAATTCTGAAAAAAATTGGGAAAGGTCTTGTCCACTCTTATAGCTAATTAAGCTAAACTTTTTTGCCATTTTTTATTCTACACCCGTTAAATTATCATGCATAGAAATATGTTCATTATCTACAAATCGATGATCTCAAGAAAGGACATTTTTAACCTGAAAATCTAACTTTGATATTTCATTTTTTTAAAAAACCATTATGATATTTGAATTCTACGACCAAAAATACATTATATTGCACTAGATTTTTAATTTTTAAATTATGTCCTCTTTGGATACCAGGAGCCGGAAGTTGACCAACTCAAAAAAGTTCATAGTATTCAAATTCATATAACTAATGAATACAAAAGCTTGATATAAATAATAATTGACCCCTCTATTGATAGCTGAGACTATAAGCTACAATAGTATAATAAAATCATAGTTATTATAATTAATTTTGGCCAAGTAATACACAATAATAAGAAAAATCGACTTTTAGAATTCAAAGTTGAGTTTTGATTCCTTCCCTTAATTTTTACAATAAGATCGACCGCGATTCTGAAAGCGCATCAAAAACTTTACAAACTGACAAATTTTCAGCCGTCCCTTTTGTTTCCTTCAAAATCTGCTTGAGTTAAAAGTTAAAAATTAAACAAATTTAGCAAAAATTTATTTTAAAAAGATTATTGAAATTAATATTTCTTTGCATATGCTTTAATTTGTATCTATTTACACTTTATGCTCTCAAATTGAATAATCTCATGTAAAAGTAAAAAAAAAACAATACTTTAAAATTGAAATATGTCAAAAAATTTAAAAAATATAAATAATATGGTATTTTGGTTTGGAAGTTTATGAAAACAAGTTAAATACAAGCAATAAGGCAAAAATAGACTCTTTATGTTTAGATGCTGCAAGATTAAAATTAGGTGAAAATAATTAAAATACGATTTTTCTCTAGATTTAAATAAACTAAAATAAATTTTTTTAAAAAAATTTGCTAAATTTGTTTAATTTTTAACTCTTAACTCAAGCAGGTTCAAATGTCCTTTAAAAAAATCAAAAAAATAAAGAAGCTTTATTTTATTTTCACAATAAAAACAGAAATTTAATAAATTTTATCGCTATGAACGATGATCTTTTAAATTTAAAAGTATTTTTTTAATGTCTCCTCTATCAAAGTAGTTATCCCCGTTTCGTTTGAATATTGTATTGAGTGAAATTTTGTTTTTAGTTGTAAATTATGAAAAATGTAATTCCAAATTGATCATTACCCAGCAATCCAGAGTAGAGAAAAAAAATTTACAAGTTAATAAAAATGAAGAACCAATTATAAAAATATCAAAATATAGTTTTTTTGAAAACTTTGTATTTTTCATGTATCTTAGATTATTTAAAAATGAAAAGAACTAAATACCATTAGAACAAGTGTTGTAAGAAATAAGATTAGAATTTCTTCAAAAAAATGAAACAAAAAACATTCTTTTTTAAAAAACACGACCCAAGAAAAAATAAAATTAATAAAAGAATAATTATCAATTAAGGTATCAACAAATAAAATAAGCATTTTTCAAATATTTAAGTTCTTGCTTTATTTGCCAAAATATTCAAAATATCTGTCCAAAAACTTTTTCGATTTTTTATTGAGATAATAAATATTTTTTTTGAGAACAAACTAAAATATTTGCTTTTAAATATGAGGTAGTATTTTTTTTTCATCAAATTAATTTATATGAACTAAAATTCTGACACTTTTTAATGAGAAAGATGTACTAGTATTTTTTTGATAGTTATTTTTGGAAGCTTTAATTCATTTACAAAACAATATTCGCAGAAATTTATTTTAATTAACTAAATTGTTAAAATATTTTTTATTTTAGAACGTCAAAATTTTGATGGATTCTTACATTAGAATGCAAGAGAATCGACTTGTTGAATTAGTAAAATTTTACGTGAATTCAAAACATATTCAATCGATAAAAGGTATGTTTTTTTTAAAAAAATTGCTTTCAATAAGACGGAATCCTAATTCCTTTTTTAATCTTTTTTTAATTGCTCGCTGCACCTCATAAGTCTAGCTAAGAAAATTTACCTAAAAATCAATCGTTCATGCTTTTTACCTTTTTTACCAAAAAAGATGCAATTAAAAAAACAAATTAATTTCTTTTCATTGAATAAAGATCCGGTGCTTTTATTTTCTTAATATTTTTATTTTAAATTTTAATTTAAAGAAAATATTCACAACCAAAATGAGGATAATATAAACACCGAAACTGTTTTGAAAAATATCGAAATACTTCATCAAAAAGTATTAAACAACAAATTAATTAATATTTTTTTAATGAAATTATTTTTTCAGAAAGTGAACCAGTATATGGAAAAATTGAGGAAAATGAGAGAAAGCCGACTAAGTTTGGCTAGTAGATTAAACAATACTTTAAATGACATTGAACAACAATCTGGAATATTTTTGGTTAAACCATTTTGTTCTTATAAAGGAGTGTAAGTCCATTTAGTATATCTTTTTTAAAATTTTTTAATTAATAAAATCAATTAAAAAAATTAAGAGATCCGAGTGCTCATTTAAAAAAAATAAACAATATAACTAGAAGTAGTTCGGCTAAACAAATCGAAATGAAACCTTTTGCTAAACAAGAACAATCCGATCTGGTTCCTTTAATTTATCAAAAACCTGCTCTTACAGATCCGAATTTATTAAGCTCAAGAACTTTAAAAAAAAAAAACTGGAATGTAATTAATCAATATTCAAAACTAATAAAAGTTTTAAATTTACTTAGCTTGAAGAATCGATTGTTACCGAATCTGGATTATTTGATCTAAATAAATCAATGAAATCAGCTGGAAATTTGAGTTTAATTCTAGATACGCCTAAAATATTAGAAATAGATGTAAACAGAGTCCTAATAGCCCAAAACCAAATTTCGTTAGTAATTAAATCATAATTAGAAACTAAATTAACAATATTTTTATTAGGTCTTCAGTAAATTTGAATGAAAAAGAACAAAATAATGTTCGGACATATCTGGCATATAATAGACCAAATGGGACCTATAAAAAAGAGATAAATCAGAGTAAAAATTTAATTTCTCTCTAAATAAATTTTATTACATTTGATTTAGATTCGGATGTAAAATTAACCAGAAATTCACCATCTCTTCCAGCGATTGTTACTAAAAAATTTAATACTGGTAATTTTATAAAAATATGTCAATTAATTTAATTAAAATTTCTAAAGAAGAACCAAGTAATTCGCAAGATCAAGTGTCAAGAAAGTCATCTGAAACAAAATCAGAATTTAAATAACAGTTGCTTCTTTAAATAATCTACCTAAACCAGTGCCCTTGTTTAATTTTAAATTTTAATAAATTATTTTTGAAAACCTGGCAATAAATTAAAAAATCATGATCTATTTTTAATAAAAATTTTAAATAAATAAACATTTTAAAATGAATATGTTTTAAAGTTTGGTTGAAAAATTTTGATATAATTTTCAGAATTTTTGCATTTTTAAAAGTAATAAAGGCTAGAATGAGAACCAAAAATTCTATGTTTATTTTGAAACTACATTTTTGTTTATTAAAAAAATGGGGAATTGGTAATTATTTTATATAAAAACAGTAATGCAATGATTTATTGTAATTCCCTACTTTTACAAAAACTTGGGTGAATTCCTAAAAATTTTGAAATTCTTTCGAACTTTTTTGGAAAAAACAAAAAAGGACCGGTCCGAATACTTTTGAACCATTTTCAGACAAAATGCAAATATAAATATAATCTAAATAAGTTTATAGGAAAATGATATAAAAAAATAAAATTTTAGTGAAATTTCTTTATTTGAAAAAAGTTAGATCAACATAAAATAGAAGAAAAAGTAATTGAATATGTATTACAAGTGATTAAAAATAAGCTTATAAAATAAAAGTGCAAAAAAGAGAAAGAAAAATAAAAAACTATTACTAGCAATGCTTTCAATTTTAAAAATTTTGGAATGGTTTCGTTAAAGGCTGACTTCATTTTTTGAACTAGACCAAAAAATATTCATTCTAGTTGAGATTCATAATTTCAGAAATGTCTTACTTTTGGACCAAACAAACTAGAAGTCTCATACCAGGTGATAACGATAGCTTAAGAAATAAGCTAAAAACTTAGTAGTTTCAATATAATTACCTTCAAAAAAATAATAAATCAGAAGATCACAGAATTTTTTTAGACATGGTATCCAACCTAATCATGTCTGAAAGCAACACATTCTTAAAGAAAATCCTTAGATACCTAAACTGACAGATTTTCAATAGAATTTCCCCATTAGAATTCGCTGAGATATCTTGATTTAATTAACTAAAATAACAGCTTGAAGAAAATATTGATGATTTGTATCAAAGTTCTTTAAAAGTTCCAGATTAAAGTCCAAGTATGTGCTTAAATATTAAAAAAAAGGATTCTTAAGTATTTTTAATTAAAAAATTTAATTTAGATATATATTTCATGCAAACAATATTAAACCATTCCCGAGTATTTAATTCTGCATGCGTTTAATGTTTTCAAAGATTTGAAAATGAACTCAAAAAATAAAATTTAAAATCAAAATTTAAAATTCGTTTTTTAAATATTTTATAATCATCATAATTAATTATTATTGATAATTTGGAACTCAAATAGATAGATGCTAACTTTAAAAACAAGATCTAATGAGATTCTTAAGGTGATATCATCTCTTGTTCGGTTAAAATTATTAGATTTCTATTTACTATGTAAAAAAGCAATAAAGCTATTTTTAAAATCTCAAACTAAGAAAAGTAGTAGTTAAAAATGACCATAATAAAAAAATTTTGCCTTTGATACGATTTTTAATACCTTAATGAATCTTAAATAGAAAGACATTGAAGCCGTTTTTTTACATTTTTGCATCAGTTATTATTTTAATAGAATACATTTTTTATTTAATGTTTTTTTTTTAATTTCTTAATATTTTTTATTTTTAGTTTTTATGAAAAATTTTTAATGGGATAATTAAGTCTTGATGCTGAATTGTGAAAAATCTTCAACTTTTACACATCTTTGAATATTTAATTTATTGGTTAAAGCTATAAAATTGATTGATTCCAGTTCAATGCTAACTGAAAATTATTCTGAGTCGAATTTCCAAATTTAATTTGCCAAAATCAATGATTGGATTAACAGTCATGGAAACTATTTTGAAAATCATTTATTGCGAATCTTTCTTGGTTCTGAATTAAAAATTCTTTTTTTTTATCAAAAAGAAAACAAAAATTTATAATTTATCAATTTTTTATTAATTTATTAATAAAATATTAATTGATGGTTTAAAAAATTGTGTGACAAGAGAAAATATTTGAATGAAGATCGGTTAAATTTTTTTTGAATAAAAATAAAAAAGCAAAACAACAAAAAACCTTTTAAATAAAATAACTTTATTTTAAAAAAATATTTAAATGCAAAATTTTTATTTTCGATTCTTCTTTGATTTTGTTTGCTGGTTTCATTTCAATTTAAAATAAAAAAAATTTTTTTAATTAAAAAAATAAGCAAATTCTAAAAGAAAGTTTATTTTAAAAATTCTAAAATTAACTACTAAACAAAATTTTACCATTTTTTTTCTTATTTTTTAGTATTGGGTTTTGGTTTAACCTGATTAAAAATTAAAAATTTAAATTTTCTTTAAAATTAGCATATTCTTTCTCAATTTGATAAAAATAAATTTATTTGTATTCCATTTTTACCGTATATTGTTAGAAAATCTTTTAAAAAATCGAACTTTTAAGAAATTCTTCTCAAACGACTTACTTAGAAATTTTCAAACTCTTTTATGCTAATTTTAGTTTTAAATTGACACTTATTCTCAGGTCTACGTAGATTCTTGATCGATAAAAGTTTTCTCTATTTAATTTATACTAATTTGTCCTCTTAGATTTAATTAATTTGAAATATTTCATGTATTCAAATAAAATAAGTCAAATAGTTATTTTATGTTGGATTATAGTTTTTAAAAGATAAAAAAATTTAAATACCTACAACAATTATGCAGTATGATAATTTTTGCTTTAACCATTGATAATCTAGCTTTATGAAAGACAAGTTTTTATTAATACCATACAGCTAGATTACCAAAGAAATAAAACAAAATTATTTCTAAATCGTGTTCTTTCACAATTTAACTTTGATTAAATAAGTAAAAATCGGAAAAAAATTTTTAAATACCTCAAGCTTGGATCCAGGTTTCTTCTAAAAATCTATAATTTAAAAATAAAATTTGAAAAAAAGTCATATTTTGAAAAAAACTAGAGAAATAAGTAAAAAAACAGCTCAATTTTAATTTCTAAAAAAAAACAATCATTAACAATTAAATCCAAAAAAATTAACAAGCCGCCGGGTTATTGAGAAATAATCTTTTTAAGCTTGGAAAAAAATATGCCGCTTTCTTTTCGTGCCCTCTAAATCAGACGATTTAAAATCTTGAGGCTAAATCTCGGGCCAGTTTCCAATCTTTTTTTAGAGTTTTTTTAACCAGGATTAAAAATTAACAACACTTGCAATAGCTTTTATTAGCTTTTTATAGAAGTGTTGACAAAAATCACCTAGAATCAAAACGAAAACAATATTTATTGATAAAAGTGTTGTATTAAATTTAAACCAGCATTAACTAGTCCAATCAAACCATATGCGAATAAATCGCAAAATCGGATTGTTAAGAAATTAAAGAATAAAATTATAAGATTTTTTTTTTCGCTAACGAAATGAAAAAGAAATTCTTTTTAAATACTAGAGCAAAGAAATGGTAGAGCTCAGTTTAGGTGAGTCGTTCGCTCAAAAGCAAACTTGACTTACGAATTGTAATTTTAAATTTTTAATCATAATTAAAATTTCAATTAAAAAAAGCATAGAAAAAAAAACTAGCATGTTAGACTAAATGGACTGCTTTTATGCTTTTGCTCAACTTGAATAGACACTAAAATTTAAATTTTAAATTTTTTAATTACAATTATCTTAATCCAATATTTAAAATTTCTATAAAGATATGACAGGTAAAGAAAATAATCAAGTTTTAAAAGTAATAAAACTCACTTTTTTTAATCAAACCATAATTTGCTGCATGAAACGGAATGCAAATTTATATCCAAATCTCCTTGCTAATTAAATCATAAATCATCTAATAAACAAGATTTTATTAGAATATGATTCATTTGCTTTGAATATGTGACACCTGGTAAAAAAAATTCATGGGTCGCACTATTGTATCTGTTCTTCGCAATATTTACCATTTGTTACATAATTCTAAGTCTAAAATTTTACGTTTGTCAATTTTATTGCCATTAGAATCTAGAACAAATTCCAACTGAGCAAATAATTAGATATAAATGAAAGCTGATTGAAAATAAAGAGAAAAATTAGAATGGAAATTTCAAAATTGGTACCATAATTTGACTGTTACTTAGAGATCAAGCAAATATTTGAAGTAGAGGACTTCAAAAAATGGTGATTTAAGATTTCTTTCCAAAATTAAACTCAAAATAGGCTTCATTAGTGGAACTCTTAGCAATTGGCAATTTCTAATAGTTCTCATTTTGTCTTGGTCTAGTTTATTTTTTTTCAAAATCAAGTGCTTTAAATACTCAAATTATTTCCAAGATAAGAATGGTCGGCCATTTTTGGACAAAGTAGACTTAAATTCTAAAAGTCAGCACTCTTTATAGGTTTTTATTCTAATTCAATTTAAAAACTTGACAACAGCGACAACAACTTAAATGAGCAAAACTCTAATCGATTTAGCATTTAAATAAAAAAATCAATTAAAAATTATTTTTTTTCTCCGCTGATTTTTCTGTTTAAAAAGTTTTTTTTCTAATTTTCTTAATAACTTCCGTGATTTGGTCACAAATTGATTTATTGAAATTCTAATTTCTTTGCCAAAAACAAATTTTTAGAGTAATTAATGAAATTTAAAAATCAAAGACTAAACGCGTGGCTTATACCTAGAGTCAAATATTTATAGCGTTCCTAATATACAGGAAATAAAAATATTTACTCACAATAACTTCAATTAATTATTTAGATTTAAATCAGAGCCGCTTGCCAAATACGAAATTCGAGCTTTTCGTTCCGTTTTGTTTAGTCCAAAAAAATATTTTTTTGAATTTATAAGCCCATTAGTCCCAAATCGATTTAAAAAACTTTAACTAATAACTTTTTTATCTTTTACATCAAAATCATATGCTAAAGCGTAATGCTTTGGGCGCTTGACTACACGTGCTTTACTTAAATAAAAATTCTTGAAGGTGCTTTGTTGAATTTACTTGAAATAATAAATTTTTTTAACAATGTTGAATGTTTTTATTTTTAATTTCAGTATAAGTGCCAAAAAAAACTAAGGTAAGAAAATATTTGCATAATCTCTATAATGTAATTACGATTTAAAGGTTTTGGCCATGTAGGCGATGTTTATAAACCATCAAAAAAAAAAGCTTAAATAAAGCCAGGACAACTTTAGGTAGCTAAGCACAAAATTTTATTGAAAATTTTTAAAATAAAGAAATTTTCAAGTTTGTTTATTACATTTTTTAGAAAAATTCTATTTACAAATTAATTAAAAGCGATTATTATGATGTGGATTTTGTCGTTGGTAGTTTTGTTGTTGTTGCTGATACAAGTACTGCTGTTGGACTGGTTGATTCATGTATTGTTGAGTATTTTGAATTTGATGGTGCAAACTAGGACTAGTGTGTTGTGGAGAATGGTAAGAATGCTGGTTCATGTGCACTGGACTCTGGTACTGGGCCCCAAATTGTTGTTGAGAATACTGGTTCTGAGGTGAGGCATTAAATTGATTCTGTTGCATCGCTCTATATTGCGGACTATTTATATTAGGCGATTGCGGGTACTGAAACCTCGGGCTTTGGTACCCCTGTGGTGTCATTGGAGAATTCTGACCAGATTTGCTAATCGGAGTTTTTGGCGAATTTGTTTCAGATAAATTGTTCTTAGTTGATAATGCATTCTCTGTTGGATTGAATTTTTTTATATTAGTCAATAATTGACTGGGTGGTAAATTATTACTCCACTTTTATTAAAATTTAATATTGTAAATTTAAAGAAAAAAAATAATACTTTTATTAACATATGCTCTGGCTGCTTTGTTGCTTGGAATATTTCAATAGAATTTTGATTTTCGCATTCAATGTACTTTGAATTAGATTCTGTTTCTCGCTGGTCATTGAAATTTCTGTACAAAGCTTTAAAATATTTGTTTAAATATGTTAAACACTTAAAATTATATGAATTAAATTATATGAGGATTACATTTGAGCAAAGAATTTCCGTATAACTTCAAATTGACATCACACATTTTGTCAGCTAGATCTAGGCCATTAATGATCATGTTGTAGCTTTCTTGAACCTGGTTTGTTAACAGACTAATGTGACCATAAAACAAATAGGCATTTGCTGATATGTTCAACAAATCTTCGGAATTAGCAAGCACAATCGCTTCACGCAACAACTCTCTTAAAATTGAATATTAAAATTTTAACTTTTAATATATTTTTTATCCTTAATAATTGATATCAAAACTGTTTTATCACTTAATAAATTTTCTCATTTCAATAAGTAGAATTCTAAGCAAAGAAGAAAATGGGAAATAAAAATAAATCGGCAAAGAATCGTTGGTTATTTTTGTATAAATTTTATTAATTACATCTAATTTAATTTAATGCTATCAAAATTTCATTTTCATCATTTAAATGTTTTGTCTTGATAAACATACTTAGACAAATCATATTTTAACAAGTTTATTTGGACAAGTCTATTTTTGTTTAATACTATTTGGTCATGTGTTTTTTGGTCATGTGGTCATAAGTTTAAATTCTAATTTAATTTTTCCTTCACGTAAAAAACTGCTGGATTTTTTCTTTAAATTTTTCTTAATTAGTTGAATATTTTTTAATTTTTAAAAAATTAGTATATTTTAATATCTAATATTTTTGAGTTGCTCTCCTGGGACAGTTTCGAGCGGATATATCTCTCTTTAGTAAATTTATTATTAAAAAGGGTATTTTTTACAATTAAATTTTTTTTCAAACTGATTTTTGCCTAAATATTTATTTTGGAAATTTATGCCTAAATGTTTACTGTCAAAAAAAATTTTGTCACGATTGATTTTCTCATAAACTGTTTTTCAAATTAAACTTGACGAAATAATTCGATACCCTTTATCATACTTATGATAATGTTATTTTTAGTACAATTTGCACCCTTTAGTAATATTCATATAGAACGTTTCTTATTTATCAAGTTTCTTCTTAATTAAGAAACAATCCAGTGAGGATTATTTAATCGAATTTCAATTTTTTCTCCATTTCAAAAACAAAAGAAAATTAGAACTTTGTTTTAAATTAAACTTTTAATAGTAAAAATCAGACTTGCACAAAAGTCAGAAAAAAAGTCATTTTAAAGTCTTTTGACTTGACTTGAAATTTTTTTCTGAAAAAAGTCAAAATAATTTATTAGTAAAAATATTTTTAAAGTTTAAAATTTTTTCGACTCTAAAAATTAATAAAGTTTATAAATTCAAAAATTATTTTTTTTATTAAGCTTTGTTTATTAGTCAAAACGCATTAAAAAAATTTTTAAAAAATAATCGTTGCTAGCATAAAATTACAGTTCATTTCTTGAATCAAATTTTTTAATAACAGAATTTTGATTTTATTTTATTCAATTTATTCCATTTATCTAAGTTTTTAAAATGTGCATTTAAAACCCGTTTTAAAATCGAAAAGAGCAAATTGAAAACTTAATTGAAAAAAAAAATGATTAATGGGAAACTCACAATAATTTTTTTTTTAATTTTTTTAAAATTTAAGAAAATTTCTCATTTTATTTTACTCATTTTCGTAAAAATAAGTAAAATTAAATTTTTAACTAAAAATATCTAGACTTTTAATATACTTATATTTACGAAAATAAGTAAAGTTAAATTCTATATATAATTTTCTTTTCGAAGAATGAAAATTAAAAATTAAAGTGAAATCGATTTATCAATTGCTTTGAGATATTGTTCTTTAAATATGAAGGAAAACTGAATTGAATTATATTTTAAAGTCATTTCAATTGATTAAACATATTCATCCAATTCTAGTTAGTTTTTTAATTTTTTATTCTTTCTAAACATTTAATATAAATTTGATTTTTGATTTCTTTTTAGGAAAATAATTAAGATTTTATTTAAGATGAAAAACTTATTTTTCGATTCAAATTTAAAAAATACAAAAATGGAAACTGAGTTAAATTTTAAATTAGAATTCAATTGAACCATTTAAATTTTTTTGCTCTAAAATAAAATTTATAATTCGGGAAACTTTAGAAATAAATATGTTAGAAAAATGCGTGAAATGTTTACAAAGTAAAGTAATGACAAAAATTATTTTGACAATATATAAATAAATAATTTAGTGTAACTTACTGAGCTTGTGGTAGTTGATTATTAATAAATGATCTAAGTGCTTTAAAAAAACTCGAAAATGCATTCAGAGCTGTGTTATTCGAATGAAATTTGTCATTGACTACATTGTCCAAAATGGACATAAATTGGTTCTTATTGGGATTTTCAATGTAGCAAAGGGCCAAATTTAGAGCGCTGTAGATCCATAAATCTTTATCATTTGTTGACTTTAAACTTATATTAAAGTGATTTGCTGCCGATTCCTTGTTATTTACAGATAATGAGTACAAGCCAAGCAAACAGTGCAGTTGGGAAGAAAAATATTTTAGCATCTTATGATCATTGTCACAGAGTGTAAATGCTTCATGAATACATTTCAATGCTATGATCTTGGAGCCTGTTGTCAATTTGCATCGTATTTGCGATTCTAAAACCAAAAAATGCAAAATTTTTGTCACATTTACCGAATTGGCATAAACAGAACTAAAATTTGAGGTATTGTTAAGACTAGTTTCTCTAGATTTAAGTATTTGAACATTGCTTAAACACTTTTCGACAAGTTTGTCTGCTTTCTCAAAGCATCCTGTTTGCATGTAATTTAGAATGGCTAAAAGAAATGTCAAAATACCAAAGTGATCCTTGTGCAACCAAAGAAAATTTTCGCACGGATCTTTGCTTATCATGAACTCTTTTTCTTGATTGTCATCACATAAACGACTAGCTAGATTTTTTATGTATGTTTGAAGACTTTTGAGAGTATTTTTTACGCTTTTAGCTTGACCACATTGGGTAAAATATGCTACTTGAAGAACCAAAAAAAAAACTTTTAATGTCTCAATTTGATATATGTTTTTAGTGTGAAAATTTTCGATCAATTTTCCGCATGGTTCCATTGTCGTCTGTAATTCAGTAGGATTCTTTTGAGCTAAATGTATCTAAAAGAAAAAATATGTTTATTCAAAATTTTTCTAATACTTTTATTTACTAGGCCTTTGGTCAAAATTAGCATTATATGAGTATATGACGATATTTTATTCTGTGCACAGTACTGAATTCCAATATTTATATAATAAGCTGCTGACTGATAGTCTTTCTCTTTAAAGCACAAATCCTTTACAAAAATTTACAAACTTCTTTTTATCAATTTTTTATTAGTAAAATGTACTCCGATCAAAAAAATTAACCGAAGATGCCATACTGGCAAAGCTTTGGATGACTCAATCATGTTTTTAATCAAGTCTAAATTAAAAATGTTGATCAATTGAGACTGATCTGTTTGCGGATTTTGTCTTAACTTAAAATACTTTAGTGGAAAAAAAAATATTCAAAAGTTAAATTACCTGATCCTGATATGCTTTTTGCTTTTGTAAAATTTTGTACACAATATATGTAGCTACGTATCTATATTCATCATTTACATTTAGCTTAAATTGTTAAAAAAATTCAAAAATTTAACAGAATTGAATTTATTTTTATTCTTTTGATTAAATCTAATAGGAATTATTTGCTTACATTTTGAATCATAATTGTCTTAAAAAATAAAGTTATTTAATTTAATTAAAACAGTCACATTTACACGTAATTACCGCTTTTTCAAGATGCATATTAATTATTTGATTCGATTTTGAGGTATATTTAAGGTAGAGTCTACTTAAATTTAAGCGAGCTTTAATCTGTAGCTGAAAATGCAATTGAACTGGTATATCAATCGGTTTTATTAGAAGCATTGATTCAAGGCAGTGAATACACAGCCTGTGTTGATTTGATTTTTGAAAAGAATCAGCAAGTCCAAGTAGAGCTAAATATATATTTAAGGTGTTCGATTGATTTTCAATTAATTGATTTGATTTGACTTGGTTTGTTATCTGCACTGGATGAGCTGAATTAGAGCCATAAAATGTATGCTTTGGTTCCGATTTTGGTGAATGGATATTGTAAGAATTTTGAATAAAATTGGTTTGATTTGGCTGCATGGCTAAATTTTGGTTGTAGCGATTCATTTGATTTGTATTATATTGATTTGACATTTTCGTAGATTATGTTTTATTTTAGAATTTTTTTACTTACTTAAAATCGAATATATTTGAAAAAGCTTTAAAATTATAATAATAAAAATTATGCAATTAATAAAGCATTATTTGAACGAAATTTTAGTTGTCTTGATGTAAGTGATTTTTTTTAACAAATGATCAATTTTAAGCACTTAAATTTAACTTTAAAAATTAAGACTGAAATTTTTGTTAATTCATGAAATTTGTTTCTAAAGCTAAATATTTATTTGTCTGTAAAAATTCAACTTCGTTCATGTTTATTCGTGATTTTTTTTTAAATTTTATAAAAAATAATTTTTATTAAATTATCCATTATTCAAACTTAATCACTTATGCTTCAAAATTTTAACGGCGAAGTAAAATGCCTTTTTATTTTTAACTAAAATGATCGCTTCATTTGAATTTCACGAAATTTTAATGATTTATTTTCTGACCTATGTCGATCAGTTAATCCAATCTAAAACTTTTATTATGATCAAAGTATTTTTAAAAAAGTTAGTATAAACGATGATTAAAAGAGTAAGTAGATCCTTTTTTTTAAATTTGTCAAAAAGCTAAAAATCTTATCAATTTTCATTAGAAAATCTCTTGAAATTTTATTCTTTAAGTTATCAAGAAATGAACGTTAATTTTTTTCTTTATTTTTAATTTTGCTTGTTTAGATTTCTCAGAATCATCGATTTTTTCTTTTAAATTAAATATTTTCCTATAATTATCTTTATTCCATGATTTTTTATAATTCAAATTAACACGATAACACTGGATGAAAAGATACCAAAAATTTCTAAATTAATTTTTAAAATCATTAGTAATACAGTCATGGTCATTCACACCGTAATTTCCTGAACGCTCATGAACTACTCCTTTTTAAAAAATAATTAATAATATTTCATGGTCAAATTAAATTTTTTTTATAATTTTATAATTTTTCACAAGTTTTCGTTTTCTTTCAAAAATTTTCGTGATTTTTGAATGGAAAACTATAGAATTATAAAAAAAAAATTAATTTGACCATGAAATAGGAAAAAAAGCTTAAGAACTGTGTTTCTTAGATTCAATAAAAAAATATTCGAGAATATTATTAATTATTTTTAAAAAGAACATATTAAGGGTATAGTGAATTTAAAATACAAATTGAACAAAAATTCTTCATTTCTTGATAAATTAAAATTTAAGTTAATAATAAATATTAGAAAAATACTGAACCTTTTTTGCTTAAATAATTTTTTATGTAAAAAAAGGCAAAAAAATAAAGCATCAATAAGATTTAGATATATTATTGATTTGATTTACTTAAAAAATAGAAAATAAAAAATTGAATTTAGGTACAAAAGGGGCAAAAAAATATATTCCATTATGTTGCAGTATTTTTTCTTTTATTTTTTATTAACTCTAATTTTAATTTATCAAAAAATGAAGAATTTTTGTTCAATTTTTATTTGAAATTTACAATACCCATTTTAGACCTAAAAACGGAAAAAGTATTGTAATAGCCAACTCTTCTATTGAAAATAAAGCCTTTAGCTATAAAATTCAATAATTCTTGAATGGAAAAAAGAGAATTCAGTTTGTAGATTTTTTTAAAGAAGGTTTACGAATCTGGTTCGATCTTTTTTAAAAAAGTTAAGAGAAAGCATCATTACTCAACTTGGAAGCCTAAACAAAAACAATCTATAAGTACTAATGTTTTAGATCAGGTTAAGTTCTGACCGTACTCATGATCGTATATCCCGTTCTGATCGTAAAATTTGGCTAAAGGAATTTTTGATCGGCAAATGGACCGGTCAAAGGTCTGTTCGCTTACACTTGGCCCCCTAAAGAGAGCAATTAACTGGCCATGTGGATAATTAACAATCTAGCTGATGGCGTGGACGAATCCCAACACTAAAAAATATATCTTGTGATGGCTATGACTATAGATAGAATTTTTTTTTAATTATTCAATATTTTACAAGAAATCTAAAAAATAAAATACCAAGATTTTTTATTTCAATGAATAGATATTGAGTTTTAAATTTTAATAACTGAGTCTTAAAACCCCAATAGGCATACCACTGATTAAACTAACTCGTATTTAAAATTTCCTATTATGAAAAAAAATTAAGGTTAGTTCTGGAATAAATTCTTCAAAGAAAATGTCAATTCTTTTTTTTATTTTTTTTAAGCCTTTTTAAACTTTAAAGTTTAATTCTTTTTATCTTATTATTTTGGCTTTTGTGCTCAAGTTCAAATGTTTAAAAAACAACTTTGATCAGTAAAAGCTTCTATAAGAATATTATTTCGCATCGGCATATAAAGAAAAGAAATTTTTGATTTTTTAGAAAAATTGCTCTTCAAAATTATCAATAATAAGAGTTTTTTTAAATGATTTAAAAATTTTGTTTTATTTAAACAACAAATCAGGCATCGAGTTCAGAGAAGTTAAATAGAAATATAACAGGATCAAATTTTTCAATGCAAATCCTGTTTTCCTCTTAATGTGTTTTTTCACTTTTTTTAAAATATAGTTTTAACAAATTTTGTCAAAACTTTATGTGTTATTTTATGTGTTGTTTATTTTTTTTATGTGTTATTTCTTAGTTTCTTTTTTTTTATGTGTTTCTCAACCTCATCCCTTTCAAAGCAATGCAAGGCTTGATGAATAGTTTATGGTACAGAAACTGGCGTGATTGCAAAGAACTGCTACAGCCTTATGGCTCATCTCGACTTGTTCGTGTCGCAGTCATTTCTACCAGTCCTACTAAACAAAAAAATCTTAATTTGCATAAAAACAAACTTGTCCTAAAATAACAATCAAATTATTTTAAAAACAAAAAAAAAATTTCTTTAAATTGTATTTAAATTTTATTCAAAAATTTTTGTAACATTTTTAAAATCGAAATTAAGTTAAAAAAAAAATCGTAAAATTTACATCATATTACGCCAAAAGTGTGTGTGTGTGATCTAACAGAACAAAG